>VWZS01002233.1:244798-375255 GCA_013397075.1 Rhabdornis inornatus | reverse complement strand
TCTTTCTTCCTTTCTTCCTTCCTTTCTTCCTTTCTCTCTCTCCCTTTCCTTCTCTCTCCTCCTTTTTCCTTCCCCTTTTTTATAGAGAACCTTTTCCTTTAGCAAAGTGCAATACATTCAAAGAGTCTTATAAAACAAAGCTTTCAGTTCCTGGTCAGCAACAAACTCATCTTTGTTCATGCAGCTCTATTAAGGAAAGAAGGCCAATTTTATGCAGGTTTCTATGGTCTGCAGCACAAAGGCATCTATCTGCATGCAAGCTATCTGGCAGCCACACAGCAGACTATGAGATCATCTATTTTAGCAATCGCCAGCTGCAATGAGGAACTGTAAAAAATTATAAACTGGTTTATATAGTGCCTTCCCCCTCCCCCTAAACAGCCAGCACTACGGATTTATGTATTGTTTTGTGGACAGATAACAAGGGCAGCTCATGGGGTGCCTTCACATCTAGATCTTAGGATCTAGTCTGCATTTTCCCTGTGTGTCTAGGTCTGTTTTCATTGGACACTACTGTCATCTATCTTAAGCAGGAAGTGATGCTCGACTGCTTTATCCCTGGGGTTTTAACTGTTGTCTAAGGAATTCTGGCCCTTTATTTGATGGACTTTTGCTGTGCTTTTGCTACCATCCACTATTATTCCACAGTGGGTGGCCAGCTATTTAACACTTGCCAGTTGCATCATACACTGCCCATAAAGACCACATACTGTAGTTTCACAGCATGAAGAAAATGAGAATATTTCAGAATATCTTCTCATAGAAGAGAAAGATGTTTTTAGAAGGAAACTTGAAAGGAATTGGAAGGACTTTTATGCAGGAAGATGAGCTGTTCAAGGCAGGATGCGTACCCTGATCTAAAACACAGTGGAAAGACTCCCTTTCAATCCAGATGGATTTGAACTATATCTGTGCTGTAGATGGACTTATAAAAATGAAGGGTCTGGGCTGCATTTAGATACACAGTTCAGTGTGTTTCCTTGTTTTTTAGCATAGGAAAAGGAGAACAGAGTGCCTGAGTAAAGAAAGAGTTAACCAGAGATTTCCTGATTTCCTGATTCTCTGAAGGACAGTTTTACTGTTGTGCACAGCACCCACCTTATGAACAGATGAGCAAGATACCATAATAAGGTATAGTGGAGAATTGTACTATGTCAACCCTTATGCAAAAAAACCACTTTGAGCTTGTTTTTATCATGCACTGACTGCCAGAAAGACAGTGTCTTATTGATGGAAGATGCCTCAGGGTTGTTTCTCCATGTAGTTAAATTAGCACCTCCCTAAATTTGAAGGCTAAGCATACTGTGTCAGAAGTATTCTCCTGAATTTATCAGCGCAATTCTAGAATGGTAAAGCCACGAGGTTTAGAATTTGTTTGCCCATATTTTCTGAATATAATGTTTTGGTATTTTTAAAGTAAAAAAACTCTAAAAACTATAAAAGAGGGTGGAAAAAACAGGGTGATAGTCATGCTTCCTGTTGAATGTGATATATATTTACCTGAAAAAGAAGAACCAATGTAAGATGCTCCCTTTCAAGCATGTTTGAGTGAGAATTTTATTACACAGGTATAGAACAGATTTACAACCTTTTGTCATCTAGCAGCAGCATTTTGGAAACAGTAGTATTTTGTAAATAGAGAATAGTATGTACTTTTTATTAAAGCAGGATATTCAGTTGCAGCAGTTTGAAAGAAAATCTCACCATGTTAATGAAAACAAAGTCTTTACATCCAGCATATTCTGACTTAAATAGTGTAGTTCTGCAACGAGTCCAGTGATTCTTCATACCACAGCATCCATTCTGAGGTACAGAGCAAGAGATGTAGAACAAATGAATACATCATATTTACAGAATCACATTGCATCAGAGAAGAAGAAATCCTACAAAGCATGACATTTACTGCTGTAAAAAGGTGACTGTCTTCTTTATCCCTCTCCAGATGAAGGCAGGCTTTGCCTTAGGTTATACACTTGTGATGCCCTAAGCAGTAGAAACTCATTATTACTTTGTATTATTAGCAATACTGTATCTTTAAATGGTATTAACATTACTATTTACTAGCCTCAGCCCACAGCCGCAGATGTTGTGTAAATGCTTGTGGGAGCTCTGTGTGTATTTGAGAAGATAGGTTCTCACATTGGTTTTAGCATTTCTTATAAAAGCCAAAAAATAAGCCTTGTTTTGTTCCCAACTATGAAAGAGAATTCATGCCTTCAGTAACACCTTTGTGAGTGGGTGAGAAGTGAGCTATATTTCTAGTGAATTATTTAGCCACCCACATGCAGATCTAGATGGATGATTAACCCATTAGTGTGTCTTTTTTTAGTGCATTATTCATGATTGTAGATGTAACACACACACGTATGTGCATGCACACCAAAAAGAGATGCAGCTACTTGAAAACTTGGGTAACCTGACATATATAGAAGAAATGCAGGAATACAAAGAATCACAGGCTCTCAGTAAACATTCTCTTTGGAAGCATATTAAAATACACACCTGTGTGTAAGAACATTTGGAATAATATTTCAGAGAATTGAAAAACATGTGGCTGTTTCTTAGGATAAAGCAAGCTTCAAGAAAATATATTTGCATATATATTCAGTGGGCTGCTATGGGATTGTTGAAGGAACTTCTGTGTGAAGTTCTCTTTAGGCTATGAGTCAAAAACCTCTCATGAGCTGAATTTACATATAAGCTCTGAGGTCCCATGACTTATTTGCTAATCGTGAATTACTATAACTTAATCTTCTGCCACATGTCAAGTAGGCCTTCTTAACAGGCTGCCTACCTGCTACATGGGAAGTAAGAAAAATTTGACTGTACCTAACCTGCAAAGGAAGAGCCACCTAAGCCTCACATGCAGAGCTTAGCAGGTTAAGTATACCAGTTATTGCTGCTCACCTGCAATGAAATAACTATTAGGCTAAAATAGTCATAAGGCTTCTATTGGATTTATGTTTCTAAGTGCGTAAGTAATTTTTGAAAATGGGCCTTCAATGGCCTAAGTAATTTAGGCACTTTTGAAGATTTTACCTTAAGCAGTGGTAATTCCTTCCAGCTTTACAGGAATCAGTCTACCCCGTGCTTTTACACTGTGCTGAAGGGTGCATTTTGCTACTGGAGCTATACACTGTGAAGTCTTCATGATAATAATCCTTAATTCTTCTTTGCAATGTAGTGTCTGAGAAAGGAGAAAAAATTCTTCAGTAGAAGAAAGACTTCATTTCCCTAGGAGTTTTTAAGTGATAAGTTAAATTCCATGGGAATAGCTAACCAGGAAAATGGATACCTAAATCAGGATGTTGGATACTTCTAATCCAGTGTCTAGAGCCCAGAAGTCAGTCAAGTTTCCCCTTTTTTCATGATCTCAGGTGCTTTTCAATTTGCAAAGAAAGGGTTATATACCCTGTAGCCAGTGGTTCTCTTACTGTTCTAGAGAGAAAGATAGTAGTTGGATATCTAGATAGTGGTATGCACCTCATAAATTATGTTCAAGTAAATGCAAACTTTGGTTAGGACCAGTAGTTTCGAAGTTCTATACAGCTGCTCTAAGAATGTAGAAATCCATGATCTGATTTACCCATAAAGGGAAAGGCTGATTGTGTGATTAAGCTTCTGCTGAGGTCTGAAGCAATGTTATGTCAGTTTTTTACAATATGTTTTACCCTTAAGTTATAGGAATTTTTATACTGTTATACTGATGCTTGGAAAGAAAAAGGAATGAAGATAATGTCTCCAAATGAAGTCTTAATTTATGCAAACAATTAATTGTTCTTTGTTTTAATAGATGGAACAATCTGTTCATATATGTGTGTAGTGTAGTGGAGCATAATTTGTCATTGCTTATTTAACACCAGATATTCGGTGCTATTTGAAAAACATATGTCAAGCACAGAATTATTTATTGCCCTTCATGCACAGGAAGTTCAAACTGCCTGACTAGGAAAATATGTACTCCTATTTGGTGCTATTTTTGAGAATAATAGCATCTATCTTTTACCTCACTCAAGTTTTGCATAATCATATGGATTTAAGAAAGTCAGTATGTCTCAAATCCTGAAGACACCAGGTCCAAAGATCAAACAGCATGGAATTAATACTTCCTTTTGAGTAGAAGAACCAGCAAAAAATCTTCCTCTCAGATCTGAACTTCACTGTAAATCCAGCCTTTCGGGGGATTTAGGTAGGTTCAAAAAGAGGCTCTCACAGGATCTTCATGGACTGAAAGAGCAGTGTTCTTTGTTACTTGACAGATATTACTGTTTCCAACAGTTAAGGACAGAAATATGATCCAATTCTGCTTTTAGGTGACATCATGAGAGGCTTTTTTGGGCTGTTTGATAAGTTTTCACGCTCATATTCAATGAGTCAAAAGATATATTTGGACACCTGGCTTCTTAAAACCAGAATGGTGATTCTTCAGCTGATTTGCCTCAGCTGAGTTTCATGATGCCTTGACAGTGAAACTTTCTCTTTCTCCTACCCACAGTACTGTGTTTTGCAGTGGTCACATTGCATCTCAACTGTTATTTGGCCAAAAATTCCTTGTTCCTTACTGTCAGATGACAGAGCACATATTTATAGAGCAGCTTAACAGCACTATACAGGGAGTTGGAGGCTTTGATGTGCATTTGAAGGAATAAAAGGAAAAATACATTTTTGGTCCTATTAAGGGCTGTTTTCTAGAGTTTTAATTGCTACTAGTTGAGCTAGATGTAAATATTAAAACTTTCAATGCAACTAATAGGGTATGACACTTTATTTTCTCACAATGAAGACATTACATTAAAGCAGATTACACTTATCAAAACCACCTCTTATCAAAAAAGCAAGTGTTCATATGTTACAGTGAGGTAATTTTTTATAATTTATTTCCATGATCAAAAGAAAATCAAGATACAACTTAGATACTTATAAAAATATAAACATACATATGTATATTAAAAAGAGGAGATATCATTAGATACAATCAGTCTCTAATCTAGCAGGCAAAGGCAGTATCTAGAAGTTAAACTGGATAATTAGGAAGAGGGTATATATTTTTAGCTTTTTTTTTTTGTGCTACCTGAACAAAACTTCTAGGGAAATGATGCCTGACTCAAATTTCAAGCCTTGCTGGTATGCTTGAGACAGATTTATTCACTATAGTAGTGTTAGTGGTCTGTTGTCTTCTTGGTTCTAGAGTAAGGGATTCTATATAATCCATGATATTTTATATTTTTTTGTGTATCCCTAACTTTCTCACCTCATTCAACAGGTGGAATATCAGTTATCTATTAGCTCTCTATCTGTTAGGGGAAAAAGGATCACTGGATAATGCCCTGTAGTCTGTGCTGGGCATGGTCATGCTGCCTTATATGTCTCAGGTCTCACGATGTCTGAATGACAAAAGTTGTAATTCATCCTGTCTAACTTCAGACATCTGTCCATGGCTTCACTTACATCAAGTAGCTATTTTCAGGATGCAAGTCATAATTCTATAATGAGAATGTAAATAAAAATGAATAAAAAAACATAAACTCAAAACATAATGTGCTGAATTTTTGGGAAGTAAATGTGGTCACCGGAAAATTCTGCCATTTGACGTTTTCAATTGTAATTTATGACAATATTATGTCATTCCTTTAATTCCATTAATGGAATGTCAGAATTTCTTTGATCTTGAGGGATTTGGCATTCAAAAATGTTCAGTTTTAAAATTCATTGCTGTAGGACTTGGCAGCTGTTCCACTGAAAAGAGGGGCCTCTCATTGTCTTCAGTGGATCTAGGAACACATCATGGCATCTGATTTTTAAAACACACTTTGCACATGCAGCTGCCATCAACTTAAGTCAAATCTGACATGCACCTCTGAAATAGGGTTTATATGTTGGGATGCAGTTATCTCACTAACACAGGGTCTGATAAATGAATGAGTAGGATGTATTGTTCCTTCAGTTACACCTCACACCACTTAATAAGCAGTACCTGCTACACATTTAGATCATCACTAAAAGAGCGAGCAGCTTCTGATTCAATCTTCCTACCCTGATGAGACTTCAAAAACTAGTCATGGTCAGTATTATTCATTATTTACAATAGAAAAGCCTTCTGTGTTTTACATCAAATAGTATATATCCAGATTTGAAAAGGTGAAGCAATGACAACATTTTGATATTTTTGTGTAAGTGTGCATACTGACTGTCTTTAAAATGGAGATGAGTCATAAATTCAACACACTGTAACATCCATAGAAACACAGTCATATGGGAACATCAGTATGATTGTAGCAGCAGGGTAAGACTCAAGGCAGTCTTGAATGAAATACTGACGAAGTGTTAGTTTACTCAAGTAATTCATAGAATTCAGCACCTAGCTGGTTGAAAATCTTGTGGAAATATAAATTCTGAATTTGGTTAGAGGATATGTAGTTCCCCAAGCTGAAGAACTATTAGATCTTTTTGAGCAGAGTACTTGCCGTTCCAGGGGAAAGGTTAAAAACCCAGACAGAAAGCAATGCACCTAGATGTGGAGGTGTATGTCTGTAAAAGTTTAATGGGAATACTGGGAGTCTTGAGAGAAGCCAGCTGTATCCTGGGCTATATCAAAAGCAGCATGGCTAGCAGATCCAGGGAGGAGATTCTGCCTCTCTGAAAAGAGAGGACTTAGGGGTGGCCTAATTGTGATCTTCCAGTAAGGAACCTAAAAGAGAGATGCAAAGGGGCTTCTTATAAGAGCATATAGTGACAGGACTACATGTCGGGAGGGAATGTCTTCAAACTGAAAGAGAGTAGCTTTAGATTATATATTAGGAAAAAAAGCCCTTATTGTGAGAATGCTGAGACACTGAAACAGGTTATCCAGAGAATTATGGATGCCCTATCCCTGGAAGTGTTCAAGGCCAGGGTGGATGGAGCTCTTGTTGCCAGATTAAGAATTGTTTGCACTTAGTGGATTAATACAACACTTATTCTTCATAAACCACTAGCCTATGGATCTGAACAATGCTTATTCTGTAGGATGATGTTAAGCATTGAGCAAGAAGAACTGGAGAGCATCCAGCCCAGTTATGCCTACTTTTTACCAGCTGACCAGTCAAGTATGACTTTGGGGTCACTGACCACCCAGGACTACCAAAGAGACTTCCGGGACAGAAGAACGCATGAGCATAGGGGAGGGAACATATGTTGATGATCTTTGAGAAAATGATTATCATATTGATGCTTATTCCAGGAAAATCAATTAATGTGTGTGTAAAATATAGTATATAAACAGAAGCTCTTTCTGTACTCAGGATGAATGATATTTCAGAGGAGATATCTGCTTGTGCATCTGGTAGAATAAGAATACCTGTTTCTTAATCCTACTTTGGGGTTAAGGAATTTTATTTTTACCTATTTTTGATAACACTCTGAGTGACTTGATCTAGTGAAATGTATCCTTGTACAAGGCAGCGGAGTTGGAACCAGATGATCTTTGAGGTCCCTTCCAACTCAGATCATTCTATGAGTGTATGATGCCAAGATGCAGGAGTGGAGTACAGGGAGAAAGAAATAATTTCTGAGGATCACTGCCAAATAGTGGTGATCATGAGGCTCATTTCATTCACTGGTTGTGCAGCCTGAAATCCAAATTCACCTGGATTTTTGCTCTGAAAAGGAAGTGAGAATTATTTTATTTGTTCCAGGGAACTGAAATCGGGAAACTGACTGAGCCATGTATACTGAGAGCAAGGGCTACAATGCCTGTCAGAATGATGGGGAGCTAGTGAAAGCTGGATGATTGAGAGCCATGCTGCTGATGGGGAAAGAGGGAGGTTTATTTCAATGTCTCATAATGACCCTTAAAGCATGCCTTATTATGAGCTCTGTAAATGTTAACCACATTGCTTTCAGCTTCCATTTACTGTAACTGGAAGTTATTGTCCACTACATGAAGCCACCTACCTTTTATGCTTCCTTCAAAGGCTAAATACAGTCATCCGACTAGACTACCCAAAGCCCAAAACTGTCAGGTCTGGTGCTAAGCACCATCCACAAATCCACAAATAACTTGAATTGAAGGACATTTAAGATGTCATGTTTCACCTCGCAAATTACTACTATTCTCTACTGTGTTGTCATAAACATGATATTTCTTTTCTCCCATCCTGAGTCGTTAGAAGTTTCTGAGAAGAAGCTGCCTGGTGCTCCATCTACAGATGGCAAAGGGACAGAAGTACAGCTCAGTAAAGAGGTGCACTCCACATGTATTCATGCAGTTGCAGTTTGGAACTTTAAGATTTTAGAAACAAATTACAAAAGTACTCTTGAAAGTTTTAAATAAATTATCCAGAAGATAGGAAAGCGTGAAATGTGATTTAGTCCAGTCTTGAAACTAAAACTAAATGTGAGGTCAATTTTCCATCCAGCAATTTGAGGTAAATGCCTCTTCTGGTTTTCTTTAAAGTCTTGTAAGGTACTCTGTAAGATATCCATGAACATAGTAAGATAACCATCCTTATTTTGCTACTTTTGAGCAGAAAATAGGTTCCTAAATTTTCAAACTGCACAGATTAACTTTGATTTCCAAGACATGTAAGACAATGTTTTGAAACATTTTGATAAAGAGTAATAGATGAGCAAACTAAGTTGAACTGGAATGCAAGAAGTGGCAAAGGGATAAAGTGATTTCACTCCATATTCCAGCCATGGATTGCTCAGCAGGGTCAATGGTAAACTAATCTTTGCTTCGCTGTATTTTTTCTTGGAAAGATTTTTGTACATTATTTTGTAGTTTATATTTTCCTGTCTTTTCCTTAATTCTTCAATACTATTAAGTCTTTTGCAAACATTTTATAGTCTGTTCCAAGAATGGTCTGGTTTTTTTCACTATATTTCTTTCTCTTTTGCCGGTTCACAGCTGGAGAACTGTCTTTTCCTCTGCACTCCCTAGGCACCACAGGTTGAATTGTCTAAGAGGACAGTGACTATGCAATTGCTCATATAGAAGCAGTTAAAGGCAGTTAAATAAGGCTGCTGAATACAAGTCAAATATTTGACAGCCCGCAGTATCAGTATGTCTTTAAGTGAAGGGAGACAACTACAGTTTCTAAGTCTTGAACCTCAGGCATTCTCAAAATTTACACCTCTCAGACATGAGTTTCTGCACCCTACGTGAGATACAGGTTTCGCCTTGTCTCAGTATCTGGATCCAAGTAGGAGAAATCAAACATGTATAGCTGTGACTGTATCCTTTTATAGGAGGTGGAATGTAGGGGTTTGGTCAGAAAAGATGGTAGAAGGTGTTTTGCCACCTTTTATTATTGGTTAATCCAGCTGGGGAAGTGTTTTCTCAGTAAAATCCTGTTGACTCATTATTTCCATTAGCTGCAACTTGTGTTTGAGACAGCTGTAGAAATTATATTGACCAAGCTGTTTCAGCAGCACCAGAGTTGTTCAAATTAAAACCACCAGAGCTATAAAGAGCTTTTAAAGTCAAAACATCACTTCTGAGTTCCTTGCATATACCTCGCTTTTTAGAAAGGTGAAAGTTCAGGTAACCCCTCCAGGATTAAAGCCATTACATTTTCAAATAAATAAGGCCATTATTTGGGGCATATAAAGCTATTTTTCCTCATAAAGCCTTTGCTTCTGCAAAATTCTCTAACTTTTTAAGCTGCTTGGGATCACTTCAATCTTAAAAGCAATTATTTATTTTGTTACTCTCAGTGAAAAAAAGGCAAAGTCCTAAATTGTCATTGGAAAAAAAATTAAATAAATAAATATTTTCCCCCAGTAAAAGTGAGTTCTGCTTATTTAAATACCTCAGACTTTCATGAGAACTACGTGGCTTCACTGTAGTTTATAATCTTGGTAATTTTTGGCTCCATAGTGAGTACTTCTTTACCTGCTATGTCTTTGCTATGGCTGTGGGAATGCAAGAGGGAAAACAAAAAGCATAATGAGTTCTGGCTTGATTTAGAAGAAACTCTGTATCTGCCTGCCCTTCCTTTCCCTGAAAAGAGATGTGTTATTCTGCAGGGAGAGATCGGGACTGATATTGATACTAGAAAAAGACTAAAAATTCATTGGGGAAATCAAATGAGACTCTGAGGAGCTTCCAAATAGTTAATAATAGTTATGAAGGAAATACATTCTTTAAATTTCTTTTAATCTTCCTTTTAATTGCTCCATTTGCACACCAGTGCTTCAACATTTATACTTCAGGGAAATTTTAGACAGAAGATGATGTTTTTCATGAGAAGGGATTTAGGTGCACATCTATGTTTTAAATGAGCTTAATAAAAAGATCTCCTGTGGTGCTAATGATAGCTGGAAGGTTTTGCTCTTTGGTCTTCATAATTGGAGTCTGAGATAACATCTAAGTACTTTGTTCTGAGCACTTCTATTTAACTGATTTTCCACTCCTTTGATAAAATTTGCTAAAATTACTGAGAATACAATAATGGGTTATTCTTCCTGAGATTTAAATTTATTATCTTTCCAAGTCATACTGAGACACTCAGAGAGAAGACCTGAATGAAGCATCATCTCTTCCTTTATTTCTGTGCAAATAACACAAGATTTTTACACCTTCCCAGTAAATATAATTATTCAAGGAGTTTGTTTATTTTGTATCATATGGATTTTTAGTGGAATGCCACAGTCACAAAACCTAAAATATCCATCCAGTTTTTAGAAAGAATAATTATTCATGATTCATTCAAATGATAGTGGCTGCATTTTAGTAGACTTCACAGAACCTGAATATTACTTTCCATCATAAAACTTCACCAGGCTTGATCTGAATTTCCATTTCTCAAGGAATTCTGAGAGATAAAGTGAGATAAGGAGCCAAACATTCCAGAATACTTGAAAATTGAAAAATTCTAATCAATCTCCTTGTGATGTTTCATATTCATACATGGAAAATGGTCTGTGTGGATAAGATTAAACTGCTAATTCCTATGGTATATCTACTAAGAAAGCCAAATAATTGTTTTTTTTTCTTTATGATAGAATACGCATTTATATTTAGTATAAGAATTGAAGTGATGACATAAGAATGTATTTTTTTTTCCTTTGATCAAGACGAAATATAGTTCAGATCTGTTGAAGTGAGCATTAGATAATTTTGGAATTGCACTGAAAGTAGAGGAAAATAATTAAACATTTCTACTACATTGTGATTAGCTTTGATCAGAGCTACACTGTTGTTCTTATTGAGGTTGCTTGGATGTATCTTCTACTTGCAAGAAGAGAAGAGAATGATTATTCCAGAAAGACATTCATGTTTGTGTGAAGCATTTTACATAAGCTAAAATCAGCATTTTTTGGAAAGAATATTGTTCCCTGTACACTCAACTTTGAGCCCTCAGAAGCCACATCAAAACCATTGCTGACTGAAGTGGGGTGATAATTATAGCCACTATGTCAATAAATAAAAGCATGAGGTAAAATTTTAAAGCTGCTCCATGAACAGGTGTGGTTCAAGTGAACTGAACAGATCTCCAAACTTTAAAGCAACAAAGTTAAACCAGATTAATTGCAACCACAATTACCCCATAAAATTACACATAGCTTGCATCTGATGAGTCAGGCTGATCCCTGGATCTGGCAATGGAAAGATGTCTTGCCCCCAGGTGAAATTACCTGGGGATGGCTACCTCAAGCACAGGCATTTACACTACAGACATCTGAAGTGAGGTGCAGAGGATCCCATCTGTGGGAGACTTTGTATGTCTTGTTCTTCTTCCTGTCTCTTGTAGAGGAGCTGAAAAACCTTGATGCCATTGCCAGTCATCAAGGTGTTTGCCCAGAACCCAGCTGGTCGTCACTACCGTCATTTTACTGCCTGTCGAGGTTTTTTATACCTTTCCTTAGGTGACTTTAGTAAATATGAAGAGAATAACTTTGAATGTATGTGATACCTTTATATCATGAGTCAGTTTCTCCCAAAATTTCTAACAGTATCAGTGGCCATTATAGCAACTAATTTCTTTTCAGATTTTCAGCATCAACTAAAATTATTTATTCATTTGAGAGATTGAACAGGACCACACTTCAAGTGTGAACAGAACATCAAGTTCCAAATACTACAAACTAAATTTCATGGTGTGAGAATTGAAGGTAACAAATAGTAGGGAGAATAAGTCCTACAGCAGCAAGATGCCTAACTTTTCCTTCTCTCAGGTGTCTTATTCAAAAGTAAGTAGCTGTGTAAATGCATACATGTGTGTGTACGTGGGATATGTTATTTGTGTACACACACACACACTTCTATATAAAAATTGTGTCCCACTTCTTGTAGAAGGAGACCTGAAGAACTGTGCTGCATTCAGCTCTGGGGTCCCCAGCACAGAAAGGACATAGACCTGACGGAGCAAGTCTGGAGGAGGCCATGAAGATGATTACAGTGGCAGAGCACCTATCCTATGAGAAAAAGCTGAGAGAGTTGGGATTGTTCAGCCAGGAGAAGAGAAGGTTTTGATATGACCCTAGTGCAGCCTTCTACTACCTGAAGAGAGCCTACAAGAAAGACGTGTTGTCATAGGACAAAGGGGAATGGTTTCAAACTGAAAGAGAGTAGGTTTAGATGAGATATTAGGAACAGATTCTTCACTATGAGGCTGGTGAGGCACTGGAACAGTTGCCCAGAGAAATTGTGGCTGCCCCATCCCTGGAAATGTTCAAGGTCAGGTTGGATGAGGCTCTGAGCAACATGGTGGAAGGAGTCCTATCCATGGTAGGGAGGTTGGAACTGGATTATCTTGAATGTCTCTTCCAACCCAGACCATTCCATGGTTCTATGAACTATGATGAAGAAGGAATATAAATGCAGGGGAAAAAAATGGTTATAGTGGAAAAAACTGACATTGGAAGGAAACTGATAGCCAAGGGAATATTTAGAGGAGGATGAAAAAGAAAGCATTATGTACCTGCTCTTACATAAATACTCAGACTGTCAGATTGTGGTTTTCACATTGCTTTTACTTTTCTGTGATATGCCTGCAAGAAGGCTCCAAGCATGTTTTGTCTGATCTGTTCTTTTTATTAGGAGAAACAGTTTAAAACTCTTCACTTCTGTGATAATCTTCCCATGGGTCAGTCAGCCAGGGAACAACACAGTGTTTCTGCCTCTTGCTTATGGGCTGTACTTTCAAAATAGAATACCAGTAGAGGTCCCCAAGTATTCCTTGAGGAGATTTAATAAGTTCAAACCAGCCCACCAACAGCTGCCCTAAGCTCAATTGCAGCAGAAACAAAAAGGTGAATCAGTCCTAGATCGGGCAAGGGGGAAAAGAGTGCATCCACAAGAAAACCAAACCCAGCAGAAAATCATCCCTGACTGGGATGGGGTGGAGAGGCCATAGCCCATAGAGGCCAGGTTTGCACAGTCTTCCCCCCCCTCCTCCCCCAGGAAGGGGAAAGGAGGAGAGTTTTGGGTGTATGGCATAACATCTGGTCAGAGGCAGTGAACACCCATCCTCCCTTACACAAACTTGCCCAGCTATGGAAACTGCAACCCCAGGAAGGCCCCTTCCACAGGACATTTACATGAGAGGAAGCTGAGGAAGTGTCATAATCCATCAAAGACCTCCTGAAATGCTCCCCAGACTCACTCCTGAGGCCTTGCAGCAGAGGAGTGCACGTGATGCAAAGTGAGGCAAAAGATCCAGAGTCTGTTGCAAGAAACTGTCAAACCTGCCCCACTCTCATCCCCCAGGGGTGGTATCTGGGTGTTCCCATCTGGCCTGAATGTATGTTAGTCCATTGGTTTCTATGTTTTCCAGGGGACCCTCACCACCAAGAAGACCAGCTGGAGAGGCTCATTGGCTGCCAGCGGAATCCGTGGAGTGGTGATATTTTCTTTAATCTGTCTCTGTCACCATCTTTCTGTCCTTCCACCTCTTTTCAATTTCTTACTCTTCCTTTCTTTCTCTCTCTCTCTCATATTTACTACTCAATAAAATCCATACTATTGACTTTTACATATGGTCTCATTTGCCTCTTAATTTGATCAGGGGCATTTCTAATAATTTTAGAACTGATTCATAACACCTGTAAACCAGGATTAAAGTGTGGGAGTTAATGTTCTGTAAAGCCTTCCTGGTGCTGAAAGATCAGTGTGTGGTGTCCCACGACAGTGGTAATGGGATCAAATCATGCAGCAATCCCTTCAGGTGCTACGTTTGTATGTTTCACTCTTGCTCCACCACTCCTAATTCATGAGAAGAGAAAACTCTAGAACCACTGCAAAAAATGGCTCAACAGACATAAACTGGCAATGGCTGCTATCGAATTATAGAATCACTTAGATTAGAAAAGGTCATGAAGATCATTGAGTCCAAAAGCAGCATCAAGAAAGTAGCTAAAGTCTGATGTTGCTTTAGCTTTTTGTGACCTCCACTTTGGCATTGAAGGCAAAGAGTGCACACTACCACCTCCAAACCCCACCTGTCTTCAGCAAGACATTTGTGTGAATTTAAACTGAGTTACAAGCTTCTGTCCTACTAATATGAAGAGAATTTTGTCACACACTTGAATTCAGGTATATGTTTAAGCAGTCTGTTGCTTAGCAATGAACCTGGGCTTCTGCTTATATATTTTGGTGATCAAAGGATGCTGTGAGACAGCAGAGAGCACAGCAGCAGCTGTTTTTTACATTTAACAACTTTTTCCTGCTGTTATGCTGTGAAAAGGACTTAGGGGCGAGAACGAGGCCCCAAAACAAGAACGATTCTTCTTTTCTGTCACATGCAGCACTGACCCATGACTTGCAGGAATATTCCTGTCCTCAAAATACCTTTTTCCTATAAAGTTGATGCTTGTCTTTTAGTATTTTGCAGTTAAGTTGTCTCTTCTTTACAACTCATTATCCAGTTCTTCTCCCAGCTCCTTTCTTCTTTACAATTTGCCTGGATCATAGATGTCTTTTCATTAAAATTTTTAAATTCTTTTGACACTCTTACCTTGTTTTCCTGGAGCTCATAACTTCTGGCTGCTTCAGTGCAGTGGATCTCTGCTGGACCAGGGGGATACTTTCTGACCGACACAGACTCGGGATGGGGGTGTCTGGAAGCAATTAGCCTGGGCCATCACCACCTGGCATCCTGGAGTCCAAGCTTATGTGTAGGTGATGGTCCTGCTCCCAGCAGGCCTTGAACATTACCAGTTACCTCCCCAGTCTGGGGGACAGCATGAGGCTAAGCCCTGCCCTGCTCTCCCTCTGGGGAGCACTCTAGACAGCCAGGGATAAACCTAAGATAAAAACAGCTTGTGGCTGTAAAAATCCTCTACAGCCATCAGGGTAAACTTAGGACACCGGATTTAATTGATGGTTTGCATGGTTTCGTTTACCCTTGTGATCTTGCCACCCTTTTCCCTATCACAGTTTTCGTGTCTTAGTTTCAGTTCTATATTTTTCAGATTTAAACTCTTTAAGGCGGTAGTAGGAGTTGAATTTACTGATAGTTGAATTTAAAGTTAACATGATGAATCCCTTGGTTTGTGTAAATTTCACTTGTAGAATAAGGTCTTTCTGATTTGGAAAAAAATCTTGTAACTTAATTAAAATTTTCTCCTGCAAAAATGTCAGTCTGTTCACAACAAGCCACAGGTTTTCATGCTAAAGGTCTTTACCATTCTAACTTGCATCTTTACCTGCAAAAAATGTTTGCGATCATGTTGAAGGAATTCAAGGTGAAGTTGATTAGCTATGCAGAGCTAATATTTTGCTAAGATTATTATGGGTTAGGAAAAGTTTTAGCAGTAGAGTTGTAGTCAGAACAGATAGAAAAGACCTCATTTTCCCTGCCCCTCTGATGTCTTTTCAAAAGTAATTTCAGAACTCACAGATATTTTTGTCAGATATAATTTACTATTTCTTTCAAAGTCTTTTCACTCTGCTTCTTTTAATGCTACTGCCATTTGTGTATGTATTCATTTTATGTGTATTGATTTTCCAGTGAATACTATCAAATTGATAATCTAGAAGTTGGAGAAATGTATTAAGCACATTGAGAAGATACAATTTTTTGTCCTCACACAATCTCAAGTGAATGTAACTCAGACCTTACTTGTAAGGGTGAGTAAAAGCATCAGTGACAGGTGTCTCTTGGACGTCCTTTCAAAAACTGTGTGTAAGAAAACTGAATTGACCCTTTGCCTTTGATAGAACCTCTTTGTGCAGCAACTAGACTGGGATCATTATATATGGACACTACAGAATGGCCATGACAGTGTGGGATAGTTTTGAATGGCTGGCTTTGATATCAATACAAGTTTTTTATCTCTGTAAGAAACTTCAGTTGAATGTTGGCACCCAGACTTTTGCTCAGACAGAAGTCTCACAGACATCTCTTTCTATTTGCTCTAAACTCATCTGATCCTACTTACAATAACTCTAATACACAATTTTAGATTTTGTAGTATTCAGAAATAATGGCTAGATTCTGTCAGCCTAGCTTACCTAAACTAGCAAGACTTCAGATCTGAGCATTTATGGCTTTAAATTCAAGGTTCAATTTTCAGTCACAGGGTCTAAATGCTTGGGCTGTCCTACCTGCCAGAGTAAAGCTGTCGTGAAATAAAATGCCATAGATTCATAAGGTCAAACTAGAACTCTCAGATGAAGACACTTAAACTTATGTGTTCACAGATAAAACTTTGCTAGGTGTTGAATCTCCCGAAAGAGTCAGTGTAGTTTCAGTCAACAGCTTTAAAGACTAGAGTGGTTTTAAACTGACCTGTACTTAGGCAGGGACCATTTCTGCTTGGGAGAAGGGTCTTCTATACCTGAACTTGAATAGACAGAGAGGAGAAATAGGAACTACCCACAGAGCTGGCAGAGCAGATAGTAAGGACTGCCTCATCCTTTTCCCAGGAACAGGAATTTCCCAGACTGAATATGATGAGTATCCCTCTGAAGGGGAGAGGAGGCCCAGTTTGCCAAGAGTACCAGCACAGAAAAGAGGCAACAGCAAATAAAATAGTCAGCAGCAGGGGACAGGATTCTCCAACAACAGGTTTTAACAAAGGAGTCTGGATCTGGCTGTGATTTCACTGTCCTGAACTGAGGTTCCTCGAGCACGCCCTAAATAAAGGGAAATGTTTTTACTCTTGTGTTTAGCTACGATTCATGAGTAACTGAAATAAGGAAAAGTATAAAGAAACTGAAAGAATATAAAGTCATTTGGACAACTTGTTGAAGCAGTATGACAGTCAAGATCCCTCTTAAAAAGTCCTGGGAACTCTTGATACCAGAGGCAGCCAAGATTGCTAAATAATTATTTATTTTATATATTGGATTTTCTCCTGTTCTTCAGTTTATTTATTTTGCCCAAGTGACACAGTCAATTTTACTCAATTGCTGATACAATCAATTACTGTCTTACTACATCTCTCCTGTTGTTTCTTTTTGGTAAGGGGTTAACTACTGGGGTCATGGTGGGATATGAATGGTCCACGACTCCTCAAACTACAGGTTTGCACTGTGGGAATGCTCAGAAATCCTGGTTCACCCAGCTACAGGACCTGCAAGCTTCACCTGGGTCTTTGGATCTCATGTAGCCCATACGGCTGGATCTCATCCACACAATAATTAGTGTGGGGAGAGCTCTAGACAGGCAGGAATAAGCCTAAGATAAAAGCAGCTTGTGGCAAAAGCATTGATCTAGACCTTGGAGATCAGAAGCACCCTCAGGACTTCTCAGTTTAGGAGTCAGCAGTGCAGATTGGGAGCTTGCAGACCGCCCTCAATCATTTCTCCTTCAGAGCATGGTAACAGGAACCTCAACAGGACAGAGAGGATTTTGGAAAAATAGGGAAATTACTGCACAGTTATATGAGTGATAGGAATGCAGGAGTAAGCTGCTGAAATTATGTTTAGCTAATTTAATTTTTTATTTAGTTGACCTAGATTTAAAGCAGAAATACAAATGTCTTCTCAGGTTCCTTATCATTAAGGACATATGTGGGTTCTTTGCTGATTCAGAACCTTGTGGCTGTAAGAGCTACATTGCTCCACTTATATGAGGGCAGAATTAATTCTAATAATGTGAAATTAGGGGAAAAAAGTAAAGGCCTTCAATAATTGAGATTGTGCCTGCATTCAAATTCGAATTTCACATGAGAGGAAAGGTTTTAGGTCTACCAAAGTAATTAGTGAACTTTGGGATCAAATTTCAATTTTTTAAAATAAAAATGTATTGATCATTCCTTGCAGAAATCAAATTCTCCTTCATTTATTAAGAAAAAAAGCAATCAAACTAAATACCAACAAAAAAGCAGCTACAAATAATTTTTGTAAATGTAGAAGTTCTTGAACACCAAATATTGTTCATATTGCTTTTTGTGTTAGCAAAAGAAGTTAGCAAAATAAATCAGTTCAGGTTGATCTGAAACACATTAGAAAGTATTTTTTAGGTTCAGCCACCAAATTGAAAAATCAATTCTTTGCTCATCTCTAATTAGGATTGTAAGAAAAAGCCTTAAAGAAGAGGGGTATGAACTATTTTCCACAGCTCAGTGCTCTCTTTTTTTTCCTGCTGTATTCCTCACAGGCATTGCTATAGCCCTTTCTGTTACAGTTAGTTATGCAGGCTCCAATGCACATTTTTCAGTTATTAGCAATACACAGTATCCAAGCTGTCTCTCCTTTGAGCCCCATTATTAGACACAGAAGAGATCTAAGTAGCTCCTTTGCGCTCACAGGCAGGAGGCAATTTTGCATGCATGGCTGCCTACTTTCAGTAGGTATGTGCCTGCTCCGTGGATGATAAACTCTCTGTGAGTGTCTATTTCATGAGTAAACCTTAGGTTCTGATGTTTCACTAACACATTCTTGACTCACAAGTTCATGACTTAGCCTGGGCTGCTGCTAGATTAAAAATATCAGTTTAATATTTTATCAATTACATGGCCAGGGTACTCAGGTTACTGGAGCTGTTTCCTGACGCTAATATTCTTGGGCAATCTCTTTTGCTTAATTAGGACCTTATGGAAGACCTGTACCTGGAGCACTATTGTTTTCATCTCAGCCTTTTCACTTGTGATACTTACCATTTCAAGATGGAATTACCATCACTTTGGCCCTATGTTCCACACTTCAATCTCTTCTATGTAGCATGGGTTTTCTTTCCGCACAGTTGCTTTCTGTTTCTTCTAAATGAAGTTGGGTTGCTTGTTTTGGCAGCTCTTAGAATTTCTGAAAGGCTTTACTTAAAAGTATTTTCAATGCATTCTGCAGTTTTCTGCAGCCTGGTTTCTGCTGTTGTCCCCATGATTTAAAATGGCAATGGTGTTTATTTTATTGCACAATGTGCACTTTTCATAGTACCACAAAAAAAATATCAGATAAAGTCTAAAAGAGAATCTCCTTTTGATAGTATTGGTGATATCTGGTTTGTGACAGTCCCAAAACATTTCACATCATTGCATTCAGAAAATATAGAGTTCACGTTTCTATTTTAATACTGACTGAACATGGGACTGAATATCCTGACAGATCCTTTGAGTTACCTGTAATGAAATGCACTCTCCTTTGCATCTAGTTTCGCATTAGAATGGAATACAAGCATTTTTAAGGACAATAGGAACATGAGGAGATATGCCCTCCTGTATAAGTCTCTTTCAATATGTTCTTATTTTTTGCACCTATTATTTTGGTTTCTTCAAAAAAAGAATCCAACAATAGCTATAAAATAACATCAGTGCAATTGTCACCTATTTTGGAGGATAAAATAGAAACTCTCCCCACATCCTTTTTAGCTTTTGACTCAGAGAAGTATATCAGGTTTTAGACCGCCATCTCCATGAAATCTCCATGAAAACATTTACACTGGTAGCCAGCTTCTAAGCATTAATGAGCTCCTCCAAAGACTGGGTCTGGGCTATAAGCAGAGTTTCAAGCAGTTTTTGCCAGTGACTTTCCTGAGGACTTTCTCTGAGTCTGACAGCACAGAGAAAAGCCTTATGGGCTGAAGAGATAAAGAAAACAACATAGTTGCAATGTCTACTGGAGGGAGCAAACTGCTAGATAACTCCCAATATGTTTCAAAATAGGCAAAATAAATCAGTATTTTATAGCACCTCAGGTCAGAAGATTGAGTAAAGAACTGATTTCCTGGAATTTATTAGATTAAAGGATATGTCTTGTTTCTTAATTCTCGTGAAAACACCATCTAATGCTTATTTTACAGTAGTAGCAACTTTGTAGAAAGTGTTTGTAAATACCTTTTTTTTAAACACAGTCTCACAAATCAGACTCAACATCTCAACATTTTCTCTTCGTTAATTTAGTTTCAACCCTCTCCTCTGTGCTGGAAACTGCTACATTTCCCCTCGAAGCCATGGATTGATTTGAAAGGTTCCCCAGGAGTCTGCTGTGAGGGGCCTTTCTTTGTTACCTGATCCTGGAAGAAGGGGTGTTCTCTGTGTCTGCCAGGAACAACTTTTTCAATAGAGTGCTTGGCACTCCCAGGCCCTGGCTGACCCTTCGAGCCTGGCTGAGAGCATTTAGCACCGTGTCAGAGTGCACCTCATGGGGGGGGTATTAGACTGATGCTTGCATACTTTACCTCCAGAGACGGAACATAAGCTAAATTTGTCAGCTTCCCTTGGCCTCAATTGTAGCACTGGAAAGATGATGGAGAAAATTAATGAAAGTTTATATGAGCGAAAGTAAATCTTATATTTTTAATATCAGGGCTGGAAACAAAATGTCGAAGGTAAAAAACAAAACAGCAAAACATGATTCTAACTCACCTCCAACCAAGCTTTCATGTCTCACTTCTCTCCACAACTGACTTCTGGAGAACAATTTCAAGGTTTGAAAGTCATGCATAGCAGCAGGGTCCTCCTCTCTCCTTACCTCCATCCCTTTCTATGCAAATTAGGAACTCATGGCTTCTTTGAGGACATCCCTAACATTCTTCAATTTTTTCATTGTTGCTACAACATGTCAAGCCTATGATATGTTATATCATAAAGAGAATTATATGTATTTACATTCCTAGACACCAAGCTCATCCTTATCTTTCAATGCCACATTTTTGTATTGGAGCTCTGTCATAAGTACTTTACATTTACTGTTAATTTGGATTTGGAGGACCCTTGTTCACAAGCTCCAGGTAAGTGAGGTTCTTAAGTGTGTACTAAATTTTTAGCCCAAGAACAGTAGTGCTATCTTGCAGTATTTTATTTTCGTAGGGTAATTTCAAGAAGGTTTCAAACAGGTGTCTCACGGTTATGTAGCTGAAACCTGCACAGAAATAGATATTCTAGCTTGAAAAATCTTACATAAAGTGTCACAGGTCATGCTGAGACAGAGGACAGAGGACAAGCACTTGGACTTCATGTATCAAAAGCTAGTACCTTCACAACTTCTGGTGCCTGCCTGCACCTTTGTGAACCATGAAACAATGTCATTACAAAAATACCTGCAACAATTCTTTGAATAGAATTGTTGTCCTGGGATCAGTTATTAAGGGTAATTGTACTGCTGTCAGCATAATATTTAAGTATAAATACCTGCTCCTGTATCACAAAGAATTAGGCCAAATCCGTGATAAGAGACAAGTGGAATAATGCTCAACATGAATGGATGCCAGAGTACAAAAATGCCCAGTCTCAAAAGAGGCAGCCTCTGTTCTCCTGGGGACAGTACACCAGGAGGGTCACAGCTTTCTGAGGTTACTATTTCTTTCACTACTCAAACTACACTATGGGAATATTGAAGAAAGATGGTGACCCCACTGAGGGCTGTGCTATTCAGTGTTACTTAACCTAACTAAGACACATGGGCTCAGCAGGTCATTTAGCATAAACAAGCCTGAAGTTCTTAGTCTCTCTAGAGAGCCCAATATCTCATATAGTAACAACTTTTATTCCCCTCTTACATACCTCCCATATAAGCAGTCTCACAACTTTGTCAAAATACATATGGTTAAAAATTTGAGTCTTTAAAATGACAGAATAAAGTCAAGGCACTGGTTTACAGTCAGTCATATCCCAGAGTGCTGGCTGGCCATCTGCTGCCGTGTACTGCAGGAAGCACAAGTCTGGAAAACGGCATTTCCAGTAGTCCTTCGGGAGGCTTTGCTATATTGGGGTCAAATAGTCTTCTTCTGGCTTTGTGGAGATTATGTGTACTGGGGCATACCATGGTTGTAGTAATTGCCAATTCATTTTTGCTTAAATGACAAACATCTATGTGCATGCAGATATTGTATTGCCAATGTGAGAATCCAGAAGGAGATGACTTCTACCTCAATTCCTACCTTTAGAGAGTTACATTCCTCCACCTACATGTAAAGAAGGTATTTTTTTCTGGAAAGTGAATACACTCAGCACTTTGAGGCCTTATGCTGACATGGCACTGGTAAAATAAACCAACCATTTCCATAATGCCATCTCCTGGAAAGTACTCAGTGTCTTCTCTTAGCTGGAGAAATATCACTAACATACTGGTCTTGGTATCAAAGTCCCCTCAGATTTTGTCATGGCTCCTCATCTGCCAGGATTTTTCTTTTCTCTCCTTTACTAGGCTTGAGATAGACCTCTTCCAGCAGTGGTTTGGAGTGGCTTCCTGCGAAAGCCCTACTCAGGAAAGGGGCGGGGGAACTGGATTACCCCAGACATCTATACAATCTTTCTCCTCAAAGATCTCAGTGTAACCAGTGAACAAAAACACAAAACCGAAGCAGAATGCTTGATTTTTCTTTCTCTCCACACATTTGTATTCTGCAGAACTTAAAGAAAACACCTCCTAAATCCCTTCTGAATAATTTAGCTTGAAATGTTTACCCTTTGACAAAAAGGCACAAAATAACTAGGAAATACAAAGTCCTGAAACCATTCCCAGAGGCCACCATTGCATACACTGTCTACTTATTTCAGTTCCTTTATGCCAGGAAAGACCTTACGCTTTCTGTTCAGGGCACAGGAGAATACAAAAGACACTCAGCTTTCCTTCCTCATGGGAATGGGAATCTCAACAGAAGAGAAAGAGGACCAGTTCACTGTGCAGGAAGTTACTTTAGCTTACAATGAAAGTAATTCTCCAGTGTGTGCCAATAGATGTTCAACATAGCTTCTCTTTTCATATAAGGAGAAAGTTGCAAAGCAATGCACATTTTTGATTTTAATTTTTAGGATGCTTATGATTTTTATGATGATTAATCACCATAATCTATGGCAACACCTTCTTATAACACAAGAATCTCCTATTCTCCTGACCTCCTTAATGTGTCTGAGCAACAGGCTAAATAGCAGAGTCAGAAAACATATATAACAATGTATATAGATCAAACATGTATATAGTATATAACAACATCATAGATCAAAAATGAATAGGCTTAATGTGTTGGCTTCCAAGAAACCAAAGACCAATCTGCTGAAAGTCCCCGGGGATGTATAAAAGTAGAAGTAATCTGTAATGATGCAATTGAGCCAAGAGGTTGAGCTGCTTGAGACACATTATTACTCGTAAAAATTGTTATTATAAAAAAACAGCTGATTCAGAGCATACAATGGAATGCTGAAGTTTAGGTGACTAGCAAGTGAAAACAGACAAGAAGAAAACCTTCTAATTATATCTTAGAAATAGATGAAAGGGAAATGAAAGAATGAGCTGAGTACTTACCAGGAAAGGGAAGGAAGTAATGAGCAGAGAAATTAAAGTCTTTTTTTTATTTCAAGTACAGGAAAAAAATAGTTCTTCTATATGGTTAAAATAATTAAAATGGAAAACAAATGTAAAATCCTAGGCTCAAAAACCTTTGATAATATTTTAGCTATTCTCAAATTTGGGAGTTCCTGATGAAGTCTATTATAGTAACTCCCAAACCTGCAGTGATTTTCTCCCAGAAATCATGGCATCCAAGGAAACCTGATGGCAAAGATATTTCCAATTTTGAAAAGGGTAGAATGGAATTATAAAAACATGCCATTTGATAGCCTGGAAGTATCACAATAAAATTATTGAAAGCAGTCTGTAAGTATTTAAAGGATAACAAGTAAATGAGAAAAAAAGACAACTGATTTTTCAATAATTAAACATTAATCCACTGCAGTTTCTTTCTTCTCCAGAGAAAATCATGTTACATACAGAAAAAGGGGCAACAGCAGGATATGTCTTGACTTTTGGCTTTTGAGATCTTTCCATATGGCACTTTCTCTCAAGGAAGTCTTGTATACATGATGGTTTTGGCAGGTTCACAGCTAAAAACATACATCTTCTCAAGAGCTATTTGTCAACCGTTTCTTATTATGCCACACTCCCCAGGGCTCTGTCCTGTGCTCAGTATTCTTCAATATTTTTTAACAGCTTGAATGAATAGCTTTTAGACAGTTTGGAAAGAACTTTAATGAAAAACTGAATGAGTGAAGAGAGTAGGCAAGGTTCACTGAATAAGATCTTGACCAGCTGAAGAATCATCTGCTATAAAAAGAATTCCAATAAAGGTGAAATTCAATATATTGCTTGTGGTGTTTTCATGCAGAAAAGAGCATTAACTGACTGGCAGCAATAACAGAATGGGCCTAGAAGTTAGAAGGTTTAATAGGGTAATTCTGAATCAACTATATCATGCCATTGTAAAAAAACATGTAATTTTGTGTTGTCAGGAAGGTCACTGCTCTGCTGTATCTACCACTGGTGAGGACTTACCTGGAGTACTACATTTAAGTGAGCCATCATATTTTAAGAAAGATGGATTTGAAGAAAATCTAGAGACAGCCAAGGGAAAAAGAGTTCTATAAACTCAGGCCACAAAAAGTTTGGAAAGATATGGTCGTGTTTAACGTACATATGAGCAAACTAAAGAGGGGAGGAAGGACATGAAAAGCCTTCCAATCCTTTAACAGTTCTCTTTGTTGATTAGCTTTTTTAGCAGAATAATTCTGTTTTGCACTCCAAGTCCACAGAGGGTAGGGCAAAAAAATAGATTATCTTACACTTTTTTGTTTTGTTTTGTTTTGGTTTTTTTGGAAATACTTTAGAATTTTAAGGTGGGTAAAGAACTAGAAAAGATAGTGTATGGTCATTGTGCAATTTTAATACCTCTATTACAGATGCGTTTAAATAAACACTTCTGAAGAATTCTCCGTGTGCATTTGATCATGTTGCAGTGAAGGTACCCTTTCTCAACCTTTGTTTCTGAGAAATATTCTTTTCATGTTCTATGTATACAAACGGTTAGCAACCAATGTAAGATCATCATACTTTATTCAGCCCTAAAGACGTCCCAATGCCTGCTGGGTATGGAGTTTGTCCAGACAACTCCCTTTAGGTCATTGCCTTGCTACAAGCATACACAGGCTGGCAAATTTAACAGCCAGGAACTATTTTATGCCAGCCTCCTTCAGACCCAGCTGTAACCCCCCTTTTTAGTGGGCCACCCACAAGGCTCTTTCATGGCTGTTATAGACCTTTTTACCAGAAACATATAGTTTCTCATGCCAGCTCGGAGCCTTTCATCCCAATATCCAAGAACTAATCTCTCTTTCTACTGCCAGCTCCCATTCTATTTAACTTCCCTGCTACTCCAAAAGCCACATAGCCTCTGGCTTTCTGCAAATGTTGGTGGTATTTCCCTTTCTGTGCTGGAAAAGCTATTAAATTGTCTCATGGATATGCACCAAAACTGAATTATGTGAACCTGGTGGCTCACTGGTCATTTTGGTGACTGATTGCAGGGAGAAACACTGCCTCCCCCCACCCCCACAGGTTAGAATTTGGCTGCATTGGGCTAAAACATTCCTTTGCCAAATTTGGCACCCTACATCTGTTTATAGATAACAAATCTGATTTCTTAAAGAGCCTGTAACTTCAGCATTGTAGCGGGTAACTAATTTTAAAAATAGATAGTTTTTAGGTATGGGTACAAAAAGCAGATTCTTTGGAAACAGACCTTTAGAAAGGTCTGTTTCCAAAGAATTCTAGTGCCCTCAATAACGTTTCTATTTCTATCTGAAAGTTCTTTTTCAGATAGAAATAGAAACTTTATTGAAGGCACTAGAATTTCCTAGCTCTGAAACTTTCTTGAAGGCACTAGAATTTCCCAAAGCATGTTTCACTGCTTAAAATTAAATGGAGGCTTCAGGTAAGAGGTCAGTAAGCAGAAGTGTTAAGCAATGACATGAATATCTGTCTTGTTTGAAAATTGAAGTACTTACCACTCTAAAAAGCTTTGAGTATAAAGATGCTGATAAGATGAATGCTTGTATCAAGTTTAGTGAATTTTAGTGCTAGTAAAGAAATGCAACTATAAAAAAGACAAATAACATATATCCAAGAGATGCCTATTTACAAAAGCAATATTTTAATGTTATTTTATATTAAAATAAACAACAGGGCAGCGAGACTGAGGGGAAGAAAAAGCATCTTTAGTTATAAGAATACCTGGGAATCAGGAAAATCCTTTATCGATATGGGTAAGAAAATTACATTAATATGTAATTCTAAACCCAGTAAATTTTGATAAAGCACCAAAATAAAAACATTTTGATTTTAATCTCTATGCTGAGGACTGTAACTCAAGTTCATAGGACAAAATAGCTGGGCCGGTCTTATATCAGAGCTCCATCTCTATCCATCCTAGAGCTTTCCAGCCTTGCAACAAGTTTACCTAAACAAGATGTCCATCAGCTTTGCTGTCAGTGCAATCAATGGGAAGACAAAAGTATTAGAAAGCTATCAGCTGTTAATGCATTTCTCTCTTCTCTCATGTATGGATTTCTGTTCAAATATCCTGTATACAAACACTCGATTTCTATCCACTGGCCTGAAACAAGGATGACTCCACCAAAATTGCTGGCATGAGACTCATTCATCTGAGATGGGAAGTAAGACGAGTATTTTAGAGTGTCTATATGTATCACAAGTTTTACATGCTGGGCAGGGTAAAGAAGAATTTAAAAGCCAGCAGTGGTTGTTTTGAAAATGTTTTGAAAATGAATTGCGGAAACTACTGGTTGAACTCCCATAACCAGAGAATTCCTCTAACGTTCTTGCTGTAGCATGTATGTTTTACAGTGTTTAAATCCTTAGTCCTACCCAAAATGGAAAGGGAAAAGGGAAACAGAAAGTTAATTCCATCAAATCACATGAGGTGTAATCTATGTGAAAACTAACAAAGCACTTTCTAAATATAAAGTCTCCAGCATTGTTGCTTCTTCTTGCTCTTCACTGCATGTGAGAATAATTACAGGTTCACTGACACAGAGGAGATGCTTTTCTTCCTTATTCAATTTGATGATAACTTCTGGTTCTGATAACATGATTACACATTTTTATTTGTTCTTTTTCAGAGCTAAAAATGTAGACTGTGAGGTGAGAAGGTGTGTGAGACAGAAAAAGGAGAAGATAATGACAATTAACAGGAGTGGTAATTATGAGGACCTGTGACCGTGGATTTTATTCAGAGGTTGTGCAAACCATTCAGGGTTTAGTCCTGAAAAAGCAAGAGGACCAATGCAATCCTCAGGTAAACATGTATTTTTTTTCTGAGACAATGCAGCAGCTCTTCTCTTGTGTGTTGCATTTCAAAATGAAGATGCACATGTACACTCACAGATGTGCCTTCCAGTCTTCTTCATATATGTCAATACATATACTTCATGACTGCAACAAAACCTGGCTTCAAGCAGGCCCAGGAATTCCACATCAATTTCTATTTCTTTGTTCCTCCTTACAGTCCAATTTGAGACATCTGAAAATTGAAAAGGGGAACAATCTTGCTTAATTAAGAAACAAAAATGAAAACAGAACCAAGCAAACCAACATGCACATACACTCCCAAAAACACACACATACCCACCCCCCACCCCCAAAAAAAAGGGAGAGAAAAAAGGTCCAAATTTTTTTTCTTTTTGGTAGCAGTCTTAAGATAATAGGTGGCATACATACTATATATGTGCTTTACATAGTAAAGGTATCCAACAGAAGTTTTAGTAGTTTTAATGGTAAACAACATCAAGAGTTGTTTACCATTAAAGAATATTTTGTTTTCTGAGAGGGTTCAAGTAGCTCATAGCATTAGAGCATAATGATGTCCAGGACAGGTTTCATCAAGGTCCTACAATCCCACAGTCAGTCAATTTAGTGTTCTAAGCCAATGGTTTTACCCTGCGCAAGTGTTAGGTAACACAAAATTATGTCAAACTAGATGATGGACGCAAATCAGCCACCACAGATAGGTTGGGTTCTTCTCACATATTTATACATATGTAAAAATTGAGATCTTGGTTCTACTGTCTCCAAATGGGGAAGCTATGCCATCTGAGCTGCCCAAAGATGCCCTGCCTAGCTCCCAGCTGCAGCTGCAGAAGTTTCCCATAGATCCTGTGCCACATCTGCCAAACTATGTACATATACTCTCATACATACTGAAGAGTCTCAAACGGCCCTAGGCAGGGAAATTTGAGCAAATTATTTGGCCTCTAAGATCCTGACAATCAGAGCTAACAGAAGTTTGTTTAGACTATGTTTCTAATTAATGGAGACAAATCTTCATTTTTAGAAGCAATTTATCACATTTTTAAAGAGTAATGGAGTGAAATAGTCACCATTAAGACAGATAATGTATTTCTGTATTGACAACAAACTGTCCTAAGATGTCAGTTGCATAAGTATTCAACAGCAGGAGTCCTGTTTAAACTCATTCAGTGGTCTCCACAGAGAAATTTGGATTACATATCTGTATGTGTTTATAGCACATATTTAAAAATACTAATTTTAAATATTTATTTTTGTGATTTTTTGATATTTAATATTTCAATATTACAGATGGGATTAATTCAGTCATTTATAACTTATGATCTACATATGTGCTATACATGTGCTATACACACAGCACGTGTAGTATTTATATATCTGAAATTAGGAGAGTTAACTCTCAATTTCTTCTTGGAAGTTTTCAAATAATCAAGGCCAATAATCCTACATGAATGCTGAGAGACACTGAAAAAATAACAAGGCCTCAGCTAAGAGAACATATTGAATGCTTGGGCCAGAGAGATTACCCTGATGTCGCTCCTTTCCTGACTGTGGAAGGGCTCCAAAGTGTACACGCATAGAGTAAAGTGTATTACTGACTTTTTTTCTGAATACTGAAAATGAATGTATATTTCTGTGTGAGTGCTCATTTGAGTTAATGATTTTTTTTTCATTCTCTGAAAAGTTTGAAAAGGCAGCTAGAACTACCTAAATGCTTTCTTAATATTGCCTGTGTTCAGTGTCTGACGTGGCTGTAATTTTACAGCGAGACCATAATATTGGGTGAAAGGAGGTCAATACACAAGATAGGAACTGCACTGAAATATGATCAGATTCTGGAAAGATTTGAGAGACGTTTCTACAAAGGAAGAGATAAATTTTCACTGGCTGGAACAATTATCCATAAATTCCACAGAAGTAAGAAAAGTGAGGGTTTTGTCATGGTTTAACCCCAGCTGATGAGTGAACACCAGTTTGTTCACCATCCTTTCCTCCTCCCCAGCGGGAAGGAGGATAAGAAAAAAAGAAAAATTGTGGGTCCTGGGCCACTTCCCCCAATTTATATACTGGACATGATGTTATATGGTGTGGAATATCTCTTTGGCCATTTCAGGTCAGTTGTCCTGGCCGTACTCCCTCCCAGCTTCTTGTGCAGCTCCTCACTGGCAGAGAACAGGAAAATTAGCAACAACCAAAACATCAGTGTGTTATTAATGTAATTATCATATTAGATCCAAAACACAGCACTTCAGCAGCTAAAAAGAAGAAAATGAACTCCATCCCAGGTGAAAGTGGTACTGTTTTCAAAGAAATATATTTTCTTTCATAGTGGCTAGTAAAGTGTTTCAAATAATTCATAAAAATACCACAGCCGTAACATGTCACGCTATACAAGTTGTGGCATGAAACACTAATTTTGATCAGCTGGTCTATTGTGTGGTATTATGAGATTTGCATGTTGCAGAGAAAGAATCAATCAACCACACTATGTAAGACTTATAGAAGACATGCTGAAACACAACCAGCCCAGCCCAGGAAAACCTGTTGATCATCCTACAGAAGAAAAACAAGAAAATTGCTTGGGCAAGCTCTGGGTGTGCTGTTTATCAGCATAGCCTGCCTGGGCTTACAGAAGCAAAGCAATTGTCTTGTAGGAGAAGGATCTTGTGTGAGTCAACACATACAGGTAACCGAGGGGAACCATCAAACCACAGCCAAAATACAAAGAGTAGAAATAAATATTTCATTACCTTGCTAAAAAGGAAGGTATCTCATTACCTTTCTCAGGTGGCTGAACAACACAGGTGGGGACACAGGCTCCGTTCCCCTCTTTTCCTCCTAGCGGGCAGTGTGGGGGCTCATTGCTGCGTCACCATAGCAAATGGCCTCACGCATGGTCTGTGAGAATGTATTATCTCTCCACAGGAATTTTTCTACTCCAAACAGGAGGCATAAGAAATGCAGTTTTCCCACACCAACACTTTTAGCATTCTCAGCTGCAATATCACTTTGAGCAAAACTATTCCTTCCTCCTTGCCAAATCTACCAATTTTAACCCTGTCCTCCCAACAGATCTTATAAGTAATTATTCACCTTTTAATACAAACATTGACTTCTCTAAAAATGATCATCCTCATAGCAAAATCAAAAGTAATTTAAACAGCTCAACAAGACTTTAGTTTTATTTACACACTTGTACTTCATCAGGAAACCAATCAATGCCATCATTTGACTCTCTGAAATTACTGACTTTTCCTGGTGACTGACTGTGATATCTACAAAAACTTAACTGCATTCCTATTGAGAATTACTTAGAAAAATATCTTAAATAAATCTAAGTAGGTACTCCTCAGTTAATAATTTGGCTATTTTAGCTTTTTCTCATAGTCAAATCACCCAAAAGTAATTTATGAGCTTTTTTTCTATTTTAAATTTAAAAATTAAAGCTTTTTGCAATTCAAATTTATTCATCAAATACTTTTTGTAAATAATTTTTATATGTAGACTGCTGGCAGGAATATGCTAAATCTGAACAGTGCTAGAACATGCTTATCACGTGATGTTCCTTTCTTGCCCAAGCTGAATGAGTAAAACATAAGAATAGCTTTCTTCATAAGAAGAAAAACATACATGTATTTGCTAATACTTCATTAGAAATCCATAGTTTAACTGATAATTCTTGTTTGAAACTGCATCCAATGGGAAATAAATAAAAGAAAAAATGGGCAAAGCATCTTCAATCTGACATTTTTAATGAATATGCGTAATAAATAGTGCATGTACATCTTTATTCAGTTCTTGCACCTGGATTCAGCCAAAACCAGTGAAAGACAACAGTGAAAGAAGCTGCCATTACATTGCATTCATGTAGACTTTAGTCGCTCAGATTAATTGCTGCTGTTTCTGGGGTATGATCACTATGAAACACTGAATTTAGAAAATCTGTGTATCCAGTTTGGCTCATACAATCACTCTCATGCTAGCTTCTAGGACCCATAAAGTCTGACATTTGCAAAACCCTGCTGTCCACAGCACCACAATAATCCACCACTGACCTATTTTGTATTGTATTTCTAATAGCTGGACTGCTTTTCATCATACAGAATAAGCATGTTTATTTAAAAGGATTTTAAAAAATAGACGTTAAATGACAGTTTTCACCTTGTCTCTAATTACCTCTTAGTATAAAACTGCCACATATGATGCTGCAAGTCCTTCCTGCCAATAAACTTGTATTTCCTTAGTATAGGCATATCTTCTGTTCTTAAGCAGTTTTGAAGTAGAACATAACAATGTGGAAGATTAAGTAAGAACATTAAAAAACCCCTTTGAAATCTCCCAATAGAGGCCAATAAGAAGTCAACATATATTTTCTGAAAGGGAAGCTGTTGATTCTTGACGTATATGGAAATATGTGAAAACCTGTTATTTTTATGATTTTTCCCGTTCCTCACAGATGATTCCCTGAGCAATTCAACTATAATGCTGTGAAGAATTTGCTGTCAAATATGTGAAGTAATTATAATTCAGCAAACAGTTTGACAGAAAATGGTGGCAAACGTGACAATTGCAACTCTTTTTTTCTGAAAGAAGAAAATTTTTAAACCGTGGTAAACTGAAATGAAGAAATAGAAAAATATTTCCATATCTGGAAAATGGATCTATAAAGAGTTAAAAATGCACAGCCGTGTCTACGTACCTGCCTGTGACCTAATCTGGACACATGGGCAGTAGAGTCTCAGTTCCCTCAGAATAAACTCAGGCACCAGCGTGTGCTGGAGGCCCTGGCTGGAAAGCAACTTTGCCAAAAAAGGACCTGGGCATCCAGTGCTCCATGATTGAGCACTGGGCACAGTTGCCCAGAGCAGTTGTAGAATCTCCCTCCTTGGAGATATTCAAAAGCCATCAGGACAAAGTCCTGGACAACCTGCTCTAGGTGACCCTGCTGGAGCAGGGAGGTTGGACCAAATGACCTCCAGACAACCTTTACAACCTTAATTGATCTCATACTATGTGAAAATATTAAAGAAAAAGGTAAAAATATTTAACCCATTGACTTAAATAGGAGAAAGGGTACACATTTTGGGAATGTGAAATATGTTTAAGTATTCACCAGTCCCAGGTGAAAGAAATAAATGACTGCTATCATCTGCAAAAGCAGATTATTTTTAAACAGATATTCTAAAACCAAGGCAGAATTTCACATTAATAATTTCTTAAAAGAAAGGCTTGTCTATCACAGAGACAGACAGAAAACCTTTATGTATATGAAAAAGCATATAGTGGTGGTTGACAGCAAAGGTGTTAATAAGAATTTTGGTGTATTGTGAAAACTTTTGGAAAAGCATGTAACAGGGCTATACTTCCTTTCTGTTTCTGAAAGCAATGAATGGAATGCATTTCTCAAGAGGTCTTGTGGTAAATCTTGTAATAAATAAGAAAACAATCCCTGTCTATGTAATGAAAACAGCTATTATTAAATTATTCAGAAGAAACTACTGGGTCAAGATATCTAAAAACTGTTATCATATGCACACATAAGATACACATAAGAACCTGTGGAATATGCCTAAATGCAGATTATAACACTGATGTGAATTTGGGACTACCCATGTGCCATGTCCAGACTGAACCTTGGCTTGAATATGCAGACTTTTTCTGCTTATTTACCAGAATTGTATCCAGAGGATTGGTGATATAGGTCAAAGAAAATTCTTTGGCTTAAGGTAGATGAATTAAAGAGAAATTTTTTTTCTAACTGTTCTGCAACAAACCAGCATCTGACACTTCTGGATTTCTATGAGGGCAGAAGAGCAGAACAGCTGCCATTGACAACTACTGTAAGTGAAAAGTGGTGAACAAGATAACTAACACTGACAGAGGAATGCTGGACAGCAGGGAAGGGACATGAATTCTTACAACACAAATTTATGTCTACTGGTATATTCAAAATAATCCTCATGCAGCATGAACTACATGGATTTAATTTCTTTCTCTATTTCAGGTTTTGCAGCTTCCACTGAAGCTTGTGAATGGATCATAAGATGCTTTTACAAAAACCCTGATAGTGCAACCAGATATGCTTCAGGTGAGTTTGACATCAACAAATTTTCCATACCTAAGGTTTATATCACATGACTAAACTGTACTCATGTAGTTAGTCATAGCAGGTGAGAGAATCTGGGGAAGAAATACAATTCCTTGCTAGAAAGCAAGAAAGAGGCCATGAGTGTGGTGGGAGCTTGCACATTAATCATGAAAGATCCTGGATTTCTCAAAGGACATTGAAGAATATCAAATGAGTGTTTAAAAGAAGGCAACCCAGATGGGGGAATTCTGATAGATGTGTTATTTTTCCTAGATCTGTGTATGTTTGTAATACATGGAATATATTTATATTTTGCTACCACTGTAAAGTCTTGTATCTGCTTACTTTCAGTTATTGTAGCATGGTCAAGAATAAACCCAGAGTCTTGGATAAGGAATAGCAAAATGCTTCCTTCTCTTCATACAAGGAAAGCTTAAGAGCACTCATGTCTTGCATTTAACACTGATATGTTCCCAGGCTGCAGTTTTGTGTGATGGCAACAATCCACATTGAGCCATGAAATTCTGTTGGTAGATTTTGATACTTAACACTCCTGAGTTATCTAGGCCAAAAAGTATAAATTCTGGCTTATGAGTTCAAAATGAGTTCGAACCAATATCACCTACTCAGAATGCAATCAGGAGAGAAGAAAACCAGAAAATATGTTGTGTAAGGTGATTGATGTTGATGTGAAAATTTCAGAATCAGACCTCCATTAGAGACTCTAGGGAAGGAGGTTTTGTTTTCCTTGCCCCTCTAGAGGTAACTCTGTGTAGATTTGGACATCAGTTGTTATACATTATAGAAAATGCTTTTTATTTCCCATTATAAAAAGCACATTACATGAGAACATAGCTCTAACATGGTAACAATCAAAAATCATTTGCTTCATGGCCCTTCAGCATCACATTTAAATGTCACTGCATTACTTACTGCATACAGATGACCAGTTATTTTTAATATCATTGATAATTAAGAGTTGGCTAAAACTGGGAAAAGGAAACATAATGATTCAAATGTTCTTCAGTGCTATACTTTTGGTATAACAGAAGATTTACTCAGATCTGAGAATGGGGGTTAAAAGATGATTCAGGATCTTCATCCTTGCTCCAGACAATATGCAGGCTAAGTCAAACACGAAGGTATAGCTGGTGTGAACTATTACACAAACTTTTTATCTTGCAAGCAAGATATGGAGAGAAGTGTCACATCCTTCCCTGAAAGTCCACACTCTCTTTCAAAACACTAGTTAACCCTGAACACAAACATATCTAGACAAATCTGCTTTTTGGAAAGACGTATTAGAAGATTAAGACACAGAGGTGAATAATTGAAATATAATTTAACATCAGAGATATGATCTGTAAGGTGCAATTTACTCTCAAGGCCCAAGAATGTGGCCCAGAAGATGCAGATTCAGACACCAGAATGGGAGGTAGGGTAACAACCCTGAAATATAGAAATTAGTCACTTCTGTATATACAAAAGCGTTATTTCTCATCTTAATAATAGTAACAATATTTGGAGTTAGAGGTTTTGCTTTTGCAGAGGAGTACACCCATCACTGCACACAGTTATTAATAAAAGCTGCTCTTAATTTGTGGCTTACAGAATATTGCAGGTGTGTTTAAAATTCATTGTGTATGATCTCTAAAGGTCAGTGCATGTATTTTCAGTTCTGCTGCACAAAGATTTGTTGTTGAATGTAATTTTAGGTCACAATACTAACATTCACTTCAACTCAGGTCAGAAAAGAGGAAGAATGAACTTGGAGATGTAAGTATTATAATAAAAACAGTTTGTAAAGAAGGCAAAACTTATATTATTTATTTGACGCAAAACAAAGAGGCATTGAGTCTGAAAATAGAATCTTTCAGAATATTGTAAACAGTTAGGAATGAGGTTAACATAGAAACTTAAATATAGCTAAAGAAATAGTGCAAGTGCAAGTAATTTTAAAGAATCTTTATAGGTGGAATATTCATTGTAAAATTTGTCTTTTTTCTTTGTAGGTCTTTTCCTATTATAAAGATGGTGGGGTTTTATTTTATTCCATGTTGCGTCATAGAATGCTATTCAATATAAAGTTACAATGTCTATTTAAAATTTGATGCCAAAAAGGCTCTTAAGGAAGCCCCATTATTCTAATAGTATCTTAACTGGAATTGGATAAGTATTTTCCTTTATATAAGCTGAAGAATCTAAATTTCCATCTTGAATACATTTATCGTAATTAATATGTAAGTTTCTTGCCATTGTATCATTAATACTCGCAGCATGTGGTTGGGTTGTTCCTCGTTGTGTTCCACGTACGCACAAGGCAGTGCTGTATTTTAAAATTTTGGTGCTTAGGTTAAAGGTGACTGAATATAAGAAAATGGATTCACTTCATAGTTACAGCATGAAAATAACAGGAGCACAATGACCTTTTCCACTAAAGAGAGTTCATTTTTAAACCACAAGCAAAACCAAAACTATCCAAAAGACAAAGAACAGAAGGAGAACATTTTTTATATATTAGCTGACCCATAACATAAAATTTCTCTCTCCCTCTTAGGAATATCTATATTGACCATAACTCCCATTTGTTTTCACGTTAAAGCTATAGGAAAAAAGACCCAAAAATAAATAAACACAAAGGAAAACAAAGCTAAAAATTAGTTCAATTTACATAACACAGGAACATGTTGTGTTAATGTCAGAGAAAATGTTTATCATTAGTTTGTCCATCAGATTCTTCAATACTGTTATTCACACTGGTATGAATTAGAATGAAATGATATTTAACAATTTTCAAAAACTGAATATTGGCTCCTGGTCACTATTTAGGAAAAGTTATGTTGAACACACATGATATATCTGAGGATGAATAAAGCTATGTGGCCATCTCACTTCCAGGTCAGTTTGTTTTGCAGTAACTCTGCTCGGTAGAAAAAAAGCATATCTTTACCACAACAGCTTTTTGGTTATCTGGACAAAATTAATTGGTGGTCTCTGTCTCTGGAAAAAACACATGCAGAAGAGTTGCTTGACTCTGACATTGCAATTCTACTCCATTGAAGCTGTCATAGACAATTCCTTGCTCACAAGTGTAGCACTGAGTATAACACTTCTTGCTACAGAGACGGAGTGTCTGTATAAATGAGCAGAGGGAAGCGATGCAGCCATGTAGTCTTCCATCCCTTTCTGTCTGTAGTTACACATTGTAAGTGTAGAGGATTTTTGAGGTTCAGCTGACTGTGAGCTCCCATGCCAGAAATCAGCTGGTTCAGCTCTTTATAATGGGTTTCACTCATCAGTAGAATCCAGGCATGTTGTAATTGATCCTCCAGAATCTATCTCTTGAGAGAGGGAGACACGGGAATCTCCTCTGTGCATCTGCAGCCACAACGAGGCCTGCATCAACATTCAGCACACATCCATGGGTTACAGAAACCTCAGGGTCAATTTAAATGCCCCTTTATGGGCCTAGTCCCTGGGTAACTTCTCCAATTATTTTAAATAAATGGTAAAGCAGAAACTTAAGTGACGAGCTGAATCTGCATTTAATGTTTATAATTTTGCTTCACTTCATGAGGATCATATTTCATTAAAAAAATACATATAATCAAAAACCTTCTCTTTCTAAAACTTTTGTGGCTCAGCACTTTTTACATGCAGTTTGTGAGTATTTCTGTTCACCTTCATGTTAATTGCATAGCAAATTACCATTTCAGAGGGCATTAAAACAGACAGTATTTTCTTTTCCCACCCTTTCAAGTTTTTCTGCACTTATTGTGAAATATGTTCAAGCTGAGAGAAGAGACAGGTTCTGCTGCTTAAATATGCTTAAATAAAGCATACTTAACTTCTTGGGCACTGTTATGTTCTTTGTGCCTATTCACTGATACCCCAGGGTTCTCTCAGTGACAACAAAGTCTGTGGTTTGGCAGGCTTCTATTTGAAAAGGGTTAGGTTACTTCAAGTAAGAAAAGGTTGGGAAAGAAAAGAATTTGACAAGAAAAAGCTTGTTTCATACAGCTAAGTGCAAATTGCTAAGGCTTTGTGTTCATCTTAAATTTACCCTGGTTTGAGATAGGATGCACATACACATCTATATCTCTATATCTATGTCTTTATACAAAAAATAGAAAATTAAAAAAATATATCTTTTCAGGACAACTGAGTTCAGTCTGAGTCTAAGCACAGATCTTATTCTGAATGAGAGCACATTTTCTTGGCATTATCTACTTCCAAAACCCTTTCCTCTTGGAATGAGTGTGTTAATTTGGATTTTTTTATAAGTAAGCAATAACAAAAGAAGTCTACAAAAACAGACATTATAGATGACTGCTTGTGAAAATAATTTTTTCTTTATTAGAAACAATGGAATATTATGTGCTACAGTTCAAGAAGCACCAGACTGAACAGTAAATTTAAAAGGTGCAGCAAAAGTGTTTTAAGAAAGATATTATGGGATAAGTTCAAGGATCAAAACTCACAAAAGTTCATATTTATCTTTAACTGCAAGAGAAATCTAAAGATGTTAATCCTTATATGTATCCAGGCATTAAATCCACTCATTGACAATCACTGGTGCTGAGATTTAGTCACCTAAACGCAAGCCTCTGATGCATATATTTGAAACTATATCTATTTGCCTATGTAATATTAATTGTACACAGAACTATGGAAGTCCTATCTGGAGCAACAGCTGGTAGCCAGTGCATCTCAAATGACAATAGCTACCTCTGTTTAAGTGATGGAATCTCTTTCTACATAAAGGAAGCTATGTTGTCATGTTCTGATTAAGAAATTAAAATATGTAATCAATGTAGTCTAGTTTCTTTGGAAATAAAATACTAGTGACACTGATCCAATTTGGCATGGTCTTAGATTTCAGCCGAATGGCTGATTCCATCAGTCTCTGAGTGGCCTTTGACTGCTAACTAAATGCTCTGCTTTTCAGGTTCTGGTCTCTTACAGCTTCTTACACCACATGTCTATTTTCATCGACTCTAGTATAAAGTTACAGTTGATACACACTGGGGAGCACAGTCTGGCCAAGTGTCCACAAATTAGTTTGTGTATCTGCTTTTAAAGCCAGTCTTTACTGTCCTTATAAATTCAAATGTCAAAGCTGATTTATATTCAGATTTTAGTTATTTCCTATGTGCAGATACTTTTATTGATATTTTGATAAATTATTAATTTATATATTTTAAAAATATAGATGTTCAATAGGTATAATGAAAATTAGTTATGCTGCAGTATTTGAATAGCTTGAAGCTACACTGCTGTGAGTGTAACTTAAAATTTTGATATTTTATTGTAAATTATAATTATAAAATAGACTAAAACTCATCCAGTTGTGACAGCTGCTGTCCTGACCAGAATGGATAGAATTATTCTCTATAGTTGGAATTTCACTGTTGGTAAAAACCTCAAGAAGCAGGCACATATCTAAGCAGGTCAGACATTCAGTGGAAGCTGTGCTGGGACATGAAAAAAATGATACGGATGGGGTGAGGGCTGAGTGGGCAGGGTCAGCACCAGTCCCACACTGCAGACAGAACAGTGTGGACAGAGAGAAGGAGGAACAAGCAGAAGTAATATATGCAGACACAAAGTAATGACAGGGCCTTAACACATTACCAGACCACAGAGCCCAGCAACTGGGAAGAAAACATGGAAATGGAAGAGCCTTAATGAGACTGTGATGACTGGTTGTTTACTCAACTGCAGCACAAAACTCATTAGTATCAGCTGGATGCCCCTGCGGTGTACTGTGACGGACCTCACCTAATTGCCTGAGCTCCTGGAGATGAAAGATCTCTTCTCCTGAATAAGCAATGATCTAATTAATGCACCTCTCTGCAGTATTTCTGGTTCTATATCTTTCTCATATTTTGGTAACCATATTATGTGGTATTGAAAGGCAACAGCATAGAACTCTTTGGACACTTAATATATTGTATTAGCCTTTAAAAAATGTTTTTTTTCAGAGCTGGAATGCCATGGGAAATTTTACTAATCAAGGTAGAGATTTTGTATTCTGCTTAGCCACAAAGGTGTTCAGAAAGCTGCAAATGAAATAGATTCTTAAAACAGCATTTCTTTGTAAACAGTTGGACTGTTGGGTAGATTGTTTAGGGAGAATCCCATGCAGAATGTGAAAGAACTAGAAACCTAGATAAAAATGGTTTTCTCAGTGCACTTGGCTTCCTTGCAATAGAAGAGTAGAAGAATTTATGAGATGCCCTCTGTAAAACTGTCTACATCAGCTATGAATTCATCTAGGATTCCTCAGGTGCAAAATATGTGTGACAAAACTGTCAGATGTCTGGATTTAACAACTACAACAGAGAAAGTACAGGATGAATGACAACAATAAAAAAGGGCTAAAGGAAAAACGTTCTTTCAGGTGGAAGTGATGGGCAGGATATACCTTATACGTATATATGAAGCTCTTTTTTGGGCTTGCTTTTTAACTCCAGTCACTTACTTTAGGGATGTTTTATACGCCTAGGTACACTGGTGAGTCATTGGGCCAGTCTGAGCTTCATCTATCAAAGTAGAGAATAATACTTCCCTGTCTTGCTAAATGTTACAACTCAGAATTCCTAAAACACTGTCAACTCCAAGCTGGTATAAAGTACATGGGAATGCAGAGGATGGTCATTAGTCTAATTCTCTCTGTTGTGGGTGTTTTGCCCAGAGACCTATCTACCACAGGTATTTCTTTGATAAGTTTGTTTGAAGTGGTATGTCAGAACGCCTTCCAGTTTGCAAGACAGACTATTTGTATGCATCTTGGAGCATGCCAGAACATATCTGAAAAGCAAAATGCTTTTTCCGGGTAGTTTCAGATCACAGAGCATCTACACAACACATAACTGCAGTACATACACTATCTTTGCATTTTCAGCCCAGCAGAACCCTTTATTATCCATTAGCAGGGGGACACAGTAAATCCTGTCCAGTTTCTATGGAGCAATAGACACATTGCCTGGTGAGGTCCAATAAATAGGGTGTGTGGCTGACGGCAGCTGAAACTTCTCTACGTGCCCTATGCAATTTGCCCATCAGTTGGTAAATCTCTATATCTGGTGAGAGGGAAAGAACCTGCAGGAGCTGGAGGATCTTGATATTCATTTCAAATTTGTGTATTTTCCTGAACAGTCTGCTCCTGCCCCTAGAATTGCTGTAAGCATATGCAAACCATTAATCCCCTCCCATGTATGGATCAGAAAATCCCGTATCTTACCTCAAATCTCTTTATTTCCCAATTTATACTCTACCAAGCACTGCTCTTGCTGAATTTGTCGCAGGAAGATCATTACCGACCATATCATCTTTAACAGATCTTTATAGATCTTGATATAGGCATCATACCTACATGAGACTGAGAAGTTCCCATGTCCTGATTAAACACTGGACTTCATATACCGTTAAGAACCTTCTCTTGTCCCTGATTTAGGTGTGTAGGAGATGGTTTACTCTTGTGAATGCAGTCCCTTCCAACCTTTATCGTTCCACGATTCTATGTGACTATTATCCTCAGTTGCAGATAAAAAAACTATCTTCAAAAGAGAGTAAGTAGCACAGTGACAGTCTTGTCAGACAAGTGGTAGGCTTGAGCAGAAGAGCTTGGACAGCTTTGGGGCATTAAAAAGCACTAAGTGCACTCTCTGTAGTAAGCAATAAATTCTGCTGATTCATTAGCGGGTGCAACCCCATATCACTTGTCTTGTGAACTGTCTTTGGGTTCTGAGGAGAAAGAAAAAAATGTATAAAAGAGCCAGAGACACTTAAGCATTGCTGTAGTAAGATTACCCTGTCTTGAAAGCCTCAAAAAAATTGATAAGATTCTCATGCTTGGGGCAGAAAAAGTGTAAACCCTATTAAGCCAAATACGGAGGCATGACATCTTAGTAATTCAGTAATTCACTATGGTATCAAAAGTTATCAAAAAGGATAATAGTGATGTGAAAAGGGGAGATTTCCTTGACCCTAAATAATTGATTTGTCTGTCAGTGCCTCAGGTAACCCAAGATCCCTGTGCCTGACCAGTTTGTTAGCATCCCATTATAGAGACCTTTCACTGAGCAGTCCTGCTATATCAGACTGCAGCTCAACTGACTTGTTCAGGAAAATGCACCAACAGCATAAGGGAGACCCTTCAGTGGATCTTCCCACTTTATGACCCCTCAGCAGGTCTTCCTCTTTAATTGAGTATGTTCTCTGCTGCCAGCAATTGCCAGCAAGGGACTCACACCAATGATTTATGGAGTAACACTCTTTATTAATATAATTGGGGGTGATAGTATCTGACTGCAAAAACATATTCAAAACAATATACAGAGAATTTCTAATCCCCATTAAGAGTATTCAGCGTGCATAGAAAAATGTTATTATCCAATAGGTGTCCCTATGGGGGAAGACAGGTTCAGCCCACCAACTGATCCCGGCAGCTACAGTGGAGCTTCCCTAAATCTTTTCCAATTCTTGACTTACTTTCATACTATTTCTTTATATTTAGGTGGAAACTGAGTAGCTCTAGTCATGCATACCTTTGTTACTGATTGGTGTAAAATTGTCTCACTTTGCTTTTAAAGATGCAATCAAAAAGAATATAGAGCACAGGCCCAGTGAGGGGTAGTCATACTTTGGAGTCGGGTAACTTTGGGATGGAGGTGCATGTTAATATTACTATTAGGCTTTAATGAACCATGTTCATTTGAGGACAGCAATTCCACCACAGTTGTTGGCTCAGCAGCAGGACATCCCCTGTCTCCCCTGGCTAATAGGTGTTACATAGTTTATCCGCTGCAAAGTACCATGGAGTTCCCCTCCCTACAAGGATTTCAACAGCGTATGGCCATGGTGTCTTCACTCCATTCCATCTCCCTTAGCAGGCGCTTACTGTTGTGTGGGGAATCATTGAGGTGCATGTCAACCACATTGCCTTGAGGGAGCAGCAACTGTATTTTACCCTCTAATTTCCACAGCCTTATAACTTCTGTTCAAACGTGAATATAGCATCTCATTTTCCTCTACTTTTACTCCCAGCCATCTTTCCATGAGGTCCCCAGCCGTCTTTTCACACATTAGTTTTATCTACTCTTCATGTATCAAATCCAAACCACTGGTTCCATGGCATATACATAAAACGTTTATAACTAGAGGAGAACTGGATCCTTCTAACCTTGTTGCATATGGTTCTTTCTATCGAGATATAAACTAACAGTGGCTGATTAGTAGTGACTTGAGTTCATATCTCTCTTGATCATAGGTGTAGCAGCTAAGAGGGACCCTCAAACACAGCTGCTCTTTCTTTTTTGGCATGTTTGTCCAATCACACTACACAGTTTTATCCCTCTATCCAGTACTTGTGATATAGGGCTTATGTGACGATGCTGCCAAATGCTGCTGTTTCTTTATCAGACAGGTATTTGTAGAAAATTATTTACAGCATGGTTTCTCAAGCATTGGAAAAGATTGAAAAAATTTTAGGTCTCTTAAATTAGAAGTACCTATTTAATCAGTATCTTTCAGCCACAGAAAGGCTGAAAGTGGAACATTCATGGAGTATTCTCAAAGCGTAAAGCTGTGCCAGGATGAACAATGGCTAAAGCACACTGAATTTTTCACAATGAATGGTGAATGTTGGTAAACCACACAGGACTGTGAGCAGCAACTGGAAAGCCCTGGCTGAGTGATGAGAATTAAAGAACAAGCAGAACTTCAGTCACTGTGATATTTATTGCAGCAAACTACATCTTTTAAATTGCTTGTTATCTTGGGAATGACTGTGGATTAGTCAGACTGTCAGTTTTATTAAGGTAGGGGCATTGAATTCATGCTTGTTTTCAGTGATGTGAGAAAAATAGAAGGCAGTCATCAAAAGTGTCTCCAAAAGGAAATGATCTGGTTATCACATTGAAAATGGCTGTTTTGTCTCTCTGAATTCTGGTCCAAGAAGCAAGCTTTCATACTGATTTCAGGTTTAAAGGCACAGATGATTTATGCCTGTCAAGATTAGCCTGACTGTCTGATGTGTTCGTATGTCTCAGTGAACAGACTGCCGCTTTACAGCAACTGAAAAACTATGTCTTTGAACCTTTACAATAAAACTGAAGCAATGGAAAAGGAAATATGACTCACAGGAGGAGAAATTATCACTCAGTCCCAACCCTGAAATTTTTCCTTAGTGAAAATTAATCGAAAAATTATTTTGACCACACCAGTGACATTGAAGAACAATTGCCTACATTTGGTTGGAAGTTTAATGAATTTCATTTTGACAGTATAACTAATGGGGTTTTGATTGTATAGCATTTAGCACAGATGACATCGTCCAAAATGATTTTTCAGGAGAGGAAAAGGAAGTAGTGATTAAATTAGGATGTGACAGTACATTCAGTGTCCCCAGAGTGTTTTGGTTGAGAAAAAGAAGAAAGTTACCAAGCTTGATACTAGACTTGAATCATCTTGATACCTTGCACATATTATAGAAATTGGTGGGTTTTTTTCTTTCTCATTTGGATGGCTATCTGTAATCACTGCTGACTTGAATTTGGTGACAGCAGTTTTATCCTTTACCATAAAGTCTACCTTCCTGTGTGCTTGCCTGAGAAGGAAGAAATCTTACTATGGCTTCTGAGCTGAAGAGTAGTTTGAACTCATACATCCATATTTCAGGAGGCTGAGAATGTGCACCTGGAGGCCAGTGATCACAGACCCAAAAGAAATGAGGGATGAAGAAATACAATGATAACCTAATGCTTGGAGTACTCCTATGGAGCAGAGCCCTTATGCACTTGTCCCTCAAGAACAATCCTTATCCTGAAACCAGACTCTCTTTAGCTCTGTTAGATGTCTTGATAGCTGGAGTGGACAATGTATCCACTCATTTCCAAATTACAGTCTATTTCTGATGGGACCCTTGTTCTGTGCTTATCCCTGATAGACACAGCAGGTTACAAAGTGTTGTTTGTTTCGGTTTTGGCTGTTCCGCTTATAATGCACTGTCACCCAGTGTCACATCTGCCAAACTTCTGTGCCAAAGTCCAGTCTTTGTGTCTGGCTTTTGTTTGGCTGTTTTTTTTTTTTTTTTTTTGTTTTGTTTTGTTTTGTGTGTTTTTTTTGTTTGTTTGGGTTTTTTTTGTTTGTTTTTTTTAATCTGCCAACATGTGAAGGCCCCTTTTTCTTTATTTAAGAAAGCCAAAGCAGTGATGAGTGCAACAGTACAGCTTGAAGTCTAGTTGAATATCTGTGGTGGAGCTTGAAGCTAAAGTGAGTTTTCAATTTAGCATCAGCTAGGAATTGTTCATGACTGAAGAGAAAATAGCAAAGGAATGGAGCTACAGTATTCACATTTCATCACATAACTAGGTGTTTAACTTCACTGAAGCAGAATGCTCCTGGTCTGCCACTATTCAACTCTGCAAGGGACAAGAAATCACAGTGAGCTCATCCAGCTCAGAAATGCCACTTCTGACAAGTGATGTCCTCAGCTAGGCTTATCTCCCCAGGAGGCCAGAAGTTCAGACCTGTTAAACTCTCAGGACATGGCTCTTATTTTTAACAGTCTTCAGACAGGCACAACAGCAATATGTGTGCATGAGGGGCAGTCCCACTCTGCACTTTTCACCTGTGTAGATGAGAAAACACAATTTTGGTTTTTACATTTGGCCTTTATGTATATTCTATTTCACTGCTTAAGCATTCTCAGTGCCTTGCAAATGAAAACAGAATAAATTAAAGCACAAAAAAGCTTTCTCTCTAATAACGTAATGGAAAACAAAAAGAGTAAGTCTGATGTAACTCTATGAATGGGATCCAGGATTAACTGACCAGAGGGTCAGGTGGTGTTGTGCTGATTTTATAATGTAAGTATTCTTTCAGCTTTCTACCTAAGTATTCATACAAAGAAATTTGAGAATATATCTAAAAAAAAAAAGAAAATAATAAAGTGTATGTTTTCTACCAAACATAAACAGTGCAAATGCCAGTGTTTGAGTGAAAGGCACCACATTTCAGCTTGGACCCAATTATAAACTTCAAAGACCCTTCAAAGATCCTAAAATCTGTGTTAAGACAAAACCCCTATTTGAAGCTGGTATCTGTAGGGAATTGGAGGATATTTATATTCCAAAAACCACACTTAAATTATAAAAGGAATGGCCTATTTTATGCTTGAACACAGCTCATTAGAGAAATCTCTTAATGAATATTTTTCAATCATCTAACAGAGAAAATCAAAGCACATAGGGCATACTATAAGATCTGCATGGATTGCTAAATACTCCAGTGGACATGTACACTGCAAATTATGTGCCATTAATAGTTTTGTGCTCATTCATCAGCATATGATCTAATTATAATTTCTGTAGTGAATTTCTGTAGTATGTACAATATGAAAGAAAAAAAATACATGAAAGTAATCAGCATCTCTGCTGCTCTAAAACAGCATCTAAGTTACATAATTAATGGCAGTATGATTTTTACATATATTAATGAATTTTCAACATCAAAATTCCTTAAATAATCTTGTTTGTTTCTCTGTTTTATTGAATTTCATTATATGAAGAAAAATCCAGCATGTCTGAGACAATAACATAATTAATGGTAGTATGATTTTTACATATATTAATGAATATTTAACCACAAAATTCCTTAAATAATGTTTTTCTCTGATTTATTGAATTTCTTTATCTGAAGCAAAATTTGATTCCCTATCTTCTCTCACTCTGAAATTTACATATTTTTTCTTTAATACTCTAGCTTCAAATAAAAAAGGATGAAAGCTGATAGTAGTCTCTTGGCCCTTTTCTTGGAACTGGGCTCTGTAGGTTTGAAAGTTCTCAAGGCAAGGGAAATATAAAACATCTATGGATGACTCCCTGATGAATGAGATATATCTATATAGGGCAGCTCAAGGCATATTAAATTATACTATTATGCATTTGTTTGAATAATATCTGCTTTAGATGTGCTCATTGTGGAGAGGATCCTGAAGGACACCTATATGAGAGGACATCTATCAAAACATCGAGAAAGCAGAGAAAATAAAGAGCAAGAACATTTTGAAAACTCCTTAGAGATTTGGGCTATGTGAATTTTAGGTTGAATTTCAACTTTCAGAAAAAGCTGTACTCAGGAGGTTCCAGCTTAGACACTCTGAGTCACTGGAGAATCTAGGAACTAAGACAAACTTCTCTTTGCCATAATACCTTGTCATGTGTAAAAAGTTGGCATGTCCTCACAGGGACTGTAACATGGGACTTTGTTGTTCGTATTGACTATGACTTACTATAAATAAACTAAAATTTCATGAGGATATGGCAAGATATGTATCAGCACATATACATATGTGTAATGTGAACCATTACTGTTGATCCAGTTTCCCTTTATACAGCTCCTGAAAGAACGGTGGGGATTTTGAGTTTCATAAACTTCTGTATAAAACAAGAGCTAGATAGCTGCGGAACAACTTTTTCTGTGCACTATGGAGCATGGACTGTGTAGCTGTATGTGTGGGACTGATTCAATATGACAAAAGTACGTACCTTCTTCCTCTGCACTCTGTTGCTGTAGGGAAGAATCAACCTGTTTTCCATGCAGTCAATACACAGCAGTTAAAACACTAGTTACAGTGTAACTTCAAATCTTCCCTTCAAATTGGTTAACTGATGGCTTCTCCTTCTTGGTTGGGAAAGGAGACTGATGGCTTGCTTCAGAAAGTTGAGGAGAAGAGGTAGTGAGGACACACATGCTGCTGCTGCAGTTCCACATTTTTGGCTGGGAATGTGATCTCCACCGGCAAAGATGGGACAAGTGTGGTAGAACCCTGTTTTTCCTCTTTAGTCCTCTACTTCTCCAATTGGAAGAATGGAAACAAACATACTAAATATACAAAACAAGACTATTTCTTCTCTCTCCATGAATTTTTTGCCAAAAAACTATTAAAATTACTTAACACTCTATCTTTTTAGGGAAAAGTAATATATGTGAAATTATTTTGACTTATTTTCTGCTGTCTACCTTCCCAGCAAACAAATCCAGGGAGTGTGTGACCAAATGATCTCTGGTAGAGTGGACAAGTCATAGCAGCATTTTCATCAGGGGCAGATCTCTCCCCCTCTGAAAGATCTAAATTCTGACACTAATTTGGGCCTTTCTGCTCACATTGAGACCTGTTCTGAATACTCAGCAGACTCCTCATTCTGTGTGCAAATCCTTTATCACTGCTTACTCTTCCAATGTTTGATGCCAATTCTAAGTGACACATGATCTCCCAGTCTGTCTTCTCATATTCTCCAGGGTTACCTATAGCTGCTGCCTAATTACCACCCACATGCATTACATCTTCCCCTTATATTTAGTTTTATAAATGCCTACCTGGAATAGTCTGTTGCAAGAATAATGCTCACTACACAGTTTTTAATCATAAAATGACATCTAAACCATTCTGAGTTGGGTACACCATCTGCTTACTCAGTATATTCGTTGTCTGTACTGCTCCAGCAAAATTAGGACCTGCCTAGGATGGGTCATTACTCGCATATCAAGGCTGTAAGGGCAGGGAGATCACAAAGGATAATTCCACATCAGGCAACGCAGCATATCCAAAGTGTCTGCAAATGAACTCACTCAAAAACTGCCAGAGCTATAGCCATGTCAGAATGATGCATCATCCCAACTTGCCCCAGTGGAAAACAATTTATGCTTCTGCAAGCCAAGCTAATATCTCTGCAAGACAGTGCATGGTACTATTTAAATATATTTGTTTATCTAGCCCTGGTGTGGAGCTGTCTGCACAGCACTGCATAAATTGTACAGGTAAATAGAGTAGTCTCCATTTCTGGGCCATCTTAGGAAAATGTAGGTTTTACTGTTCAGAAGGTGAGAGGCCAGAGATAGCCACCACTACTGCTGGAATGAATGACTTGGAAAAAGGTGTTGCACTACAGTTGCTTCACATTGCAGCAACTATTACTTCACCCATCTTGACCCCATTCTGAGCAATAGTACCAGCAGCACGAAACCTAGACTGCTCTGCACACAGTAGACAAAATCTTGACCATTTTGCAGGATTAGCAGTCTGCTGCTATTGACAACTGGCCACAAAACTTGTGCCTCAGGTGGCTTTGCTTCTTTGCTGCAAAGATCTGCTGCACCCCATATTTTTACAGCTTCCCTGGGGATGGTACTGCATCAAAGGAAAGAGCAAAGCTGTCTTAGCATACCAGATATGCAAGCTTTATCTTTGCAAGAAGAGTAGTAGCCAGTGTGCTTCCACTCCAGGACACAGTGCAGTTCTTCACTACTCTAGACTCAGGATGGTCTTAAATTGCACAGAATAACCCACAGGTTGTAGACTCCGTGGGAAAGAGGTTTCTGGCTTTTTCTGTTTTGTACAGTGCCAAGAATACCAAAGGCTTCCATAAATAAAAATGGCAAATAAAAATCTCCCAGAGTTTTGCTATGGCTGCCAGGTTCTGTGCTTGAATGGGATTTTACAGGATAACTAGTTGTGAATGGTCTTATTTTTTCGTGGAATGAAACAGATCTTACAATAAAATAGAAGATAGCATATGCCTAATGGTACTTCTACTCTGTCTGCAAGAAAATTGAATTTGCCATTAAAACATCAGCTTGAAAGGAACTATCAAGATGTGCACAATTTCAAATAACCATGAGATTTTATTCACTCTGTTCCCTCTCCTCACACTATTTACTAGTTCCACTTCTTGCGACAAGTATGAAAAACCAGTTGTAATAGAGTCAACAGAAGTTTTTCATTCTTTTGCATAGTCATCAATATTTTCATCTCAGAAGACCAAAATCACAACTTTCAGTCTGGAAGGACCTTGCCACTTGTGCTTTTACCCAGTAATAAAAGAGAGCTGAAAAGAATCTTCTACTTGGTAACCCACAGGCAGACTTAGTGGGAAGAAGGGAAACCTCTGTGCTCTCCCTACCTCTCCTTTGTCTGTTTCTTGTGGGTATGGGAGGGAGTTCAAATATCATTGCTCCAAAAGGAGCCAGCAGCATGACTTCTGTAGGTGAGGGAAAAGAAGGTAAAGTCAGACTTTTTGGCTTTTCAATCCACCTTATATGTAGAAAATGAGATAGTTTTAAGTGCTGTGTGGTGGGGTTTGTTTTTTTTGGAAATAATGAAAAATATTGGGGAAGGACATTGGTATTCTCTTCAAACTGCGTTTAAAGAAAAATTCTTCTTATTTTTTTAATCTCTGTGCAAATCAGGATTGGCTATGCATTTTCCTGTTAAATACAGCAGGTTCTGCTCTGCAAAGAAGAGTTGTTATCTTTTACTGTCTATCTTACAGACAATAAACATACTATAGATGTATACTTAACTTTTACATATTACTTTTCTTTATTATGTTTGTATTTTTGACTATCTAAATAAATTGTAGTGGTAGAGATAGACAAGTCTGTCCAGCTGGTATGGCCTAAGATCAGGTAACCTGAAAACCACATCCTCTTTTCATTTAAACATGTCACATTTCCCGTCACTTTTCTTCTGTGATTTCAAGTGCAGCTGAAATTCGAAAGTTTTGGGTTGTGACTAGCTTTGAAATCTCAGTTCATCTCAATTTGGAGTTAAACCCAGGCTTTGTTTTTGCATTGGTTAAACAGGTGATCTTCCCCTCACACCTTCTATAGTTTGAAAAGTTTCTTTTCAGGAAAAAGCCCTGAATACAAGAATTCTCTAAGTAAAGCTTTAGTTTCAGATCATATTGCTTCAAGTTTATGTTTGTGTTATTCCTACATTAATCCACCACACTATCAAGAATGCAAAATCGGGTGTAGATGAAACTGCGCATCCCACCATATCGTGCCAAGGTAACATTTTCATTAATAACATTTCAGTATTATGTATTATGAAAGACATTAACAGTGGTTCCTAATGGTGGCAGATTACTTGCAGTGTCTCCTGGTCTTAAAGAATTTAATGCTTTCAACGCTTCATTTTTTTCCTGTTGAATGCATCATTTCATCAGAGCGTAAGTGGAGAATACTCATGTGGAAAATAATATGAGCTGTGATTCACAGTCTCTGGTGGATTTAACTACAATGGCAAAAGAGGTTATTGCCTCCAGCTGTCCATCCTTTTCCTTCAGGAAAGATTAACAACCCACTGCAGAGCGGGTACAGCATGCAGCATGTCTGCTTTTGACAGAGCTGTACCCATGTAAATCATCATCAGCTGGGGTTAACTCTCATTTCTGAAGAGGTGCTGAGAAGGATTGTGAACCACAGCCCCCAGACAGGATTTTCAAATAGTACTAACCGGCAGCTGCCCTTAATGTTTACTAGTATTTTCTGGGCATCAGTATAAATGTTGTAGTTCAGCCCCTTGATTCACCTAAGACCAAGAGAAGTGGGCCCACGTGAACTCCATGAGGTTTAACAAGGCCAAGTGTAAGGTCCTGCACCTTGGTTGGGGAAACCCAGGTGATACAGGCTGGGGGATGAAAGGGTTGAGAGCACCCCCGCCGAGAAGGATTTAGGGGATATTGGTGGATGAAGGCCTGCATATATGACACCAATGTACACCCTCAGCCTGGGCTGCATCAAAAGCAGTGTGACTAGCAGGTTGGGGGAGGTGATTTTGTCTATCTCCTCTGCTTTTGCAAGATCCCACTTCCAGTGCTGCTTCAGCTCTGGGGTATACAACATAAGAAGGAGATGGGATGTGTTTGAGTGAGTCCAGAAGAGATTCAAAGGGGATTAGAGGGCTGGAGCACCTCTCCTATGAAGACAGGCTGAAAGAACTTGGGTTGTTCAGCCTGAAGTAGATAGGGCTTCTCTCAGGAAGCCTACCAGTGCTTAATGGGAGCCTCTAAAAGAGGTGGGGACACCCTGGTGAATTTTGCTGCTACCTGGATGGCTACTAGAGTAGACATTTTAGACAGTGTTTCTTGTGCTCTTGTACTCCTGCTAACAGCTGGATAATGGAGAACTGAGATAGAGGAGTTGTAGTGAAGAATTTTGCTCTTTAACAGACCAAACAAGCTAAAACATTTGAGGCTTGTTGGTTTGTTTTTTTTCCAAGAAGGGAATAGGCCTCAGAGTAATAATACCAGCCCCAGCACTGGAAAGGCTAAGCTTCCTGTGCGTCCAAAAAGCACACATCCAAGGCCATGCAGAGTCTGCTAGGGTTTTCCCTTCTGCTCAACTAAAGGTCAGGCAGAGTACAGGCTTGTTATATAAAATGAGCTGTTAACAAAGACTGTTAAAGTCGACATTAAATATCTTCACTTGAAGAATGCTTAAATCTGTTAAGACAAGATGTAGTAACATTTTCATGTTGATGGTGCTAGCAAATCCTTTCTCCTCTTCAGAGGATAAATAGAAGAGGGCTGCCTCTATCTGCCAGAAAAAACCTTTCGGCTGATTTCAAAAGACATACATGTTAGCTGTTGCCCTAAATCTCCCTCAGCGCTGTTCTAAACCATTTTGGTTGCAGGGTTTTGCCAGTATTCAGTGTGTGTGGCAGAACTTCCCAAGGCACCAGCATGTTGGGAGACCTGAAATGCTCACTTGACCTCCCCATTATGGTTTCAAGAGGATTTGTTAGGGCATTTCAGTTATGCAGAAACCACATCAAAAGGAAGTGCACAGTAAGACATCTCTTAGACCACATGCCAGTTTATACCATCCAAAGGCACTCTATGAATAAATCACATAAAGCTGCAGTCCTATGGCTTGTTTTGACTGTTACTAAGTCAAGCAAATAGATTGCCTCCCTTTCTTTTCACTCAGCTGTTAGAACAGCACATATAATCACTCCCTGACCCAGTTCAGTCAAAATCATCCAGGTTAGCTCATACACTTTAAATAGTAGGTTTTTTTTCCTAACCTGTTTCATTTTGATTGAATTGGGTTAGAGAACAATTACGTACACATATCCGAGGGGGAGCATGGGAAACAAGGGGGTTAACCTTTAGAGAATACTGTGAGAAAGCTGGGACTTGGAACCTTTTTGATCCAGATCAGCTGAACCCAGACATGTAACAGCAACCAAATTCTGGCACAACAGGAAATTCCGATGGGATTGGGTTTTCATCGAGTGTAAACCATCTTAGTTCCTTTGAAGTTGAGAGTGATACATTCATATACAATACTAGAGGTACTGTCTCCTGTATATTTCTGAATGGTTGAAAAGTGTTTTTCAGCCATTCAGACTGGCTCTCAGTACTGAGTTCCTTTAACTGTTGCAAATATCTGCAAACAGAAAAGATTAATCTCAGAAAAGAATCCCACCAGTTGGTCTCTGTGGGCTCACTTCTTTCAGTCATCAAGAAATTCTATTGACAAGGTTTCTTCATTGAAAGTAAAGATAAGCTCAGCTTTCTAGTCTGTACTATTCTTCATTAACTAAAAAAGCAAAAGTTATACAGCAAAGGAAGAGCAAACAAAACCAAAGAGTTCTTCTGATGACTGGAGAATTCAACCCTTTAAGCTTGCTTCTTTCTTGTATTTTTTTCCACAAACTCCCCAGTATAAATTAATTAAAATAGGCTTGCTAAGGGTTAAAGAGGTTGACTGTAAATTTGTGCACTGTTGCACATGTGCTGACTACAAATACAGAAAAACAGAAGAAACAGAATCTGAAATCTTATGTTTTTATGTGAATAAGTAAGCCAGCAAATTGGTAATCCTTGCATTTCTTGCCTGTAGAAAAGAGATGCCTAAGCTCTGTATATTTGTCCACAAGGCAAGGAGATCCTTCCTTCACTCAGTACACTGAATGCTCTGGGCTCTCCTACCTTTGAATGATAAATTAAAAGGAACAGGATTATAGAGAATTGCTCAACTCTGATTTGTGTGGTCAGTCACTGTGCTAGAAAAATAAGTAAGGCAAGCGCTCCACTCTACAGCCTCAACAGTCCATCCTGTTTCATACATGTAAAAACCAAGGATATAAATCATCAAGGATTTGATCATATGTGGGTGGAGGAGGATGGGCTGAGGTTCAAGCAACACAGAATAGGGTGAAGTTTCTCAAAACTTCAAACCGTCATCTGCTTTCAGTCATCTGAGCTGCTCAATTAAGCTAATATTCCTTGGTGTGTATTTAGCTTCCATTGAGCAGGAAAATAGTACTGAGATGGAAGTTTTGTTGGAATGCAGAGGGTTTGGGTGTAACAAATGAGACTGAAAGGAGAAACTAAGGCTTTTTTAAAGTGTTCTGTAGAAAAGTGAGTGTAGAAAGGAGAGAGGTAATGTGAAGGCACAGATGTGATTGGAGACAGAAGACATAGAAAAAGTTAAAAAAATCGGTTAGTGAAGTTTGAGAGAGTTGAGGTAGAACTGTTGCTGTACAGAAGGGCTGTGAAGAATGTACCACTCCTACAAAAATGTTGTGATGAAGTGAATAGGGGCTAGAGACAAGAGATGAGAATGGCTTTAAGAGAATAAGATGAATCCCCTCATAATGAGGAACAGTCAATAGGCAGCAGTCAAAGCCACATTTCATAAGGTCATGAGCAAAGGGGTTTCTTTTTTTCTGTGGGGCAGACAGGGAAGAGTGAGCTTCAAAGAAAGACTGCACTTTTGAGAGAGATTCCACGTGATGAAAATGACAAAATAAAAGATTCAGGGATGGGAAAATGGAGTCTTACAGTCAAATTATGAGCACTAGAGGTGGCATCCACACCCACATTATGCGCTCAGGATAGGAAATTACCAGGTACAGCCCAACATGCTCTACATTAAGTGATCTGATCAGTCCATACTGCTGACAGTAGAAGTTTTTATTTTGTCAACAAATCCCACTCACTGATAGGGTAAAGTTGCTGAGATATCTCAGAATAATTCTGTGCATGTTCTTTATACTGCAAGGAATGGTAGAAACATTTCTGAAATGATTTATAGAGGTGTTTGGATCAGGCATGCTGCACTAGGGGATAATATTATCCAGAAGTTCTTTCTCTAGCTTTTTCCAAAGGTCACCACAACCTCATGTTTGAAATGCTGACAAAAGCATGTTGACTTGCATGGCCTCAGGCTCCCCCTCTAAATATATTCTAGGTATAATTAGGTGTGCTTGGCCTATAATTATGTCTCTGATACTGACTTACTGTTATTGATTGCCTTTGGGTGAGTCACTTAGCTTCTCTACCCTTTCTGTCTTTCTGTCTTTCATGTTTAGAAATAGATATGGTAATATTTACGTGCTTTGCTTGAGGCATCTTTAGGAGATGAATGCATGGCTGCTCATGAAACACTTTGAGGATGAAAATATTATGTGCATGTTAAATAATAGCTCACTGGGTGTGATGTAACAGCCCAGCTCACTGCTGGCTTTCACATTCATTTGCAAAGCATTACAATTTGGACTACTGATATGCTATGGAAAAGGTTGTATACAAAATGAATGTAGTAGTTTTAGTTGTTAATGCTCACATTACTGTACGTATAACTGCCTAGTTGTTTCACATGGTAAGTACATAACTGAGCTTCTGAAATCTCTGTGGTGAAAACAAAAGGAATACATGAAGTTTCTAGCGGAAAATGTTTTAGGAGGGATCTCACTTATAGACATGTAGGCATGTATTACAATGGAAAAGTCTGAGATGAGGAAGACTTCCTTGGTAGGTTTTTTAGAGTTAAAATTTGTTTAACTGAGATTTCTATGTAAATTAATTTCAAGTATTTCTTAGAAATACACATTTTTTTTTCATCTTCTGCCTAATTATGAGGCAGAAATATTTTTTTCTTTAAGATTGTGATCCAGTAAGAAAAGCCCTGTGCTTTTCTCAGTTAGTATCCTGTATCCAATGGGGGCTGTGAGCAGTTAGTGGACAATCATTTGCTGTACCCTTCTCCTGACATCCTTGGCCTCTGACCATCTTCAGTCGAGGAGGCTCCCTGGATTTTGTAGTCTGTAGCAGACCTCTTTTCAAGTGCTTGTCTCTCCCCTAGGGCCCAAGCAAACCTTTTGCATCTGTAAAGAACATGTTTCCTTTTTCACTGAATTAACATTGTCCCAGCAGCAGTCCTGCCACAGCAGCACCAATTTTCCCCATTACCTATGCATGAGCAAAGAGTATTAAAAAGTGAAAAAAGGAAAAAAAAACAACAAACAAACAAAAACCCAAACCAAACCAAACCAAACCAAAACAAAACAAAAAAACAAAAACAAACAAACAAACAAACAAAAACCATGAGAAGGATCCACCAGTAAGTCAATTTCTCTTGCATTTTTCCATAGTTTTTCTGCTAAAGGAGTCACTCAGAGTGAGAGCATGCAACAGTAAGCCCTGTAGCTGTTTGAAAAGTCCTTCTAGTAAAATAATTTCTTTCCTTCTTTCTTTCCTACTACCTACCTTTTAAGAGGAAAGGAAATTATTTTATTTGTCATGAAAAGCGTCACTGGTTAAACATTTTATGGCATTCTAGCTTCTATGTAAAAATGTAATTTTGCAAGTAACGTGAATCAGGTTCCATTTTGTTCACTGATCCTACACTGAGTGAGTGGAAGATGCATAGCTTTGCAGAATTCAAAAACAGAATAATATACTTTCATAATGAATTAGAAAAATGAAAGGTTTGAATTTATTTGCTGTTTTACTCTTGCACATCAGCTTCAGTAATCAAGGCATCGACTCTTGTGCTCTGTCACACCAGAGTGAAAACATGCAAGTACCCTGATGGCAGCTCCATCCCATTTCCTATATGATTTTCTTTCTGCTAATGCACTGAGTTATTAGTGCAGTACTAATGAAATCCAGTTATAGGCTATGTTGTCCAAATAGTTGCCTGAGCTTCTCATATCCTACTCAGTTCAGTTTCTATGAGATTAATGGCATGTTAATCAGAGTCATACCCATGATTTGCAGGACAAACAGCAGAGAACTTCTAAATTACAACTAGCCACAGAGTTAAACCAAAACATGACAGTTGTGATTCTTTCTTCTTCTCTGTCCTAATTGGAAAGAAGACAAGAAGATGCAGAAAATCACGATAAAATGATGCCTGAAGAACAATAGGTATCCCAAAAAGATTCTACACTGTGCCTTTTTTTCCTTAGATGCATCTTACGTAATATAATGTAGAAAAATATCACCTCAAAAAAATGTGACTATCTTTTGATTGAGATAAGTCACTTCTCACAATCACATAGCAGTTTGATCATGATATGTATTGCAAAATAGGTATTTCAGTTATTTCTTAGTCAATTTTGTTATTCCATGGCTGAATGGGAGCTTGCCCCCTCCAGGTTCTCAAACCATGCCATTTAACAAGTTACATTAATTCCATGCTGATTGAATGCTGTATGCTTAACTACAGTGATTCCCTCTGAATCTGTAGGCAACTTTAAGGGATAATTCAGATTGCTGATATTATCTGTCACTCATGTTGCAGTCTACTCCTGGCCTTTTGAGGCTGGTAACTTTAATAGAGCTTTGTGATAGCACTGATAGTTATCTTTAGTGTAATAGCTTAGTGATTAACAAAACTCCTCAGAAGACAGGATGAGTTAGGTGATGGGTCTGTGCTCCCCCAGTCTAAAAAGTATGGATCCTCTAAGAATACCTGAATTCCCAGTATTCCATGATCTTAAAATTAGGGCATCCTATATCCCTTGTTCAAAGCTGAGCACTATGCTCCTGGAGCAAAAGAAAAGGAAAGCCTGGATCTGACCTCATGATTATGGCATGTGCCTACAGGAACATGCCCAACCCTACTTTCAACCTTGGTTTTGTATCCACACGTCAACGACAGCTCTTTGAGCACAACTAACTTTCCAGGCTGCTGTCAGGACTTAAATGCTGCCCATTTGAATGAACAGAATACGAGGCAGTAAAGCCTCAGGTAGGAAATACACATTCTCATTTCAGGTGCAGGCATTAGAGTGTCTAAGAGATTCCATGCTAAACAATGAAGCATACAGTGAAGTTAAGCTCCTCCAAATGTAGGTAAGTGATGGTGTAAAGTAGCTGGATATTGTCAGGCGGAACCCTTTCTCTCAGAAATTTTGTTAGATTCTCTCACACATACTGCTTTTATTTCTGCCTGGGAATAGAACCAGTTTATCACAGTGTCTTTGCAAACTACTGAATTTTTAATAGTTAGAAATTTAGAACATTTTGATTCATTTTCCTCTTTGTGATACTTCAATGTATTGGTTTTCAAAAAGTGTCCCTAGATGAAGATGTACAACTTCTGCAGGTATTAATTATCCATAAGAGATAGAGTTAAAATAATACAATAAAGAAATAATATAGAATTGATTGTGGTCAGATACATTTTTTTGCAAAAATCTATAGCCTTACTATAAAATCAGGTACTCATGGAGATTCATACAAAATATTTTAATGGATTGCTATTGCAGATCACTCTAAAGAAGCTAGAAATTAATTGCAAATGACAAAGCAGATACTGCAGGAGGGAATACCGTACATCAGATAACCATGGGAAATACATTTTTAAAGCTGCAGATTAAGAAAAATTGCTGTTTTCCATTTGACAGGGACAACCAACCAAAGCAATTGAATTAGATGTAAAGGATTCAAAGAATTCGAGATTTTCAGCATTTTTAACTAAGAATAGATATACGGTAGCTTCTGCCACTTTAGTAGCATGTTTGTTGGACACTGATGCACACAAAAGGTCCTGTTACTTTCAACATGACTAATCAAACTAAGCAAATATCTGAAGAATAAGGGCCTTTTAAGAGTTTTCTGACTGATTGGCAGCATTCAAGTGTTCATTATCGATTTTCTTAAATCCTATTCTGTCTTCGCCTATGCACTAAGTATTTGATTTATTTTAAAAGTGGTCGTTTCAGTGCCAAGATTGACATAATCACTGGGTGCTGTCAAACTAATATTAGAAATCATGGACAAAGTCCATTTCTAGACATGAAAATAAAGGGCTTCAAGGAAATAAATTGAGCATTGACTTAAAAACATGTTTTAATTCTGTAATCTTGTGTCAGAGTATTAATGCTTAGGCTTGCAAGCTCTTCCATAGCATTAAGGCTCATCCTTTCAGGTTTTCTTTTTCTATTTTAAAATAAATCCAGAACTTTTCCTTCATGTAGGACTTTCCAGGTTCAAAAAACTTCTGTAGATAACAGAAAAGTACAGGCAGAAAATTGACTTGAACTTTCCCAAAGAAGACCAAAGGGACTTCCAAATATAAATTATATTATATNTTATGTTTTATGTTTATATTATTTCCTATATGAGTAAACCTAATTTTCTATGCAGAGAAAATACAAAATGAATGGGTGAAGGATAGAATAAAAAAAATGATGTTGCATCCAATTTTTATTCTACCCTGGAGGTGTCCCTGCAGGCAAGTCCTTTCTTCTAGGTTTAGTTTTAGCTAAGTCATAGACTTTCTGAGCTGCAACAGCTTTTCCCAGGAAGTTCTTTCCATGGCAGCTGAGATGGGCTGGCTATTTCCAACACCTGAATCAATCTCTCTAAATAACGATGATCTCTCTTTATGATGCATTTATTCTGTCACATGCTGCTCTATGTATGTATTCATATATATAAAAATTGTGCAATGAGGCTCACTGTTAAATTTAAGATTGAAGGATGGTTTTGTGTTCCCTAAATGTCCATTGTTTCCTTCTTTTTTTTTTTCTCAGTTTGTCTTTTTAAATGTCTGTTCAGAGGAATGATAGGAGGGAAAGGCAGTAACCTCTGAGAAAGAAATGCCCAGATAGTAGTAGAGAATAAACAGTTTTTTTCCTTTTTCCCACAGCTGAGAGATGCTCACAGAAATCCCACCTAGGCAGGAAGATGTATGAACACTTGTTTTCAACAGAAGTGAAATATTAGTATTGAAGATATTGTCCACATGTTTTATGGAAGAGTAAGTGAGGAAATGAGCAGAAAAATGCATTGAGGTTAAACTCATGAATTCTGGAGGAATTAGACTTCTTATTCTTGCTCAGTTCATGTTATCCACTTATTTGGTTGCAGCAACTGTTTTTATCCTTGAAATACAGTTTTTTCTTTTTTGATCACACATCTTTGAACTTATGCTATTTTAGTACTTTAAACTGGAGGAGACTTCACCTCAGCTTTCTTACTGTCCTGTTCATCACAGTACACTCCACTACCAGACACCATGGCCCCAGTGGATCCTAAGCATCCAGGACTGTCCTCAGCCCAGGCTGAGTCCAGAAGAACTTTGAGTCAGAGTCTCTAACCTGTGGACAAAGGAATGCAAATTAATTACAGAAAATATTCCAGGATAATTTAATATGCTTTCAGATAGAGACTACAGGTTAAGAGAAGATGCATCTTGAGCTGGACCTCTTTCCTGAGAGGTGTTTGGAGGACTAAAGGGGAGCTAATGGGCTCTTCTGTTCCAAAAGTAGAAGTGTTTGAGCAATATCAAGTCCTGCATTGCCTTTCTCCCTCGTGTTTGTTGGCATTTTTGTGAGTGGTTTTCTGCTTTAAGTTAAGTGAGTTTAGGGTCAGGATTCAGCTTGAGAGTAACACAGGTGGATTTTTTAAATGTCTACATTCCTATCGAATTGGCTAATCATAAACATCTAGTGTTGTGCATGTCCCTACACTAACTCACCTGCTGCCCAGCTACCCATCTAAAAGGGCATAGGTCTCTCTTAGACCTTGCAAGAGACACATCAGCTCTGTAGGAGTACCTAGGATAACCTAGGGCATCTAGGCACCTGGGATATTAGGTGATACCCTCTGAATTCTTGCCTACATCTCTCTTAATTGTAGTGGAGGGTCAGACACCCTGTGAAGGGTTCACCTTTAAATTTTAACACTCCAGACATGTGCATTTAGGAGCCTAAATCGAAACCTCTTCCTATGTTGTCACGTGATCAGGGGGTTGAACTGGATTAAAACTAACCAGGATTTTGTGTACACTGTTTACTCGGGGTGGGAGGAGTTGTGTGGAAGTGCTGTGGTGTGGGGAGGGGGTGAGGGCAGGGGATGAGTGGGACACGTAACATAAAAAGGTGGAGCTTTGTTTGATTATTTGGATTGGTTTTTTCCACTTTGGTTCTAATCAGGTGGATTCCCTGACCGTGTGTATTCAATCCACTGCAACACAGTGAGAGAGCTGCTCTAAGACAGGTATTTGGTATGATGACTGACCTGCGCTGTCCTGAAATGCTGTTGAGCATCAACCTAATTTAAAAGTTTCATGACCTAATTTTGGACCCAAAGCCCTCAAATCTGAGGAGGGGAATAATTATTTCTCCTAGTTTTGCTGTGTTGTCTAGCACCAGAAAAAATGGCAGAGCTGTTAAGTTCCTTCACGTGTTTCTATTGTATTAAAAAAATAGTAAAAGGGAGTTTAACCACATTCCCTTCAGCACTTGCTAAAACTTGATCCTGTCTGCAATGTCAAGTGTAAGACTAGAGTGAAACAAAATGATGACCTGAAGGTCTATGCTCATCACAAGAGATGAATAACATGCAAAAACATTGCTAGGAGCAAGAGTGCAATACTGGGGTTTTTTTTCAGACTGGCTCACTTTTAATAAGGTAGCATTATTCGTAATGCTGTAAAAGCTAATTTTGCACTGAGCATTCTTAAAACATACACATTAAAAGTATGAAACAAAATTAAAAAATTGGGCTTGTTTCTTCCAACACTTCAATGGTTTTAATTAAAAAATAATTGAAATAAGCCATTAGTAGCTGACAACTAATCAAAGACACGCTTCCACATTATCTAATGCACTGTCTAATTGTTCCAGTTACAAAGTTATAGGTCTGCTTCAAGGATTCTGATTTTGCCATGCTAACACTTAGATACCTGGCTCTTTTGGAAGTGTTTAGTCCTGACTGAATTTTATGTGCAATGAAGGGAGGACTAGTGGTATAGAAATCAAGATTTAGCTGGTGTTAAGTAGATGGATAACACAGTATATGAAAACACAGAGGGAAATTTGTTTTAAGTTCTGCCTCTCTTTTGTATATACTAGAAACTGCAGTTTTATGAGCTCTAGTTTTCCACTCAGCACAATTCAGTGCCTCCTTCATGCCTCTGTAAAATTGTTCATGCCTTGAAAATAACTGCAGTGGTCACAGAACTCTTGTAAGCATGGAAAAACGCTTGTCTTTCAGGCCTGCCACAGGCTCAAACTCGCATAACAAACATCCTGGACAAGTTTGCTAACCACTGAGTTGTGGACAAGGCTGTTGTCTCTCAAGATGAGCATGTGATATGGTAAAAGGAGGTAGAAGCCCTGTGGATATAAGGGGTTGTCTGAGAAGGGATCTGGATGACTGGGACACTGCTGTAACTTATCACTGGGCATGCATAGCAGCAACATCTTATCTTAAACCAGGAAAATTCAAAGCACTGAACCATGTTATAGAATGTAATTTGATCAGTATTTCCACCTTACAGCCTTCTGTTCTTCTTCCACTCTAAATTAAGTGTATAACCTTGGGTGTAGGGGTGTTGTTTTCCTAGACAGAAGTTGTGGAGCCACAGTAAAGGTGCCTTGATTTTTTTTTTCTATGTAAACAAGATATAAATGGACCAAGTGCAGTCCCTTGACTGATGCAAGTTTACTAATGCCTTATGTTGCTATTGCTGCATTTATTTCAGAGCCGATTGCCTAAAGAAAGAAAGATAATCAAGTCTGAATGCTAAGTACCTGTATCACGGAGTTCTTAAGGCAAGTATTTTAACCACATATTGCAGCTTTTATATAGCATCCAGAAATGTGTTAGGTACTGATAAAAGATATAGTTCCTACAGCAAAGTATTTATATAGCCTGATTATTCATGAGACATCAAGCCAAAAATCAAAAGAATGGGAAGAACAAAAGGGAGCAAGACCAAAACAAAATGTGTTGATGTGTTTCTTTTTCTTTTGCTTCAGAAGTCTTAGTAGTCTGAGCATTATTCATACCTGTGTGTGTGTTCTGTTAAAAAGAAAAAAAAATTGAGACAAAAATAGACAAAAACCCAATGTAGGACAGGAGGGCATGTGTCTCCACAGATTACATACAGTAGGGAAAAGGGATGGCAAAGCAAAATGATAATAAAGTGAGAGCAATGAAGAAAACAAGGAAAGGTTAAGGAAACAATGCCAGGATATAAGTCAGACTGTATAAAAGATGAGGCCAAAAGGGGGATGATGGGGAAAGGTCACTTGCAAGTTTCGCATGCAAGTACATCCAATACCAGAGCCCAGAGAGACTCCAAAGGTGATTGTTCATTGCTTAGCTCCAATCTGTACTTTAATGACATGGCCTAACAACCTATGTGGAAGGCCAAAGTTATACCACAGCAAATTATGTACAGTTACAGCCTGGAAGGGATCAAGTTAATAAATCACAGAATTAATTAGGTAGTAAAAGACTTCTGAGATCATCAAGTTCAACCTATAACCCAACACCACCATGTGAATTAGATCATGGCACTGAGTGCCACATCCAGTCTTTACTTAAACACCTCCAGGGACAGTGACTCCACCACCTCCCTGGGCAGACCATTCCAGTGTTTAATCATCCTTTCTGTGAAGAAATTCTTCCAAAACCTCTCCTGGCACAGCTTGAGACTATGTTCAATCATTCTTGCTGGTGTCTTGAGAGAAGAAGTCAATGTCTACTGGCTAAAACCTCCTTTCATGGAGTTTCAGAGAGTGATAAGATCACCCCTGAACATCCTCTTTTCCAGGCTAAACACCCCTAACTCCCTTAGCCAGAGTTCTGAAATCTCTTCTCTTGCTGAAGGTGTTTTTCTCCTAAATTAGTAAATTAAACAGTAGTTGAGAGTTTGCATTGTTAGACTGATTGGAACCTGTAAGGTATGAAGCTCCTTTTCAACACCAACTAATCAGAGCAGAAATTTTAGAAGGTTATTGTAACCCTGTCATTCCTTTGAAGAATTGTAGGCAACAGGTACCAGTGCTAGGGCATGGATTCTCAGTGATCTTGCATTTTTTCCCAGCTGTTGCTGTGCTGGATCAGTGCATGTTACCTTCATAAGACTTCATCATAATACAGAAGAATTTACATTTTCTGAGAGTTACCTCTAAATGACTGATGTCAGTTTATTTCAGCTAAATATTACTTGTCATGTCATTACTAACGTCACCCCTTTTGGAGCAATTATTCAACATATCCTAGATTTTAGAAAAATGCTCTTAGAGCAATTATTCAGCATATCCTAGATCTTAGAAAAATGCTCTTAGCCTCTCCACACTAATTATTACATATTAACAACTTCCGTATACTTATTTTGATGATACAGTCCCCATGTGCACATTAAATGATTATCTCTTTGATGCTCCACTTTTCTTACACAAACAGCTTTTGCAATCAAGTCAGATAGCATGAACATACCCATCCTGTCAAAACACTTCATCACAAGAAGTTGAAATAACCAATTAATCACTGCATCTGCTTCAAACTCCCCTTAGAGTCTTGCATTGACTAAGCCAGTTGCCCTTTAAGAATTTTTCTTTATCCCCAGGCACTTATGACTTCATTTGATCTGAATTTAATTAGGTGTAGAAGAATGTGAAAAGCAAGTCATTTAGACAATGGAACAAAGTCGTAAACAATAAATTTTATAACAACACCCATAGCAGAATTATCCTAGGAATTTCAGAGAGCAGGCAAATCCCCACATAATAGTATTTTCAGAGCAAAGGACACCATTCTAGTGAATCTGGTTATAAAAAGCTGTTTCAAATTTGAAATACTGAAAAAATGGACTTCAGATTGCATTTTGAAACAAAAAGGGTATAGGTATATATTGTGCTTTTGAGACAACTGTAGCAATTCCTGCCTAGTATTTCAAGGAAAGAAATAAGGCACAGTAAGCTAGAATTTGGCATTTGCCACAGGCTATCCTTGTAGCAGCAAGGAGCTTCCATTTGAGTCAGCACTGGTTCTGTCCCTGGATGCAGAGAATGCTTGCTCAGAAGAAAGTGCAGTGTGCTTTGCTCAGAAGAGAGTGTAGTGTGCTTGACTGCCATGGATACTGATTCTTCTTTCTTCTGCTTGTCTCTTTTATTTTAAAAATAATTATATGCATAATAAGATAGGGTTTACTCAATACTCTATATTCCCCTTACACCAGAGGTAATCAATACATACATCTAGACTGATAGATACCTTGGCTAGACTAACTTCTAGCTGAAAATGTGCTGAAATGATGCCTTCCAAGTGAAAAATACTGCACAGTTTCAGACTGACTACTAATATTCCATACATTAGATGGAATATTAGTATATAGTATTAGATGGAATATAGTAGTAATCTATAGGAATAGATTAATCAATTCTAGGTTTTCTGAAAAACCTTTATGCACTACCTTTCCAAAGTCATGTGTGCTCTTTTAATTCTAATGACTCTTCTCCTCCTATCAACTGCTGAGAGGGGAAAGGTAATGTGTCTGATTTGATACAACTGTAGTGGAATGGATATGGTGAAAATCCTGTGCAACCTTTAAAAATGTCACAGACTCAAGAATGACTAAGCACTCCAATCTCTAAACAGTCACAATGAAAATCAACAGTTTTATTTTCCAGTTCATTAAATTATGTCTCTCAGCATTTGGGACAAAACACATATTAAAAGTCAATCAACCCAGAATTACACAGCCAAAACATTATATTCAAAAAGCCAAACATCAGATTTTAACATCTCTTTGCCCAAAATGCTACTCTTCATCATCAACCTTCTTCATCAAAAGCCAAATGAACTGGAAGGTGTTTCAACATGGTCTGGAAATTAAGAGCTGCAGGCCACTTACCAAGGGTTAATATAAGTGTAAGTCAAATGCCCTTCCTTGAGACCACTATGCCACCAAGATTCAGGCATTTCAGCTGAAGTAGGGCTCAATTAGGGCTCTCAGCTGAACTCAGTAGTTGTGATGGAGTCCAAAATGGCATATGCAGGTGGGAACGGGGTAGAGTGTGCAGTTTAAAGGAGCTCTAGACTTTTGATCCAATTTTATGTGATACTTTTGTACCGCTATTTGAGTTCAAGTAACAGTTCTTCTTTCAGAACTAATATTCCACCAATGATGTCAAAATGAACTTCATCATTACTCTCAGAGCAAGTAGCAAAAAAACTCACTGAAGACTAAAGTCTGTGTCACTCCATGAGCTACAGATGGTCACTGGTTACAGATGACTGGGGAGCCAGAGTGCTCTGCACGGTGCCTTACGCTGCACATCTTTGGAAGTATGCTGAGGAGGCATCAGGCAGCTGCCTTCTGCATTTTGAACCAGCTAAAATTTGTGCTTGTGTCTTCTAATTCAGCACAATACTGTCATTGCACCTGGACAGCACAGACTGGCACATACACAGCTTTGTTCCCCTCTGTACTTAAAACATAAGAGACATTTAGTAGTTACCTTCATTCTGACTCTGTCTGCTGGGCTGGGGTTCAAGATGGATGTACCCATTCTGCCTACCAAGGCAAAACCAGTGTGTGAGGCAGTTCTAGCCTGGGCATGAGTTTTCTCGCCTGCAAAGTCAGTTGTCTCATTCCAGATGTGAGTCAGGGTGTGAGCAGGTGTGAGGGCTCTGGGCTCACATGACAACTCAGGCTAAGAACCAAGATGACTGTAGTTAGCTCGACTCAACCACAGTTGAGTCATATACATTCATCACTACTTCTGATCCCTGCAGGAATGTCACCATTTTCTTCACCTGAGTGATGTCTGTGAGATTTAAATAAAATTCTAGAGGTCTCAGATTCATAAGTCACATTGAAAAAAGGTAATATTAGGCTTACAGTTATTTTGATATTAGGTTTACAAATATTAGGTTTACAACATCTGAAGCTGTTGAAAGCTCAGTCTGCAAAGTATAGCACTATTTCATATATATATACAAAAATAGAAAAAACCTCACATGTAGTCATGTAAAACCTTAGACATGCAAAACCTCTGTAATTATTAGAGATAAAAGTAGGGATCAGTTATATTTTTAGAAAACTAATAATAGTCTACAACTTTCTAGTACATAAAACCAACCCCTTGCTATGGCGAAACATACAATATCTATCTATAAATGAGAGTGACCTAGTTCTGCTTTCCTGATGCTGTGCACATCAGAGTTGACTTCTGTTTCAGAAATCTCATCATTCAGTGCAGAAAGATGTTATGCTGAGTACACTGATGAAAGCCCTTGCCTCAGTCTTCCTTTCACCTACACTCAGTTACACAGACTGAACTTTTCACTTATGAGGGAGTATGAAGCCAGTTGTACAGGGGCAATCAAAAAACAAAGTGTTCTCACTGTTTTGCTCCTCCTATAAACAGAGCAAACATTGCCCAGAGGAGACAGATGGACATTGTTCACCTGGGTTTGCACTGCTGCGGGAAACAAGCAGCCATGGAGAGAAGATCAACCGTAATGATGCTCTCAGGCATGTGAGAAACCAAAGTCTTTGGAGAATAAAGTTTGTGACATATTGTTTGGGACTTTTTTGCTATGGCAGTGTTCAACTTCTCACTGCAAACTTTGGCCTTTATTTAGTAAAGAGGCCCCATGGCACACTTTCTTATTGGGTCAAGGCCAGTATTTTTTGCTGAAAAAATAGTGGACACTCAATTTTGATTTACTCCTTCTTTTTCTTTCTTTCTTTCTTTCTTTCTTGCTTGCTTGCTTGCTTGCTTGCTTTCTTGCTTGCTTTCTTGCTTTCTTGCTTTCTTGCTTTCTTGCTTTCTTGCTTTCTTGCTTTCTTGCTTTCTTTTCTTTCTTTCTTTCTTTCTTTTCTTTCTTTCTTGCTTTCTTGCTTTTTTTTTCTTTCTTTTCTCCTTTGCTCTTTTTCATATTTTTCTTTTTCTTTTTCTTTTTCTTCCCAGATGTGATTTTTGTGTATCTAATTTTTTTCAGCCAGTGTGTCGGATGCCTGGGGGCAGTGCTAGCGAGAGCCGGCCGTGCCGGGGCCCGGCCGGAGCGTGCGGGCGCTGCCCCGTCCCGCGGAGCCGGGCCCGGGTGGCCGGGCCAGCAGAGCCCTCTCGTGGAGACGCCATGAGGAGCAGCAGCACTGGGAGGTTTTCCTAACCACGCAGCTCAGGTAGTTTTCCTAAAAGAGCTAAACAAAATCCAGAAAATGCCCACTCTACATTTGATCGGTCTGTGAGCGGCATTTGGTGGTGTAACCAAATTGCCTAGCGGGGATGCTGGCTTAGCCAACTCTTGCTATCCTGGCTAAAATTTGTACACTTTTGGCCTAAGGTCCTCAATTTAAGCTCAGAGATGCAAGTAGTGCTAAATTCTGCCATCACAGGTGTGTGGACAAATCATGTCCTCTGTTTCACATCCTTATGCCAGCAAAATTGCTTATGTAGGTGGAAACAGGCTGATGGAGGAGTGCTTTCATTGGCAAAGATAAGTTCACTAGGCTATGATGGTATATTAGTGTGTCTGTCTCAACAAGAACAAGCATCTTTCCTGAGGCAGTGTCTGTGCTTCCCTCAGGGGTATCAGCTAGAAAGGGCTCTGATGTTTGGACACTAACTCTAAACCACAAAGAAGGAAAACTAGGGTACTCAATTGCTCAGACTGTGTCTGTGAAGTCTTAGGGCAAATCTGTAACACTGGAGTTAAGTCATGAAGGTCTTTGTTAGTCCATTTGTCCAGCAGCCTCAGTACTTTGTAAGCTCTGGCTGGGTGGAGTAAAACTATGTCTCCCATGAAGAAATCACCATGGTGATGGAAGGACAGGTATGAATGTCTAACTGGTTTTGCAAAAGAGTTTCTGCTATACAGCAGGAAATCCTGAAGTGTAGTCTTAATCTTAGACTGTAATCCTCTGTGGTTTTATTATTTGCTGCCTCTCAAGGAAGAATAGCACTAATTAGATTATTGACATTTGCATTTATCACTGATTGCATTTTAATACCACTTACTTTGTTCTTCATCTCACTTGGTTTAATCATCACTTCAAGGATTTGATGAAAAGTCAATAGCTACTTTCATCAGGACACTCCTGGTCCTTGCTAGGATTATTTTCCCCGGTATTACTATGGAAGTTGCCAAAGCTTGCTCTCTGAAAACTGCTGGATCATTTCTGTTATATTAAAGGTTTGATTCTCAAGAGTTTTGAAAACACTGAACAAAACAAAAGTAAATAACCTTCCACATTAAAAGGGAAATGTGCTATAGGACAGTGAACTTTATGTTTACTACCCCTGTATTTGCTGCCATTCTTTCAGTAGGACTTAGTCCTCATGATGAATGATTCCTATGCTAACCTATAAAACTTCCTGACACCTTGTACTTTCATATTCTCTCTCTTAATAGTACTTCTTGATCTCCTCTTTTACAGCTTTTGGAAGGGCAATTCACTTTTGTAACACTACTGGAAAAGCAGCCCAAAGAGGCCATATGGCTGTTAAGCCTTCTCAGTCACCAGGGAATGTGATCCCATTAAAACTATATTTAGCTGGCATTAGTCCAGCCTTGTGAGCTGTGACAGCAATGTTTCTGTGTCTGTCAAGGCAGCAGAATCAGATGTGGGGTTCACAGAGAGTCCATAGCCTGTACTGCACAGCATGTTGGTTTCTGAGACCAGAAATCCATGGAAGAAAAGAAGAAAGAAAGAGGCAGAAAATGAGGCAACAAATCTATTAACTGGTTATACAACCTCAAGAGGTTGTAACAGGGAAACAAAAGGAAAGTTGAGCAAGGAAACAGAAAACGTGAGCAACTTCCAAATGGGCTCAGCGATAGCTGATGTTTGTCTTGTATCAAGGCGCTGAAGTGGATCTTTGGACCTCCCACTGTTATGTGCCATCCATTATTCTTGGCTGCTACATAGCTGGAGTTTATAGGATCAGGGATCCTAAGAGAGATAACACAAAGGGTCTGAAGACTGCAGGCAAAAATAATCATAACCCTGTGCATGCCTACTTGTAGCATGTCTTGAGAGCAGAGAACAAGATCATGTTTAACTTTGTTGTTCCCCAGAGGTTCTGACTCATGCTGTGCATGCTAAATTACCCATGCTTGTGTTGTTTATCACTTGTCTAACATTCCTGATCCAAAAAGCACCTAATGTGAATGCTGCTTTCTTAGTCCACAAAGTTCTGTGGATACCAGCGCTATCTGCCAAAGGGATTTTGTCAGCCATCTCTGTCTTACAATGTTGTCCCTCTATGACTATGCTTTCTTGGGGCTTTTTTTTGTGTTTTCTTTGTTCATTTGGTTGGTTGGTTTTTTGTTTTGTTTTGGTTTGGTTTTTGTGGTTTTAGATTTTTTTGAGTCCAGGAGGAAACAGTACAACACTAGTGTACATCATAAATTTGGCTCAGAGTAAACTGGGGAGTAAACCTAGAAGACATCCCCTTGAGTGATCTGCCTTTGTGATTCTGAAGTCTTTCCTGAAAAGCTACTTAAATTACAAACCAGAAGAACCATAGAAGGGAAAGAAGGTGCTAAAAAGGTGATCGATTTGTGGGACGTCCAGGGTTGCTAACTGTATGGGCATCCTGACTTTTTGCTGTTGCATCACTCCAAATGTACCCCTCATCCTCCAATTTTCTCCCTGATCCCACTGGATGGCTGCATGGTGTTTCTTCTCCAGCTGGCCTTAAAATCAGGACATTGTCTAACAGAATTCCCCAAGCAAAACAGAGAGATGTGGGGGCAACCTTCAGTTCCCCTTGGCGAGGTTTTTCATCTAGATTCCAAGTTTTTCATGGGTCATTTGAGTATGAATGCCCTCATTTGGGTCTTTAGGCCATACAGATTTACATAACCTTTTCCAGGGTAGGGAAGCATATTCATATTTCTGAAAATTCCTAATCCTACAAACACTAACCCTGTCCCCACCTCACTCTGTAGGAAAAAGAATGCATTTTGGAGCAGACTCATTCAGATCCCTCTGAGAAGTATGGCAGCAGGTCCTATCCTAAGGGACTTCTTAGGGAAATTCCGGTCTCTTCATAGAAGCACAGCATTTCTCTGCCATCAGAGAAAGAAATAAGTGCATGAGGAAAAAGCTAACACAGATTTTACTTGAAATTGCTAGTAACATACTTGTCTCTGGAACAGATGAGAGATGCTTAATAGACTGAGTAAAACACAGCTGCTGAAAACCTGTGAATGATCCATGCCTTTCTGGATCACTGGCTAGTGGCAGTGTGAGATATCACAGAGCATCTCAGATAGGTTTTGATTTTTATTGGAGTGGGCATCTGATAGCAAACTATCGGATGTTTGCAAAATGGAGTTTGTCATCTTCCTACTCCCACGGCAGTGAGCATAAGGGAGTCCCTCATGTAAATTTGCTTTACCCTTACAGAGTTCTCTGACAAAAATCAGAATTCTTTTAGCTCTTGCATCTGCATTCTGACTGAGATCAAAGACTTTTTTCAATGTGATTTGTAGGGTGAAGTAACAAAGAGTATAAGAAAATAAAAGCAGACAAACAGAAAAAGGAAAGAAAAGTTCCACAGATAAAGATACCTGTAATTGTAATACAGTCATTTTAGTCATGTGGATGCCTCAGCATTAGCTTGGCCTGCAAAGGGAGCTAGACATGAAGAGAAATAAGGAGCTGGAAGTAACATATGGGAATGTCATAGGTGGTGAGTATGGAACACTGAGGTGACACTTTTGCAGCAGCAATGGATCATCAAAAGGAGGAGAAATGAAAGGAAACATCTCAGTTACCTTTGATTGGCAGATAAGTGCAATGTTAATCTGACAATTGCTTTGCGAATCCTGTTAAGGCATTTCAGACTCCTGCAGCATGTTCAAGCCTTGTAAATACAGGCAGCCTGATCCTGTACATCCTGTATAATGCAGGAGTGCTATTTACTAGTTAGTATCAGATGTTTCCTGAAAGCTCAGTGTTTTATCCACTTGGTTTTACTGCTACCTTAAAAAATTAAATATCACAGGTTCACATGCCAGTCAATAATGGGTGATGTCTACAGGAGTGTCCACTAACAAAGTTAACACTCTTTTTAATAACAGTATTAATAAAATGTTTAAATTCTTGAAAATTTGAGGGAAAAAAAAAGAGGAACAATTGTTTGCTTAATACAGAAAGTCTTAAAATCAATTAATTTTTAGGCCTACAGGTAAAATTTCTTCAGAGAAGTCCAAGGAGTTCATGGAGACACATAGGGAAAGTTGCTATTATCCTACTTTCTTACTCAGGAACATGGTACCATCTAGTCCTTCATATCATGTCAATCTAGTTCTTTTTTCCTAAAGGCCAATTAACCTTTTAAAGCCCAAAGAGCACCTCTTGCCTTAAGCATGACATTAAGCTCAGGCGTAATCACAGATGACTCATTTAATTATCATGGTAATTGCTATAATTTTTATAATGCACCATGTTTAAAGGTCTAACTAGCTAAGAACTATAGTTTAATGAACAGTAAAGTTTCACTATAGGCAACACTCTTGATGATGCCTGTAATTCACACTACTGCTTTTGCTTTCTTCAATTGCCAAATCTGAAGTATATAAGCATATGTCTGGTCCTGATGGTAACCTAAAGCAATTTATTGCAATTTCATATTCAGTCCAGTAATTTCCAAAAAGAAAATAAAATTATAATGTCTCCTGAATTATAATTTTTACATTAAAATCTCCTGCATCCCAATTCTTTGGGATAAGTAATTAAAATTGGCGGTTCACTTATTCTTGTGAATGTGCCCATGAAGTTCTAGTGAAAATCTTCCTAGATGTACACATAACTTTGAGAGCTGGCAAGCAGTGTTGACTTTCCCAACATATTCCTAATTACCAGGGGATAATTTTTCATATTAACAGAAGTACACAACCAGGTGTATTGCCTATGCAATGAATTGCCTATGTACATGTAGGGGTATGGTTGAAGTGTTAAGTGAAGAGACAAGTAAGCTGTATCAAAAAGCCATCTCCTTATCCTCTAACACTGAGCAGTGCTGAGGCACTATAACATCCTTTCTTTCTCAGTTATATCTTCTCTTGCCAGGAATACTTGAGGGAATAAGGGTCTCTGTTAACAGATGCAGGTACACAACCTATCTGTAAGTGATTAAGGGGGTCCTTCAGCAGAGGGACAAATTCTGTTTCTCTCCAACCTCATGAGCCAGATGACATGATTTATTTGTATTAATCTGGGTTTTTAATAGTAAGAATGCTGTGACCCATAATATGTAGAACAAAAATATTATTCTGTACCTTTTAATACCTATGAAGCTTCCATTCCTCTTCACTATTTAGCATATTACTAACAAAACAGTTAATTAAGTTATTTGTTAACCTAATTAATGAGGTGAATATTTCGTGTTTGGGTGCACTTCTACTGTAAGACAGTGTAGGTGGGAGCCCAGGGGAGTCAAAGCTGAATAGCGTGTTCAAGACTCCCAGACACCAGAAGTGTATAAGCCGTATGTTCCAGTCACCACCAAAATTATCCCTTCTGCACACTGGTAATGTGCTCTTCAAAAATCTTTCTTTCTTCCCTCATTTTCTCTGCAGTGCTGGAAGAAAAGCAGTATAGAGGATCCCTTATAAGATTATAAATGTTAGGAGCATACTATGCAACCTCTTAATTAATTCCTTTTCCCCAGTGTGCACTCAATAAACCATTTAACCTGGATGCTATTAGAGGTTTTTCTACCCATCTTGCTTCTGCTGCAGCCTTTTTCAGACAAGTGACTTCACTATCATAGGTAGGACACCTGGTGTCCATCAGAGCTGCTCTATCGCTTCCCTCCTCAGCTGGAGAGGGGAGGGAAAAAAAATGGAAGTCTTGTGGTTTGGGATAACAACAGGGATTATCACTCGCCAATTGCTATCACAGACTCGACTCGGGGAAAATATTTGAATTCATTGCCAATTAAATCAAACAGGTTAATGAGAAAATCCCCAAATTTCAGAACATCTTTCCCCCACCTTTCCCTTCTTGCTGGGCTCAACCTGACTCCCAAATTCTCCATCTCCTCCCCATAGTGGTGCAGAGGGATAGGATGAGGGTTATGGACTGTGGCCTGTTCATCATGCACTGTCTCTGGTGCTCCTTCTCCCTCAGGAGGACTCCTCACACAGTTCCCCTGCTCCAGCATGGTGTCTCTCCCACAGGAGACAGTCCTCCATGAACGTGAGTCCTTCCTGCAGGCTGCAGTTCTTCATGACCTGCTCCAGCTTGTCTTTCCTATGGGTCACAGACTCCTTTGGACACCCGCCTGCTCTGTGGGTTCCCTGTGGGATCTCTGCTTCCCCATGGTCCTCCATAGGCTGCAGGGGCACAGCTGCCTCACCATGGCTATACCACAAGCTGCAGGGGAATCCCAGCTCTGGCGCCTGGAGCACCTCCTTCCTTTTCTTCACTGACCTTGGTGTCTGCAGAGCTGTTTTTCTACGTAGTTTCACTCCTCTCTCCACTGCTGATGTTACACCGTAGATTTTCCATGTCTTATATCTGTTATCCCGACATCACTGATGGGCTTGGCTTTGAACAAATGCAGATCCATCCTGGAGCTGGCTGGAATTGGCTCTGCTGGACATGGAGGAAGCTTCCAACAGCTTCTCTTGTCATGCAAACCCAATGCAATGGTACTTCATCTTAAAAACAGATTGTGAGAGACGCTCTAACATTTGTGTCTCTGAACACTAAGCCCAAAATCTAGCATAAGACCTAGTCTTGGACTGAACCTTATTCTCAAACAGGTATAAATGGCCTAGACATTATTTTGATCATCATGGTTTGCCAGCTTTCTAAAATTTGTGTCTCTCCAAGCCCTAACCAAGGGACTGGGCTGATCCTTAACCCAAGACCCACAGATGTGTTAAAAAGTGTAAACTTGGGAGAGGCATACGCGAGCCTTACTTATGTTATTAAATCTCATGTGTTTATGTTTTTTGTTCAGTTTAAGGTTGTCTCTTTATGTGTCTACACAGTTCTGATTTTTCTCTGTACTGTTCTTATCTTCCAAATTTATGTTGTCAGCAAATTGCATTAGCAAAGTGTTACTTTGCTGCCCAGATTATTAATGAAAACATCAAGAACTCACTGCCAATGATTATCTTTAGAAGCTTTTGTTACTGATCTCTCTGACAGTCAACGAGTGCTTCTTGGCATGACTCACAGTGTTCCAAACAATTAGATCAGTTTCTACTCACCTCAATTAAATAACAATCTTAAGATCATTAACCCCTTTGTTTTCTTCCTAATTATGGTTGTTTCCACGTTCATATCCTTATCTCTAACGATTAGATTACATTTGTCCCTAGGAAGAGAGGAAAACAAGTTGAAACATGGTAAATTGTGATTCATTATGACATAGCAATACAATGTCATTATTTTTTAAACATAAGGTTGGTCCAAAATGAGTTGGCCAGAGTTGCTGTGGACTCTTCATCCTTAGAGATGCTCATGAATCAACAAGACATGGCCCTGAGCAATTTGCTCTGACTAGATTTGCTTTGAATTGATGAAGCGGGGCGTGAATAGTGGACAATGCTATCTGGAAGTATTTCAAATGCAAGTATTTAATGATTCTGTTTTCAACATCATGATCCTTACTGAAATCAGAGGCTAATACATCCTAATGCTTTTTTAATTCTACTCTGTTCTCCCATCACAGTTGTACTTATTTTCTTTTTCTCCTTCATGTATAAGATTGAAGTGCTTGAACTGTATTTGAAGCATGTTTTTGTTTTCTTATTTTTAAATAGTGTGGAAACACAAGTACAGTTACATGGGCATCATGTGTTCATAGAACAGTACTGGCTTACTAACTAAGTAACAGCAAAATACTGATTCATGAGGTCAGAACTTGAACCATCGAAGTGAGAAAGACAGCAGTTGTTGAAATAATTCACAGAATGGTGAGGTTTAAAACAAAAACTATAGAAATGAATGATCTTTCCATGTCATAGAAATCAAGCTTCTTTGACAAATTAGATTTATATGCATATGTGAGTCTCACTTTTTGCACAAAGATAGGTAGAAATTCTTAAAAGATAATAAAATGTTTCTGTGAAAGAAAAGGTCAAGAGACAGTAAGGAAACCAGTCTTACAAGATACTGTACTTATTAAATCATGAAGCTTTTTCCCAGAAGCTTTGACTGTCTGTGATTCTGCAGACTGCAGGTGGAGCAGAAATGAAGTTAGTGGAAATATGACTAAGCAAATGTTCTTGTAATTTTTCTTGTATTCAGAAGTACAGAATCAACTTAGAAGTTTTTGAGGTAGTCTGATAACAAAAAATGGCAATTATTTCTGTTAACATCCTGGTAAAAAATCCCAGCAGACTGTTGGGCTGTCAGAATTGGGTTGAATACCTGAACTTGGCTCTGTCTTGTCAATCACTTACTTTAATTTGTTATCCATCAAAATCTTCCTCTGACTGTTCCCCTTTGTAGCAAAATTATGCCTTGGGAGATTTTACCTGAATCTCACTGTGCCAAATAGACCTGCTTACACAGAGATTGCTACTCTGCTGCTATTCAGAAAACTGTCAGTTCAACACCATTGCAACCAGCACGAATCATTCAAGACAATGACTGAATACTAAGGATACAACACAGATGTTCAGCTAATTTTAAATTTCTTGCAAGCATTTAAAGAATGGGGCCAAAAAAAACCCCAACAAACCAACATTTTTCTTGCACAAAATATCCTTCCAACTAATCATGCTTATTTAAAACATGGGCATATGTTTACAGAGAAATCAAATTTTTCTTGTCACATCTTTCTTAGTCTGAATTTTAACTATGAACATTTTCACCATTCCAGAGAGAATTCTCTTCAAGCTCCATGACAGATTGCAAATACTTCCTAGCAGTTTCATCCTGCTATAGCATCCTAGTCACAGGAATTCTCTTTTAACTTTATTCTTCAGTTTGACGTATGTCCCAGAAAGTTCTTTCATAACCATCTTCCAGTCAAAATCTCACCATCCTATCAAATTCTTCTTAAAAATCTGTGATATCACAGAAATATATTAGATAACCTCAGAAAGGACCTCAAACTGCTGTGGTCAAATACAGACACATTAGAGGTCCTTATGGAACTATAAAAATGCCATCTTTCTTATCATCCAAGTCTTTTGCTTCTGAATATATTTTTTTCCATTAATCAGAGTTATTAGTTCATGATCAGACACTTGCAAGATTAACTGTGATAGAGGGACAAATGTCAAGAGCTGGATTTCTTTTGCTGAAGTTCTGCTTGTTTACAAGGAATGTATATGAAGGTGTTTTCTTGCATACATTAAACAGGCAATTTCTTTGCTTTCAAATATCACATCTGAACATTTTGTCAGTCTGAGACAGAGAAACTCTAATTTTTGCTGCTTCTTGAATCCTTTTTATTTTCTGAAGGATTGTACCATTGCCTTCAGCCTTAAATGCATATGGATATCCAGCAGTGTAGTGTCTTAGCTTCTGATCAGGATCCCGTTACTTTGAGAGGTGTTTTGAGTTACTCTCTGCGGACAGACTTGATTGCTAGCTCCACTGACCTAACACATCCACCATCTGTGAATGAGCCTGTTATTCTGTATTTAGCCAATGACCCACTGCACAGAAGCTGTTATTACCTTTCAACGCTATTTTAGACAACACATGACTCAAACACAGCTTTTACAATTGACTCATTTGAAACATCTCTTTACCTGACCTGAGGCCTGAGTCTCATGGCAAATTTTTCCATCCTCACTAGGTTACTGAAACCTCTGTAAACAGCAGGATAGATTGAATCAGTCACTCCAGTTTAATCCCTTCTGTGAAATTTTACACTTCTATGCTAATTTTTATGAATAATTTATTTCATCTTTTTCGTGCCAACATCCAGTCACTGATAATTCAACAGATTCTGAATTTCACTGCAAACTAAAATGGAACTGCATCGTAAAAACATCTTCCTACATCACTGTTAAATTAATCTAGATTCTGGTTCAGAAAAAACTTTAAAAGTTAAAAATGATTGCCCATAATGCTAAAACATTTTATGCTTGTGAACAGACCCAAATTCAGCAGTTAGCCTGAGTAGGTTTTGCTGGCTATTACCTTCCTTCACTTGCACTAGGATATGTTTTCTTAGTTGTTCCAGACAGTGTGATACTGTCAATTTGGCAGTGTTCATTTAAACAACATATTGAAGAAGGTTCATGTAACTTGACATCACTATGAAAGGCTTTGTTCTGCCCAAAACCTGGTATGTGATGGCCAGCTAGTACTCAATACTCCCAGAATTTATTAAGAACTTGATAAGGTATTTATGCTTCAAATGTATCTTTCAGAGCAATGGGTATTTTTCTCATGTTTTATCTGATTTATCCTGCAAAGGCCTCAAAACGTCTTCGTTTGTTTTGTATAGATTAGAAACATTTTCATCCCCTCATTCCACTATTTTTTAAAATTCTGTTATAGAAGTTCTAGAGTCCATGACGATGTTTAGAGATAAGCATACATAGCTATGTATGAACAGTAGCAGTCCTAAATTCAATGGATCAGAAATTTTTTGTTTCATTGTATAGCTTAGTAGAGAAGTTAGAAATTTTTGTCTCTCTCTTTCCATCATCTGCTAATAATAATGAAAAAAAAGTATGGAAATAGCTTATTTTTCCTCTCAAAACAAAATGCATTTTTTTCCTCATAATGCCCTCAGTATCATAAATCAGAGACTGTAACAATGGCACAGAGAGATTGTGGTAGGCACGGAGGTGCAGTGCTCAGTACAAATCCTTAAGTGAAACAGCACAGTAAAGTAACAGGGTGTAGAAGCTGCAGCAAGTCAGCAGTGGTGGAAATACTAGAAATGTTTCACCAGGGGCACAAGCTCAGGCTCCTAGGGAACAGGCTGAGGGCACATGTCCTGGAATACAGCATGGACGTGTCTAATTCTACCCCAGAAATTCTAAGAATTCTAATTTCTTGTGTGTGACAATCTGTGTGATTCTGGGATGTGCTAGACAGTTCCTCTTATGGTTGCAATCAGAATATTGATCTAAGGAGCACTGGATGGCAATGTACATCTTGACCATTTAGAGGCACAGTAATGCCCCCAGTTACCATGGCAATCAGCAAACGGCTGTCAGCATGGACTTGCTTCTCCCTACTTTTAGCAGCTCTGCTCTTGCTAGACACCCAGCACAAGTGGTCATATAGAGCTCTGAAAGTGACAGAGAGTAACACAGCACCATTTTGAGAGGTCACTGGTCTCTTTGGGACTTCTCTAAATGAAGAGAAAAATTACTGAAAAACCTCTGCGACACCACCTGTGTGAGAACAGGAATATGGTGCCACTCTGAACTACACCTTGGACTGCTCCTTGAAACTCTCATAAATGTTGCACCGTTGGTAGATGGAGCAAATGTATTAGAATTTAAGTGCTGTGTGAAAAGGGAAAACATTAATCTCTGAACTGCTGTAACACAATACTCTTACTGGCATTCAAATATTGGCAGAAATGGAGGCACATTTGCTATATTTAAATGGCCAGTGGATAACTAGTAACCATTATACTCACCAAATATAACATTCTGGTCTGTCCCAATTTCCTGAGATGCAAGATTATGTTGCTACTTCTACTCAAGAATGACAATTTTATTGTTTTTTTAGCAGTACAAAATTATAATCCTGGAGCCTGAAAGTCCCACTTAACTCCTATGTACTCTTCTGTTCGAAGAGTAAACTCTGATTCTTCAATAAAGAGATATATAATAATTTTCAGACTAAAAAATTTTAAGAATCCTGTGGAGGGCTTTAATGCAGCTAGTGTGAATGAAAATCTTTCTGCTGATGATGGCGTGATCCAGGCAGAATGCCAACCTTGACTTTCTCCCAGTGAGAGCTTTACCAACTTGTTTTCAAAACTGGTCTCTACTTAAGCCAAAGCTTCAGGGCAACAATTGCATCTGTGATTTGAAGCCTTAACTATTCATTTTACCCACAGAGCCCAGCTGCAAAGTGATATGGAACAAAAAGATTAAAACCCTCTTTTTCCTATTACCTCTTCGCTAGAGATTAAAAGGCAGCCAGGCAGCTGGTTCATTTGACATTCATCTGCACATCCTGGGGACCCGAGAGTCACTGATAGGATTTCCCTGCCCTTGTTCTGCACTGCCTTCCAGAAATCTCTACCTCTCAGCTGCTCTGAATCAAATGACCCTGTTCTAGCTGACAGGAACAAGTTGCAGAGGGAAAAGGAGGATGAAAACCACTTTAAATAGAAGTAAAAAAGCTTTATTTTTTATCACCATAAAAACACGGATCAAAAACTAGGTAGCACTTAAGAGTCCTAAGAAAGATATAAATAACGATAAATGAAAAAGAGAAAAAAATTTATGTCTCTGAAATAAGGAGACATTTTCCCCCAGGATTAAACATTAGCAGATATTTTTAATATTTATATTAAATCAGATCATAGTAAGATTTCAATTAAAGATAGAGAGAGCGAGATAATAATTAAAAAAAAAAGCAGAACCTATTCTGGTATTCCATGCTTTGAAGTCACTAACATTCAAGTGATGAAAAAAAAGTAAGACTGTCACTGAATTAGTTAGCATATTTGAAACAGAACTTATTTGCAGTACAGTGTGTTCTTCATTGACACTTGATAGGGGACCTATACAATCAAAGCAAGTATTGAAAAAAATGAAGGGGCATAAAAAGGTCTTTAACATGGTTATTTTATGTGTCTGAAGTGGTTTCAACAACCCAGATTTCAACCTAGTCAATAATTTGGTTTTCAATTGCATTTAACCCCTTTTTTTTTGTGGGTGGGGGTGGGGGATGGAGGAGGGAGAAGGAGGATTTTCTTTTTAAATTACTGATCTAGAAATATTAGCTCCAAAGGAAAAAGTAAGCCTGTCTCACTGTCCTGGGAAGGTTTTTGTGATGGCCATCTTTCATCCAGCAGTAAGCAACCACTTACACTTCTCACATGCAGTAAAAACCTTGTATTTTGTCTCTGCAAGGGAGCTAAATGAGAGCTTTAATCCTCTTCTGCTTTAGTGCAACAGTGGTAGTTATTTATAGAACTGCTCTGGTGATGGGTGGGCATTACAGATGGCTCTGTCTCACCACAGAACTAAATTAAGTAATTTATTTCTGAAGGGGAGGTTTATTTATTGACCTCAATAAAGTTAATCTTGCTTTCGCCTAGAGCTCAACACACAAGTCTAATCCAATGGGTTCATTTCACTTTCTGTATTATTTTTTTACCTTTAAATCCCTAGGTTTGTTTCTCTTTACATCCTGTTTGAATGTAGGTCTTATTTCAGACTCCACTGCTTTAGGCATTATTTCTGGTGCCTTTTTCCATGAGTATTTTGATTTAACTGCCTGCTAGGGAGCTCTCAACCAGTCAGAAACCCTTAAATGCCATGGAAATAGCCTCGTGGATGAACTCCTCTCACCAGAGAGCCTGTTGCATTGAAATGGAAGATAGAAGCAGCCCTGCCATCCCTGGAGATCTCCAGTGCTATTTTCTCCTATCAGCTGCTTTGGTGGTGTGCATTCAGGGGCTGAAGCTGAACAGTGCCATGGTCACTCCTGTGACCAAATGCTGCCGAAGCTGCTATTGCAAAGTGGCATTGTGGCAGCCAGGTCTTCTCCTGCCCTGCTGAGGCAGGCAAATATGATTTTTCCCACATCTTCATGATTCTGGCTGACATCATGGCATCCACAGTGCTGCTGTGCATAGTCCTCTCACTTACCCTTTTAACTTCAGGAACAGAAAAAATAGAAATTATTCCTGAGGCCCTATCCAGAGCAGCATGTCATCACATAACATCATGACCCAAAATTCATACACAAAGGTAATAAAGGAACAAAAAACCACTACACTCTACTGAAATTCCTCACACTATGTATCCCTTAATAACATGCTACTGGTGAATCACATGCTGACTAATTATTTTTGTACCAAATCTCAGGAATTGGTCCCTACAATAGAAATTCAAGTGAAGTGAAGATGGCTCGATGAAACAGTAGGGCCTCACTGCCGCAAGTGTTGGTACAGTTCTTGATGTAACCATGACAAGTTCACAAAGCAGGACAACGTGGTTTGCAATCAGTTGCCCCTAGCACAAATACAAAATTTTATTTCATAGCTCACCAAAACTATCAGAAGTGCTGCCTTCTTTCAGAAAACCAATTTCACTAGAAACGTTATTGCAGACTAATCTGAAGCTGTGAGACGTACCTATGCCATGCAGATACTTTAGCACAGTGTCTAGTCTGGTAAACAAATACTGCAGTTGTTGAGTGCCTGGGGATATTAATTTCTATAGGCAATCTTCCAGTCTGTGTCTAGATACATGTATTCAAGATATTTTTGCTTTTTTGCCTCTTTTTCCTTTTGGTGGAGTACTTGTTCAAAATGCCAAATTCGGTAATCTTGCCTTACATATTGAACTCTCTCTTTTAATTCCACAATAATTTTTCAGGTCTTCTGTTGACCGTAAGAATTAATTCAAAGATCTATTGAGTGTTTAAAGGTATAGTAGGGAAAGTAGACATTTTCTTTTAGTAATATTATGACTCCTGAATCTAGGTCTTCTGTGGAAAATTAATCTAGTCCTCATAGCAAACTAGTAGCATTTACAGGAAATTGCATTTTTGATTATTTTTAATATTTAGTTCATAAAATAGTACCACTTTTTTTTTTTTTGACACTCTAGAAAGAAACAGGAATTCTCTATATTGTCAGTAAGAACCTGATGTCTGCCCAGAACAAATATGATCCACAACTTATTACATTTTTCCAAAACCCAGGAAGTTTATATCACATAGAAGGAGATTCCCCTGCCCATTGCAAGAAGAGTACTTTACAAAAGTGTCTATTTTTCTCTAGTAGCTGTGAAAGGAATGTCTTACCACCTTGCTCAGCCTTATCACCTAAATTCTAGATGGCTAAACCAGAGCAGAAAAATCTGTTCCTTGGAGTGGAATGGTTCAGTTTTTCCAAGAGCCAAGAGGAATTCCATGCGTGTGCTTACAGAGAAACATGTCTTCTGTATTTTTCTACATTTTAGTTCTGTGTTTTACCTGTCACCTCCTGCACTTTTTCAATACAAAATGAAAAGGTTTTTTTAGTTGTTGGAAATAAATATCCTTGGTCTTTGGGTTGTATATAAGAAATATGGTTGTTGGGTTTTTTTTAAATTTTAAGTGATCACTGCTATGGAAAATGCCTTTTGTGGTTGAATGTGTTTGGGTGACACACAGCACACAATTTCCATCACATCTGTTGTTAATCACTCATATTTGAGCTAATTCCAGTCTTAATACCTTCATTTAGTTTCTAAAGAAAGGATGTTATGAATGATTCAGTTTAAAAAGCTATAATGTTGTTTAGATATTACAACATTTGAATGTTTTGCTGTATTGGTGGCTTGCTACTGCCATACTAGAATGAGGAACTACTAGAATTTTATCCCACCTCATTAAATTTATATTTGAGGTGAGATTCTACTTAAAAATTTCTATTGGTTCTATAACAAAACTCACAATTTTTCAAGGTATACAGGAACTCTATTGTGTATTCAGGAGGCTCTTTTTGTGCCAGAAACTCAATGTGGACAAATAGGTTTTGAGTCCAAATTTTTTATTGTATTAAACAGGAGGTTTTTTCTGTTCTGAAGATGATATCTGCTCAAGACACAGGCTACCACGATCTCTTATGCAATAGCATAAAGTAATTGTTTGCCAGAGGAAAAATGAATCAATGTTGTGTTTTACATATTAATTTTAGTCATACTTGTTTTGCCATATAGGACATTGTGACAATCGATGTCATTTATGTTCTGATTGTTTAAGTGGAATCCACTTAACCCTGCTGGTGGTTTTTAGTCATAATCTAGCTATTGTAGTAAAAATTTCCTGAATATCAAAAAGATTCCTTATTGTATATAAACAGCATAATTTTTTCTTACAAATTTTGGATAGCCATAGAAGAATGTTTGAGAAGAATATGTATACACTTGAAGATGGTTTAGGTTTTTTAGATTAATTAAGTATAGAAATTTGTTGGAACATGAAAAGTAAAATATTTTAGGTGAAAACTGATATTTTTGGGACAATTATTTCAGCTGCTTTTCCTAATGATGTTAATACTCAAAACTAACATTAAATGCATCTGTAATCTGCAAAATGAGGTAATCCTAAACCCTTTCTTTTAAAAGTCACCACAAGGTTTGCTCTTGGTTTCAGTAGCAATACACAAGAGCTTGAGTAGAGCAGTTTTGCTTGGAAGTGAGGTTTGATTCTTGAAAACTTGCCCTCAGCTTCTGTCGCTGGTAAATGAAGTCCCTGGATGGGCTGTAATGAAAAAGTGCATCTGTCCTGAGGGAATTACCCAAACCTTCTTCCAATCTGTTCCCTATGGATTTTGATGGTCCTGTACAATTCCACAAAGGCCATTTTTCTGCTGACCATGAAATCATGCTTGAACAAGTCCTGCAGCTTAGATGGGGATAGCCTCTACTGGGACCTTGCACAGGGCATCATGACTCTCTGCACTATCTGCTCAGCATCATTTTTTCCCATCCTTATGAGAAGGATTACTGCACTGAAAAAGAAAAGAATGCAGCCAGGTTATATGGTAATGTAATTTCCACATTTCCTGAGTATCAAAATATAGAAAAGTAGATTGTGCCTGGGAGGCATTAATTAGGTTCCTGTGATAGGTGCTATGGTTTTACTGTGTGCTTTGTTCTCTATTTATTTATTTATTTGTTCTGAAGTTCCTAGTTAAGCCTCAAACACTTTTCCTACAATCCTCTTGTGCATAATTACATAGTAATAGATAATTCCAGAGCAAAATCTTGGTCCCAAGTATGTCACTCACAAAAATTAGGTCAATTGCCTCAGTTGTCGGAAAGCCAAGCTAAAACAGCTTAGCTGGAGCTCAGCTTGAGCCCTGAGCTTTTGACCTGGTCCTATGCTTTTAACATCTCAATATGTATGCTACTTTCTATCTTCACCAGCATCAAATAATAACCAAAGGTGGGAAAAATTTTTTTGTTTAGGTGTGAGACACAAGGGACACCCATCAATCTGGTAGGTGCTCAGACTGCACATCAGGGTTGCTAGAGCTCCTTGTGAGCAGGTGCTCATGAAAGAAAACTTGAGAAAGTGGAGGCAAGAGATAAATTGCAAGATTTTCAATGGGATTGGCACCTTCTTTACCTGGATTTGATACCTAATACTTTGTATCCCCATAAAAAACTTGTTCACACAAGCTTTAGAGGATAAATGAGTTTTCAGAAGCGAAGAAGAGTAACAATACTGGTTATTTAAATGCACTTCTGCTTAATTTTCCTTCAAAAACTAGAGAATAGGAAACATCACCAGATTATTCACATATTAATAAAGTATTTTTCTTAGCTGATATTTGCAAAGCTTAAATCTAAAAACAAGGGAAAAGAAGCCTCAGAATGACCTTTTTTCTCTTGAAAGACATTACAGAATGAATTAAAAATATGTTATTCTGGTAGGAAGTCTACATCAATAATGAATTAGCTAAAGAGATAAAGCATTTATTGTTTCCATGCCTATTATTTACAGCTTTGATATTTAGTCATGTACCACACCCTATATACAGCATTGTGAAATGGAGCATCCTTCTCAATAATCAGCAAATTAAAATAATATTAGGTCATTACAGCAATTTATACACACAATCCCTCTTCCCCTAAAGACTGATATGCATTCACTCTATCTTTCCTCCAAAATCAACATTTACTGGGGACATTAAAAGGTTATGTCCCTATAATCCATGGCAAACAACTTTCTTTCAAGCCACCTCTACTGTCAGATGCACTGTAATCCTTCTTTCACTCTATCAAATATAATCCTACTTGTACATAAGATACCAAAATGCAGCTGTGCTGCTGCTGCTGCTGCTAGGACGCAACAGCCTTCCCCCACCAGCTTCATCTCTAACACAAAGGAACCTCCTGGCAGCTGTGGCATGGGTTAACTCCGCAGCCCACATTTCATTTTTATCAGTTGGAACAGCTCCAAGCAAAACAGATCAAGATGCAAACATGTTTATTTCCATTTTTATGAACCAGAGCTAGGTTTCTCCATTATTAACATTCCAAACTACCTGGTTTGTCTAATGCAGAGGAATGTGTGCCTTCTGTAATATTTGTGTTTTGGGTTTTCTTTTCTTGCTATAAATTGCAGTAAAGAGTGCAAGATTGAAAACATATGCTCCATTGTAATTTAATATGAGGAGTTTGTTGTCATTTACAAACCATTAACGTTGAATTCAGTACTACCAGGTCATCAAAACTCCCTACACTGAATTGCCATCCAATATTCAATTTTCTATCTCGAGTTATTCTTTATTAAAATATGAAGTGAATCACTGTACAGCAGGCAGTTTGCCAGGCAAGAAGTTATTAAATCAAATTCAGGAGCATAGATTTAACTGTACTAGCCTCTTTTGTGCTCTGATTAGTGGCAAGATCTGTTGGAACACCTGCTTTAGCTTTTCATGTGACTTACAGCCTAAAATGCTCTCAGCCCCCCAGCAAGGTTTCATCAAGATAGCTGCTTTTCAAAGACATTTGACTTCTGTTTTCTTGAGACCTGAAAAACTCCTGTGCTGCATTAGTTTTTATGTACAGAAATGGCAGCCACCTTCAGTGCTGTCAGAAAGATATATTCCCTGTCTGACTCAGAGCATGGCTATAATAATTCAATATCCTATTATTTAACTACTAGGATTTTTAGGTGAGTATCCCATTATGTGCTCTGCCTGCTAGATTTTCTGCTGCAAAAGAAAAATAGCATGGAGTGTTTTTCTTTCTCAGAAATTTGATTATATTATCCAGAACTTGACACCATTGAAACAATTTGCTCTAATTAGAGCAACCATTCCTGTCCTTATGTTTTGTTTGTTCCCCTTGACTTTAGACACTGCAAGCTGAAAAGTGTCTCATGCTTTCCTAGAGGGCCCAGGGAATACTAAAACCAGCCATTCAGTATTGCTGTCACTTATCCTGTGAAACAGATGCTAACTGTCAAGAGGGAAAGCATGACATGGACAACTGTACACCGACAGTAGTAGGAGGATGTCTTTCTGTCTCTTGAAGTCAAAGGAGATCCATCAGTGAGAAATCCATAAGGAAAGCTGCAAAAAAAGCACCAATGGGCTCTCGGAGACAGAGACACAACCAGGCTATGAAGGCACCTACATTAAGGACACAAAGACTGATGGGAAGAGCACGCAGAGAATCTAGATTACTTGGAAGTCATGGAAATAGAGAAAACACAAATTTTCATCATTGTTGGCCATGGTCTGTCCAGTGAAGAAAGGCATGAAAAGAGATCTCCCTCTTCCAGTATAGCAGCTAGATGGTAACAAGGAAACAAGATGGGTTCTTTTTTCTCACATAGTATATTTAAGCTGAAAACCTCCATGCTTAAGGATGCGAATATTAAAAGTTTATATTGATTCAAGGGAGGGCTTGATGGGTTTCTGGAGAACAAATCATCTGTGTTAAAAAGCATATAGACAATATAGCATAGACAGTATCTTAATGTGGTTAGTGATTAGAGGGTCCTCGAGAAATGCATTGCATTACTCCTCCCACTCTTATTAGTCTTTCATGAGCATCAACATTTGCTGGTGTCAGCAGCAGGATACTGGATTTATAGGAAACTGTAATCTGGTCCAAGAGAGAACTTCATCTTCTGAATATGAACATCAAAAATGGATTTCAGAAAACATGCAAGACTAAGGAAATTTAATTAATTTCAAACAACAGGCTCACAAATGTTTTGCTTAGCTCAGATGCTGGTCATTTCAGAAAGCAACCAAATTGAGTGGTTTAATTTTAATGGTTTTCCTTCTGAAATTATTTCTGAAATGTTGACTTTTTCATCCATGTTTGAAAAAAAATCTACGTCATGCAAGGGATACAAGGCTTATCTTGGTTGCTGTGTTTAGCTGTGACAGGTTGAAAGTTAATTAGAAAGATTAACTGGATTTGATAAATGTTTGCATTTCACCAGTTGTTAATTTTGATGAAACACTGATGTGTAAAACAAGTCTGCTACCAAGTCATGCAGGTGACAGCATGTTACTGTCACTGCCACTTGCATGCACATTCTCAGAACCACCCATATTTAACAAACTCATTTCAGGCACTTGTCTCAGGTGCTCACATGCGTTCTGGAGCACTGCACACTAAACAGGGTTGCCCTCAGTGCTTGCTCCCATTCTTCTTGCAAACCATCATCTGTGACAAGAGAATGAGTGGCACCTGCACTCCTGACTCATGTGACATACTTGTATAAAGTTGATACCCATTGTCACACCATCCAAGGCACACGCTCAAGTCACGGAAAGGCAACACAGAGATGCTGCTGTGCTACCACATTGCTAAACCACCACCAGGCAAGACCAGGGAACATGGAAACGGAAGGTGTACGATGGTCCCCATAACCAGTTCCGCGCCATGCTTTGCACAGTCCATTCTACTCTTTTCATCGGGTTTCTCTGTTCAGAAGTGCAGAGCTGTCATAAATGAGAGCAGAGCACCTTGAATGGAAATGAGGTGAGGAGGGATGAGAACCTCCCTTACCACTGTAGGTCTCAACACCTTCCTCTGCATCAGGAGGTGAAGTTCCCCTCACAAGGAGCATGCATGATCTGGGAGGCCAGCAGAGCTCCCCATCCACAGCCCTCAGAAATCCCACTGGGTCCTCTCTCCACCAATGTTAACATTTTTATTATGCTTAGTGCTAAGCATGATTCTCTTTGGTATTGTGTGCTGTGACGGAGCCTGCTGATTCTGCCTGTCACAGATGCAGGAACATTTTGCCACTGATCATGTTTAGGGAAGAAGCTGAAATGGCCTCCTCCCTCCCATACCATCTCTTGCCTCTTGAGTCAGAGATATTGAACTTGCTTCAGAGGTCAAAAAAGAAGAGTCAACATTTCTGAAAGCCTGACCTAGATTTTTGCCGGCTTTAAAGGTCAAGAGAGACCCTTTTTAACATTGATACAGGACTGGAGTCATCTGATGTCAATACCATTACTGGCCTGCACTGCCTCAAGGCTGTGCAATTCAGCCACTAAATTTCATTTTAGTTTCCATTTGGTCTTGAAGATCAGCAGGGAATCGCAATAATTTAGCACATGGTGGAATGCAAAGGAACACATCCAAGAGGGAGGAATAAAATCCCTTCACGTCAGAGATAAAAGAAGCTCTTTTCTGTCACAGTTGTTGTCTTCGAAGCTAGGAGTAGAAAGTCATCAGTGTGTTTTTCGTCCTGTTGTCATAAGGCTGATTTTCTAACTGATGTGAAATTCTTCTTTTATATACTTTGGGACTCAGAGCTCCAATTTATCTAACACTCAGCTTGCCTCAGCATGTGATGTTGTAGATAAAATATAGACCTTCAGCATGAATAATTATTCTAAATCATAAAACACATGCCTGTCAGAAGCAGTCTCCAAAGGCAAAATGAGAATGATGATGTTGTGCAATTTTTACAAAAACCCCGTCAGTATAACTTGCTTTGTTGAACATTGACTCAGGCTGTGGTTCTGCTTCTCTCGTCAGTTTATCTGGCAGATACGAAAACAGCAGGTAAATTCTTTCTGTTTTCAGTTTGCCTTCCTCAGTGCTGTATTCCTGGCCCACCAATGAAGTTTAGGTGCTCCAGGAGGAAAGTGATAATCTTTCCAGCAAGTTTTCTATATTAAGCAGTGTCTTCTTCTTTCCAGTATTTATGAAATTAGTTCCTTTTCACTGTCACATTTAAGTCAATTGGGCTGAAATATGGCTGAAATATAATAGTGAAAGTAAGCTCTTGCTAGTATGTTTATTTTCTTTACCAAGACCCAAAACTGTAGCATTTGCACAGATTTTACAGAGGATATCTCTTCACAAAGTGGCTCAGACACCACCATGCACCTCTCCTGCCCTGCAGAAATCAGATATCTGGCAGCTAGACGACAGTGCTGAAGCAGGTTAGCCCAGCTGAGCCCCCAGGCATTCAGGCAAGAGCTCCATCAGTCCTGAGCAGGCACAGAGCAAATCTGCACGGCACTCACCATCCAGACAGATCCAATTTGAGAATTTTTCATCAGTCTGCCAAAACCCAGTTTTTCAATTTGTTTAGTTGCGCTCTGGATTTGGATTGTGTGCATTGTTGAGACAGGAATTCACATTTCACATGCTCTTTACTCTCTGTTAACAAAGAATTATTTGCATCTAACTAGGTTTCAAGATAAGGATAGAATACTATTAATGTTTTAAAAAGCCCTGGTTTATATCCAGACACTATAACATTACAGATTGAACTGACCAATAAAAGGCCTTCAAGTTCTAAAAAAAATTCTTTTTCAAACACTAAAATTGAGGATCTTCAGCACTTCACAATAAAATCCAGAGAAAGATATACAAGTATACAGCAAAACCAGCTATTGTATGTTTTAAAGATAGACCTTGAACACATAGTGTTAATGTCACCAATAAAGACCTTAGGGTGTTTTTCAGGTTCTGTGTGGAAAGTAAATTCCTTATCTATGTTTGTAACTGAAAAGTTTCTCAAATGAATTTTTTTCTGCAAGGTGTGTGTGAAGAAAAAAGCAATGCATGGATGTTACAGGGTAGAAAAGGAGGTGGGAGAAAAATCAGGGGTCCAGGAAAGATGCAGGAACAGAACTGCTGGAGACAAAGTTAGCAGGTGGCTGCTGTCTCCTGCTGTATCATATTTGTGTGATTTCTGCTGTTATACATGCTTAAAAGAATTTAAAGAGTTATTTAAATTTTAAGAAGTAGAGTATTGCTAATCTAAAAGTTTTTTATTATCGAATATTCATACATGTATGTAATACTGTGAAATTAGGTATATTTCAATTCCACGCAAACATCACTAGATGGCACTAAGAGCCTCAAAATTCTTGGTCACAAAATGCAGTCATTAAAACAAATTATTTAGACTTCATTGTACTAATGTTTCCTTAAGATTTATAAGATTTTTTTACAAAAAGCAAACCAGTTTTGAACACGCATTTACATAACATGTTCTGACATATATTGGTTTCTAATTTTCTCAAGTACCACTGTAGTAAATTAATAATTCATTTGTTGAAAGGATATGCATCATCCTTGCACTTACTGAAAGTGTGCTGTAGCTTTTAAGTGCATCCCTAGGGTTCTTGGATTATAAACTTGTTTAATACTTGTGGTTTGTAGTAACATGGTAGTTTGAGCAATAGAGTAGTTTAACATGGGTGGGATCATACTTAAATAGAAATAAAGAAAATGCTGAGGACAGAAAAAAATGGCACCTTTCAAATCTTTTCCAGTACTGAGAGTGCCAGCTGCCAAGGGCCTACTGAGGAGAGTCTGATCAAAATCCGTGTTCAGTGTCACCAAAGGAAATGATGGGACCTTGGACACTTTTATCTAAATCTCTCCATTGTTGCAGAGTTCACACAGGCTGAAACTAAGATACCGGCTTCTTTTTCATCATCTTTCAATTTCCCCAAGCCTGAAGTTCACACATTTTTGGGTCATTTCTAGCAAATTACTCTCCAAAATTTTTTTGACTTGAGGTATACAATTCATGTTGACTTCTGTCTTTTAAATAATAATAAAGATTAACTATTTTGGGAAGATTTCACAAAACAGCTGGGGAGCAGTATAAATAAAGGGTTATGGCAGATATTTATCAATAGCCAGTTTTAAATTTTTTTTGAAAGATCAACTAATGTGCAGAAAAACTTGCAAGTAACTAAGAGGTGTGTCTGAGGAATATTCTTGCAATTTAAACAGTCATAGGACTTCAACAACGAAAGAAAATTTTTTCTTAAACCACACCATGAGGAAAACGTGAAGCCTACAGTAAAATGCTAGCAAATGTCCTGATGTTGTCATGGCTTTTCTCTCTCCTGCTCTGTTCCTGCATATTTTTTTATGCTTCTGGCTTATTAGATACAATATTTGAAATTTTTTTGTTACAGGAAATGTTGTGCACAGGTGTGGTGACCAGCTTTTCTGACCTTTCTGAATCTACGGTGACTGTTTGGGGACCTTTACAATTGCTGTCATTGAATGATTACCTGAAATTTTAAGGTGCAAGCTTTGAAGGTCACTTTTAACTCTGCTCCTACTTTCACTCACTATAATAATAATATAAAATAATTATACTGCAACACTAGGAGCCGCTTTTGGTAGTAATAATTTCTCCATCACAAATTTAACAAGACTCACTTTTGTTAAAGCTCACTATCCCCACGTCCTCCAAATTGGGATGACCAAAATATAGTTCAAAGATCACCAGAATATCTTGGCTGTGAGAATTTAAAATCCATAATATAGGATTTCTTACTTTCAAAATAAGTGAGCTTATTTAAAATGCTGTATCTTTATCATTAGTTTATAAATGTTTTCTTTATTCCCCATGGACGTAAATGTGAAAGAGCACATCATGCTGATGCTCCAGTGTCACAGAGCTCAGAATCCACTTCCCTATGGCCAGAACAAGACCCATCAGGTCACAGCTGCCAAGAAGCCTCAAAAATCTCAGTGTTAGGGTTCTGAGGGGACCAGAAGAGTTGGGAGCAGAAGAGGGAGGGTGATATATGTTGATAAGGATTTAAACATATATCCTTCAGGAAAACTATTATCTATGGAAATTAGCCAGGTTCCGAAGTAGAATTTTGATGGAAAATTTAATCTATTCCAAAACTCTTACCAGGTCTCCAGTAGAAATTATAGCAAATTATTTATGTTTATTATACAAAAGTAATTAGGATTCTAAAGTCAGTAAGTGGCTTTGTGCTGGAAGGTGCTGCTGAATAGTACAGACCCACTATGGATTCGCTCTGAGCTGTGAATCTGACAGGAACTATGAAGCTTTTAGTCTCTCTGAATAATGAAGGATATGTCTTGGAGTGTGGAGTGCAAGGAGATAATTCTCAGCACTTTGGATAAATGACATTTACTTCCCCCATAGCAGATAAATTAAATGGCTCTTATTTTGTTATGCCTCTTCTGCAGAGGGAATTACAGAGAAGCCCTTTAAGTTTAAACTAATTTCAAGATAAGTAGAGCTACAATACCTACTGCTTTCACAACCATGTACATAACTGCCAGTATCACATTATTGGTGATTATTTGCCACAGGTGTGGCATTAATAAAATGAGAACAGCCTCTTTACACTTAGCCCTCACGTGGCTGTGACCTCTGCAAAAGGAAAAAGAAAAAAGAAAATTCGAAATTCCCACGAGGCAAAGTAATTACAAGGAAAAGCCCTAAAATGTAATTTCACTACTTGCCCTGTAACATGCCAAGCACCTGCTGGCTCCACGATGCTGGCTCTTGCAGGAGCTGAGTCAATTTGGCATTCTGAAGTGCTCAGCATGTTTCAGGACAACACCTGGCTGAGCCTGATACTCCATATGAATACACAAAATCACTAGTGATTGCAATCTTAAAGGGAAATATTGCCTTTCATAGTATATAGATCTTATCACCTAAAGTGGGTGTAATTAGAAAAAATGCAAGTGAATGTAATCAGTTTGGAATGTGCAGTGGGCAGTTCTTGAACCAGACTTGCAGCACTGACCCTGTTAAAGCGCATTATGGAAGCAATTTAAACTGTCTGAATTAAAGGAAAATTGTATGTGCAATCATATGAAAATCTTGAATCTTGAGCTTTGTTTTGGGAAAGGTCTTCCCTGTCAGACTTTCTCTCCCATAATTACATTTCAGTGCAAATATTCAAAGCAACATCTATTAGTGAATTTATATTAATAACCAAAAACCACCACAAACAAAAACCAGACATGGAAAAAAAAAACATATTCCCAGACGCTATGAGCTTCTGTTTTTGCATGTCTTTCTCTTGCATAATTCTTAAATTCTTCTCAGCTTTTGCTAGAAAGATCCCACTTGTACACCCACAGATGGAGCCTTCTGCTCTTTTCAGGAAAAGGTTAACAAATGAGCATTTGTATCTTAAAATTTTTACAAGCCACAAATATTGCACACACAGGCAAAGTCTGACCACTGTATTTTGGAGGACTGTAACAGTATAATCAGCAATCAACTAATAAAATGTTCAGAAATTTCTTCTTCTCCATGGATTCCTACTCCCAATGTCCATATATAATTCAGTTAATCCCTATCACTCATGCTATTTGGAACTGTACTTCATTTAGTTACTGTATCATAACATTTTGTTAACCTTACCATTAATGGCATGCTAAGGACTAGCAGCAGCTCCCAATAGTATTTTATTTGTACTTTTTGATAACTAAAGTTTATTCTGTTCATTAACAAATTTTTTTCTGGCACAATTTGGTGGAACTTATCCCACTACCTTGAAGACCTAGTTACTGTAGAGTATATTTTGTTTTCTTGCATATTTTAACAAAACTGGTGGATTCATTATTTCAGTAAAGTCATAAAATTCCATGTGACTTGTTTGGGGCACTAGCATATATTTGTTTTTTTATAGATAGTAGGCTTTTTCCCCAGGACTAGACTTTCATAGATGGCAGCAGCCAATAAGCACAGGCATCTGTTTCTTTTCTTTGTTGATGCTGAGTTTTCTTCATATATTTTAATCTGATCACATATTTGTATTTGGACATTTGTATAGTTAGAACGGTCTTTTACAGTCCTGAGAAACAGTTGCTTCTACTTTTATCCACATAAAATAATATATATTTTCTGTAAAAAATATATAATACATATTATATGTGTGTATTTATTTATTCATAATTTTATTCATAATATATATTTATACTTTTGAGTTCCTTCACTCAAAAAATGAGCAGCATATGTGTCCCTTTCTTCCCCTCCTGCTTTTACATGAATAAACAAGTCTGAATTTTTCATAATTAAGGCATTTAGAAAGAGTACCTTAACATTGCCTATTGTTATGTGAGCCAAACAGTAAGATCTTTCTTCAGGCTGAATCAATTGCCTCAAAACAAGGGAGCAGCCTACTGTCTGGAGAAATGTTCTCAGTGAATGACTACCCATCTAGACTAATCCTTACAGAGGAAAAAAAACCTATCCTCAAACCTTCCTTCTGAATTTTAGATGCCTTAGACAGGGCACCACTGAAGAGTTTTAACCTGTCCTAGCTTCACAGCCTTCTTCTAGAGTTGTGACTGGAAAGGAGATACTGGTGCCTTCTTTAGTATTCTCTGTGAGGGGATTCATATTCCCTCCTGGGTCATCACATTCAGAGCTCATGGTTTGGATTGTTCTTCTCAGAAGCTTGCAGATCCAGTGGCCCATTTGAGGTGAGGCTGCAATTTCTTAGTCCCAGGTCCAGCAAGTAGTGAGGCTGGGCATGTACCATAGGTGCACATGTATGCACAAAATACATCTGCAAATATTTGCATATAGAGACAGATATCTTTACATATGGCTGGCCACGCAGACAGAAAACACAGCACTTTAGCAAGAAGAGAACAGAAGGTCTGATCCTGTTTCCCTCTCTCTCTGATTGGGATAAAACCCATAAGCGGAAAACGTAAAAATGTACACACATGACCAGCAGTTGGCTGTGGATCCCAGTCTCCCCTGCTGCTGTCACTGGGACAAAGACAACCCCTGGCTGCTGCCACGGTCTGGTTGCTGGTGCTCTGACCTCTCTGACCTGCCACACACACCTCCCCAAACTCCCTCCCCAAAACACCCCCCTATTCTGGGGATCAGGCACAGGGCACTGCCAGACACAACAAGCTGTTTACACATTTTATCCCTTTTTTCCACTATTTTTTCACACTTGGTTATTTTTTTCACACTCAAATGACCTTGATTCCTCCCTTTCCTCCACTTTTGGTTCCTCTCCTAAACATCCCACAATAAGCGTCTTGTATGTCAAAAGTGCATAACAGAGTCTACACCCTTGGAGGCAGGAATCCCCCTAGACTCCCAGTCTGTGAGGCGAACCAGGGAGAGACTCCTAGGCAGTGGGGCTGGTAACTTGGAGAGTAGATTTGCTTTGCTGGCACTGGTTGGGTTACAGGGTTCCTCAGCCTTGCATTGCTCCCCTACCCCTTCATGTTTATGAAAATTAGCTTTAAATCAGATAACACAGAAGTCCTACTTTGCACAGAAATCATTAGTCACTAGGCTAAAGTGAACCTTAGTCAATGGCCTTGCTCTTAGGTGAATCTAGCTGTCACCCAAGAGCAACCTGGGTCCTCTAGCAGCACAGTGATGCCAGATAAAACATCCAAGAACAGCAGAGATCCTGGGTTTAAATTCCATGATGTCATCTGATCTTTACATGCAAGTAGAACAGTCTGTGCTCTTTTCAATGATTTATGTGCAGGTCAGAGCACAAACTGGAGGCCAGGTCATCTTCCAGGCGCCCGAATCATCTAATCACTGACCCATCCTCACAATCCTCATCTGTTGCCCCACTGCTTTGATGAACCCACCATCTCCAACATATAACCAGAGTCTGGGTGCTTTCCCAAGAGTTTAGACTTGCAGCTTTAAACCCTCTCCAGCAGAGGAAGATGCAGCACCTTCCTTCCTCTTGAATGTTCATGATTGAACATCTGTGCATAAAGAAGGAAAATAGCACTGCCAGCGCATGCTCCAGACATGAATTTGGATGAGATCTATGTAGCCATTACAACATATATGCCTATTGGATGGAGTCCCCATCTGAGAAATAGTCCTGTACAAATCATGATGTGGTTTATGTTAAACAGTTCTTGAACTTTTGTAGATGCCTGAACTTAGGAGTAAAAAACTTCAAATACCTGGGGAATTCTATACATGGGAAACATGAATACCTGCGGACTTAGCATTTTGCCATCTTACCCTCAAGATGCTTTAAGTGCTAGATTTTGGATGCCTACCTACAGTGAAAATTTGAAACTAAGTGATTGAGACAACCTCTACTTCTGCATTCATAAAGCCTATCTGGCATCTACCTTTGTTGTGTGTCTACCTTGCAACCCTGATGGGTTCTCTGTACCTTACCTTTGCAGTCTAAATATAAGCCTCCAAGCACAGACAGAAAATGCTGTGCCCTGAGCTGCAGTCCAATACATTTGCAGACACATCTCCAAAGTGAGCAGAACAAACACATGCACCCAGCATCTCTTCCAAGAGACAACCACACCTTCAGACAATGAGTCATGCAGTGAGTCAACACCTGTGCTGGACGTCACCTGTGTTTCTAGAATTCAAACATAAGTAACTTGAGTGTAAGTTTTGGTTTATGGCAAGACAAATACACTCAACACTTCAGTTATATTGCTGGGTGTCTCCTTGGAAAGACTAAATGAAATCAGAAGTTCTACTCCAGTAGGCTGACATTAAAAAATAAACTCCCAATTAATGTCAGCCCAATAAAGGTTTGTTATTTCTTTTAGCCAATGTTCCCTGGACTTTTTTTATCCATTATTCAATAAAAGCTTCCCCACAGCCTTGTGAGAAAGCCAAGCATTACTTTCCACACTTCCTGTATAAATAAACAAGCTCAGACAAGGTTAAATAACACTAGGTAGCACAGAAAAGCTTTAATCCCAAATTACTGCAGTAGCTGCATTACTGGAAGAAAGGGTCAAAATTCCAATGCTATTTTATAGCCAAAATGTATGAAATTAGTTGTCTGCAGATTAATTATTAATATACAGAACTATCCTTTCTCCTATAGACAGCAAACCTATGTAATTAGCCTGGGATTCAGGCATTTTTAAGAAATAGAAAGCAGATAAGATGGACTTTGCTTCCCATTAACCAAGCTCTCATAAGGAAGATGAGATGGGCTGTGTCACAGCTGTGCCTAAGCACTCTGGACTAAGAGAAAAGATTATTTCACCTGCAGTTTAACAAGGTACTGGTAATTGATAGAGGTTCTCATTGCAAATGTGGTGTAAAACACATCAACTCAGACTTTAGTCTAGGTTAATAGAAGAAAAAATGTTTTTCCTGACAAGTACCAGGGAAGGAACATGCACACTGACACTAACTTATTAAGGTTCAGAAACCCACTAGTCTACCTGAACCATTAGAGATAAACAACCTGTCACCCTAATTAAAATTCAGCTTTGGAGGCTGCCCTTCAGAAGTAATGGAATGTGCGATGCTGGCTCAATTCTGTCCCATACAGGAGAGGGAATGATTATGCAAAGTCATGAGTTCACTTTATAGGTGAGGGAGTAATATTAATGAAGGAGCTCTTGAAAACAGAGAAGCATGTGCAAAGCTTTCTTTGCAGAATAAGAGATTATACTGTCAGTGTTGAATAAAAGCTTGCCATGTATTAAATGGGTTTATTCTTAGTGGACATTTTCAATGTCTTTTTTTTTTTTTCTGCATTCAGCTGTACCTACTATAAAGTGTTATAAGAGCTTACATCACTTTTATTTTGTAATTGTGCTTTTCTTTGGGAAATAAGCCCTGACATTGGGTTGGCATAGGGTCGTCTGTGCTCCACTGGTTTTTAGGATGCTTTGAGACAGAGGTGAACAGGCAGCCGGATAGAGTGCATGACTGCAGGGAAGGAAGGAGAGAAAGAGGGAGTCACAGCCCAGAAGTCACCTTGCCCAGACAAGAACTGTGGGAAGCCAGGACACCTACAGCTCTCGCTGCTGTCAGGGGGAGGGAACAGCATCCTGAACTGGTGGTTGTTGCAGGACAAGTGACTCTGAATAAGTGCCTTAGTAACTAGAGAGCAAAGGCACTAAACACTACAAAAAATGGTTAGTAATGGCCCCATCTTTCTCCTTTTTAAACCTACAGAAATTTTCCTATGTAAACCGGAGAGGATTGGGAAGCTTTGGGAAGCAGAAGATATTGAGTAATTGCAACCTTACAACTGAAAGCCAATTTTGAAGTACTCATGCTGTATGGCAATGTCCTTTTGCTTTCTGTGCTAGCAGGATGGGTGCTGCAGGGGGAAGCAGGCTGCATCCTAGTGTAATCCTCAGGGCATTGCACAGCCAACAGTAAGTAGAGGCCCAAGAAAATGCATCTGAAGCACTTTGCAAAACTTTTTTATTCAACTATGTTTTTCTCTATTTGAGGGATTTTCTACCAATGGAGGTGATGTTTTTCTCTGTAATAGGGATTTTTTTTTTTTTTAAGTAGAGTATTACTACGAAGTTCATTAATCACTCATATCAAGATTTCTGACAGCAATATACTTCATTCCGTTCTTGAACTCTAAATGAAAAACAATGTAATTTAAAATTCCAGACGCAGATTAAAATGAGCGGTTGTCAGAACTCCATTTTCTTCAGGAAAAAATTAAAATGGTTATTAGCCACTACCTTACTCCAGTAATGTTTTCCTCTTCCCTATTGAGTAATATGGTACTGAGAACGTAAATATTAGCACTTACAAGCAAAATGAAGATAAACATCCTGCAAAAGATTTCAGAACTATCCTTGAGCCAGAAGCATGAAGAAGCAGATGAGACACTGAAATGCACTCTGAATTTAAATGGACACTTTCAAAATAATCTCTATTCAGGGCTGATATTGTGTTGAAAATTCACTAACAGCAGAATAGCTCAAAGAGAGGGCTCGTATGTAAAAAAATAAGCAGAAAAGCAGCCATGGAAACAAGGAAAGAAACAGTCCTGTAAAGACATTCTTCTTCCATTTCAAAACCTGTGCTTCTCTCAAGGTTCCTACACTGCCACTGAATATAATGGCAGAACAGTTGCACCTGCATTTCCTTGCATAAAGAGTTATTTTTGATTCAGACTGGGGACAGCAAAAGCAGTGACAGCCTAAGAATGTTTCCTAAGGAATGGGGAAGACAAGACATCAAATACTACAACATTTGACTTAAACAAATCTAGAGAACAACCCGTCTTGACAACGGACAAAAGTCTTCCATAAGGTTGCACTGCCTAAAATGACAGAATGTCAGGGCAATCTTTGCAAATAAAATATTCAAGGATTTTTTGGGGCTTCCCTCTCTGTGGATGATCTGCGAGAAGAATTTCTCCCTGATAGCTGCAGTGGTGCCAACCACAATTATTCCTGGTTTGTATTTTCAGCTAGCTCTTTTGTACAGCACTCACTTGTACACTGTGAACTTCAGCAAAAAATGCTTTGTGTGCATAGATCAGTGTCCAGACTCTGCTGGGTGGTGTGTAGGTCTTGTCAACAGCTTTCAGAAGGACATACAGTTAGAGCAATAAAGTATCAAGAGTAGTGAATAATTAGTATTTATTTCCAGAGTCAGACCACTCTGGAAAAGCAGGTTTCCAAAACAAATCTGGCCTGATTTGCATCACCAGGACATAGCTTTATCCTAAGCAATATTTGAAGCAGCCAGTCTGTCCCTTCTGGAATATCCATGAGCCAGTGTTCTTCCCTGGGAAGAGACAAGAAAGGCGAAGCAACATTCTGCAGGCAAACATTCCCAGCTCTCTGCATTCAAGACACAGAGGTGCTTTGTATAGGAAATGTCACCATAAAAAGCCCGATAATTTAGCTCACAATTTTGCCACCACCAGTCTCATGGCAGCTGGCAGAGATTACTGCTCATTTCCATCTCAAGAAAAAATTATTTAGAAAGATGTTTTCTTGCCTTCACACAGACAGTCAAGAAAATTCACAGAGAGGGCAATTGTTCAGCCCTTTTAAAGGTGTTTCCAGGTGGGTACTCCAAACAGCTTCTTTCACTCTCTGCCCTGCATGGACTGATTGAGACATCTAGTCTGTATTAGCTGGTTAAATGAGATTGTAACACATTACAACAGTGGATTCATTTTGCTCTCTCTTTTGCCACAACCTTGCCTCAATCAGGTAGGTAATCAAGCCTGTTGGTCTGTCCTAGAGTCAGTTTCACCTGGATACAGGCCCCATGTTATCCCCCCCAACTCACTCGCTTTTACACAATGCAGAGATTTATTTTTGTGAAAACATATTTTCTGAAATTCAATCTCTTTGAGTACTGACAGATAAATTTTGCAAAGGGAAGGCAAATGAGAACATTTTAGCAGGCAATAAAAGGATGATCAAGCTCATGGGTTTTCTCATCAAGGATCCTTGTCTTGTGGTCAAATGATTTTGGATACTAATCATCCAAAATAGTGTGGTGTCTTGCATTCCAGTGACAGAATGGTTATTGTACAAATAGTACTTCAGGCTGCCTGAAAGAATGTGGTTTAGTTGGTCATGCCCTTGAGCGATTTTTTAACTGGAAATAACTTTTATAGAACCAAGAATGAGCTAGTAAGATACTACTTCCTCATGCGCTTCTGCAGTGGGGACACTCAAAGGCACACTAACATTGATAGGTAATTTTTGATTCTGTGAGGGTAATTTTGCATCATTCTTAATACTAAATTAGTTCACAGCATCTTCTTACACTTCATATTTTTGTAGGCATTACCTGTATGATTAACCCTGGTATTTCATGGGAGATAATGTGTCTCATGCCATAGGTCTACATTGCAACATCTAGACTCTGCAGGAGCATCCTGATGACCAGTGACATTCTCTGCTTATTGCCGTGTGAATCAACTGGTTCCACCTTAGCAAAGAAGAAGTTTGTGGTAATTGTAAAAGTTACACACCTGAGAATTACCCAATGTTGAAAATGACAAAAGCATCATTAGCCCTGAAGGTTTCAGTTCACAGATGGAGAGAGCTCTGATGCCATCTACAGAGGACACACAGGAGGAAATGAAATAGGCAGGAAGCTTCTGCCTGATTTCAGGCCAAGCAGCATGAGATTTGGTCAGAAATTCTTTGGATTTCTGGTATAAACTAGTGAGCCCTCATGTCTGACCCAGTGTTGGCAACCTGTAGTCAAATCTGGCATTCAGAACACTTCCATCTGGTATCTTCCCTGGAGAATATGCAATAGTCATTCAAGTATGAATGACACTTGAAGAGACAGATGCCTCTTCCAGAGGCTATGAATGAGCTGCCACAGCACTGCTGCTGCCACCTCTGGCAGATGAAGACAGGACCCAGAGACAGACCTTCCAACCATAACTACCTTCTCCCAATTTCCCCTCACTGCCTACAGCAGTGGTCTCCCAAGCCACAGGGTGCAGCTGTTACTGCTCTTGAGGGTAAGACTTTGAGGCAGCAACAGTTTCCAGAAGATGAGAGCACACAGTGAAAAAAAAAGAAAAGAAGGATGCCAAAAAAAGATGAATTATTTTAAAACACCTGAGTGAGTAGGTTGTCTTATCCCTATTCAGAGACAAGGACCAGGGCAAGATTTGAGATGTATTTTGAGCAGAAGGATATATCCCTGACACTCAGACATTTCTGGAGTGCCCTCACAAAGCTGAAGCCCAGGCTTTGGACCAAGGACATGCTCTCTCCTTTGTCTGGACCCTGCTGCCCACATACCATCTTGGTTGTGGAGCCAACATACCTCAGCCAGGCATTGTCTGGAGAAATGGAGAACAGAAACAGGCATATCTCTGCCCCAGAGCTGAGGGAGTAGATAAGAGAGTCTTGATGCTGAATAGACTGAGCACAGAGGCAGTATGACACAGACAGGTAAATGATAAGGCAGAAACACTGTGAAGCAGCTGGCAATGCTGGAGCTACAGGGTATAGTACCAGGAGGAGACACCAGGAAAATCACCAAGGCTCCTTTGCAGAGCGCAGGCAGCTGGAAAAGGGGTCTGCCTGAAAACAGCCCTGAGCCCAAAATCTTTACGGTTGACAGCCATCCGAGGGCAGAAGGAAGAAAAACTCAAGGATGTAAGGAACTCTCACTGGTAGGATTGTAATTTACTATTCACATGTGATAATTATTCAAGTCTTCCTAAACTTTCCTCAGGTAGTGGAGGTTTTTCTGTCCCTTTGGCAAAGCATTCAGTGCTTGTCAGTGATAATGCGTTTTCCATTACATTTGGCTGGGGAGTCATTTGGGTTTCTCAGGTTTCGGAGTGACACTTGACCCAGTTTTGGTTTTTATGTTTACTGAGGTTTTCAATCCTGCTCTCAGTTTTGTGTTCCAAAGTCTAAGATTGCTGATAATAAATACATTACTCATATCCTTATGCCCTTATGTTCTTCACACTCCGGGGTATAATTAACAGATTAGTCAGTGGGTAGAAAAGTGAGGGACAGAATGGCCCTTACATACACTCCCAAATGATAAGCAAACCAATCCCTCTCTAAGTAATTCCTGAAAGGACATTTAATTTGTCTTATGGACACCAGAGATACATGGTAAACAGGAAAGGTTCAATTTCTGTGTTTCTCAGTGAAGCCTCTCAGTAGCTGAAGAGCAGTTATGGCTGGAGATTTATTTTTTTCTAGCCTTGCGTGGTCAATGCATCTGACTGCATAAATAATTTTAGGGAACATTCCAACATTTATCAGAGAAAAAAGCAAAAAAAAAATTGAAAAAAAAAGTGATAAATCAGTGTCACGTGTTTATCTTCCAAAGAGATCACATACTGGAGTTCTTTCATAATTACTATTTCTATTGTACCAGATGACTGATGGAGCATTAATCAGCTAATCTGCTGGCTTCTGTGTGCTAGAGCAGCATTTTCTCATGCTATTACTATTGATCCATTACCATGCCACGAGCTTACAGAATTGACTTACAGAGCACTTTAGACATAGGAAAAGTAGATACTACACAAAAGTGCCCTCTATGTTTATTAATACACTAGAGCTAAATTCTCAAGGATTGACACCACTGATGTACGAGAAACTGTGACTTGTCTGCCACTTAGCCTTGTAGGTCTGTGATTCACCTTATGACCCCATGGAGATAGTGCTAACGTGATATGGGAAGTCCACTGCTTGCAGTAGTATCTCTTGGTTTAATATTAACTGATAAATTAGCTGTAGGATTAGAGAACAAGTGGACTCTAAGCACACTATATTCTAACTTTAACAATATTTAAAGTTCTCAGCAAGCCATTTTCCCCGTCAGTTCCGGCTCTAGCAACCAGAATGATAAAAATTGTCTAGTGAAGAATTTTTTTACACAGCCTACTTTGGACAAATACTTTTGGAAGGAAAAAGGGTTTTGAGCCTCAGACATTTTCCAAATGCTACTCCTCATTCAGCAAATACACAACACAACTCTTTCACATCTGGATTGTGAACATACTCTCACTAAAAATGGGCTAAAAATATTCCACTGATGTCCCAGGAAGATGATCAATCCCCGTTGTTCACATTTTGACAAAAAGAATCTAAATAAACACCAGGTGTTTCATAAGTAGGACTGGATTTGAAAAGAGGTGAAGAATATGATAGCAGAAAAATCCGCACTGGCTCAGAACCAGTGACAAAGTGGCTTTTCCATGGCCCCATTTGCACTGACTGGTTAAGAGCGTAGAGAACAAGTCAGCCCCACAGGCCTGTATTACACAGCCTGCACCCCTGTCCTCTCCCCTCTACCTCTGCACCTTCTGGGGAGAAGCCATGCTGGCAGGAGGCTTCCCAATCACAGAGACAAGAGCAGAGAGGAAGCCCAGGGGTGGGCAGCACTACCTTGTCTCACCTTTCCGTGGTTGGTCGCATAGTATCACCTGGGTAGGGCTTGTGAGATGCGAGGGAAAAGAGGGACCGGTACTTTCTGGGTCCAGGCATGGAGTTAGCAGATATGTGAGATATCCCTGCAGAGAGGGGGATTTGCTCAGCCTCAGGGCTCCTAGCTGGCCATGGAAGACAACACTTCAGTGAGCAGCTTTGTTGCTGACACAAAATTGATGTTTTTATGACCCAGTAGGAGGACAAAATAATACATTTAATTTTCAGCTTTGGGGAAGAAAACTACATTTGTCTGCTTTTCTGAGGTTGCTAAGCCTGTCTTGCTTGCTGAGGTTGTGAAAGAGTAAAACAGCTTCATGCAGTGCAATGTGACAGCATGCCAAAGAGATCCCTCTGACAAGAGCAACAGGGAGGCAGCTCCATCATGTCTGCCCCAGACACATGCAGCACATTTGAATCACCATTTTTTTGCAGCTTAGGCAGCCACTGACACCAGTGAGGTTAACTTCTAGCAAGTCAATTTGCATTCATTTCAGACCTGAGAAAAATATAGAGCACAGTGGTGCTGAATGCAGCCCAAAAAGATGGGTGGCAGACACAGCTGCTAATGAGTTAAATGAAATTGAGTTTATTTAAACTCCACATTTTCTCAGCCAAATGTGCATATCACAGAGTCTATCTTAAGAGGAGGATATAGTTTTCTTCTTAATTTGGAAACAAGGCACCAATATAAAATCTACCAGAACCTTAGTGAGTGTGGTCAGGAGTCATAGGTCCTTTATGAGCTTCCAAGATAAGGCTTAATCTCTCTTAAAATGAATAGTGCAAACAAACAGGCTTTATTCTTGACTGTCTTCCTGCATCAATTACCAGCAAATCTGAATACAACCCTTTATTACTGTAAAAATGACTGCAGATTGTTTCCAGAAAGGGGCTCTCGGAGGCATGAGGAACACATCTCCTCCTTTTAAAACTGTATAAGGATCCAGACTTGTTGAAAACTGCTTAAAAAAAAATTAAAAATAAAGGTAGTCTGGGGAAACAGGCCTGAGGCAAATTTGAATGAAAGTCAGTACTAACACTGTGGCTACAGGGTACAGGTAAAGAAAATAGAATGGATTTTGTAAACTCATTATTCTTTCTCTTTAGCTTTGAAAGTGTCTGTTTAATTCCTTGCACACCTGATGAGACACCTTTTCCTCTATGGAGATCATTCATATTAAATTAATAACTCAATTTTTATTCAAAATGTAATTCGTAAGCAAATTCTATATTCCCTCTGGATTTTATGAATTATAAACCATAAACTAAAACCATTTTACTTAAACCAACAAATTTGCTCTTTCAAAAGACAGGAGTTCTTCTACACTATAAGAATATCTTTAGCAATATCTAAGTAGGCAGATGATAATTACTCTGGGGTTTTTTGTCAAGCCTGTAAATCTGATGCACACCAATTGGAGATTTATGTGCAAATAAGTAAAACTTCATTCTTCAGAGTTCTGAACATCTCGCCTAACACATGGAGGTGGTAAGCACCACTTCAAGGTGCAAAGCTCCTCTAAGAACCCTTATGTTAATGGGGCCTCTGTTATAACCCAAGGCTTCTCCAGCTGGTAACAGAATTTGATGCATTTATTACATATACTGTCCAAAAGTGAGAAACCCCTTTATATTTATCTGTCTAATCTTTGTGTTTCACTCTTGGCTAGACATACTTAACAGAGAACAGTGAGTGTTGTCAGACGTCCAGGAATATCAGCTGCATTTGCAATCATCTTCCCAATTCTTTTTTTAAAAATAATGTATGTAAGTGTATTAATGCAATGTAATAAAAATAAACATGTCTGGTTTTTATAACAAAAACTGCATACCATGCAGGAAAGTACTAGACCAAAATCTCATACTCTGAATTCCTTATCTAACTCAACTCTCTTATGATGTGGCTGAAAATCAAAGTAGGGTTTATTTTTCTTCTGAAAAGTAGTTCTCTGTACTCCTGTATTTGCAGTCACTGTTCCACACCCTGATGCACTGGTGTCTTGGAGTGACTGTATGATGCCTGTATCCCCAAATTGTCTGTTCTGTTGATGTTGAATATTAAATTCTGCAACTTTAAGACTGATTCCAGTCTTAAAGTTGCAGAATTTAATATTCAACATCAATATTTGAAAAAGAAGAAGTGCAGAGTGTGTTATCAGAGACTGCATTGGCTCCCCTGCATTCTTGCTCACAGACTGTGTTGTCTGTGGTGGACAGCAAGAGAGAGCTCTCCTTTGCTTTTGGTTAGTTTTTCTGGCTAGCTGAGGCAGAGAAGTTCCCTGGACTTTTTTTTTTTCTTTTCCTTTTTCCTGGAACTGTTTGAACCTGCTCTGGACTGAAAAAAATCCAGAAGAGCACCGGGAGCTCACACCTGTGGCCCACCAGGCCGGGCCTGGGTTGTGGCATTCCCCAGCACCAGAGGGACTGAGAACAGCCTGAGTGAGCCGGGCAGCCCACGGAAGGGACTCTTCTGAATCTGTCATCTCTTCAGAGTGGCGAGAGGTTTTGCTGTTTGGTATTGTTCATTTTTTGTGCTGGAAGGTGTGTTGCCTGTTTAATAAACAGGTTTTTTTCCACTTCTCTCCGAGGAGATTTTTTTTTTCCCCGAGCTGACTGGGGGAGGGACTGCTTGGATCTTTTCCCTAGAAGGACCCCATTCAGAGGTTTCCTCCCAAATTTTGCCCTAAACCAGGACAACAAAAAACAGGCAAAAATCACTTGAGAAACTATTACATTACAATAATGATAACATCAAGAATTCAGTTTTTTGTTTGTTAAATTGTAATTGCCCTTTTTTGTGTCCTTTCTTGTTTTTGTAACAAGTGTACGGAAAACAGTTTTTGTTCAACATACATAATAAATGCTTGTCAAAATCTTGTACATCCAGACAGTCAAAATTTCATCAATGTTTTTAACCCTGAAAGTGTTACTGTAAGTCTCTGTCTTTAAAATACTACCAGTTCAGTCCATTGGGCAGTCTCCCTGACCAAGAACCTTCTGCTGAAGTGTTTCTATTTCCTTAGAATGCCACTATACATCATCCACATTTCTGCTCCCACAGGAGTTCTATTTCTTAATTGCATATATAAACCGCTGTATGTTAGGTGTGCACTGCATAATTACAAGAGAAGGCTTAAATTTCACAGGTATTTTAATGGCACAGTTTTTTGAAGTAGCATTCTGTTTATTTTTATCATCATATAGTACTCAAAGTAGAAGAAATTGAAAAACATTATTTTCAATTAAAAAAAGAAGTTAAGGTGTGAAGACTTCTCTCAAAAATTTGAAGCTGAAGAATGAAATCCATTATTTAATTCTGTTACGATTTTCTGCTCACATCAGTGCTGTGCATCACAATATATTACCAGACACTAGCTGAAATTTGCTGTAGCCATTTGGCTAGCTGCAATGAGTATTTTGTTCACAGACAAAAAGCAGTGGCTTTTCTGGATTCTACTGGGTAAGATCTGCCCACTGTTTGAATTTTGTTGACTATCATACAGATTTAAGTGTTACAGAGTGATTTCAGATTCGCCAGCTTCATCTCTGATGCATTGGGTGTTGTTCAGACTTTTGCCTCAGTCGTGATATGACTGCTATTGGAAAGGATTCTATGTAGTTGTTCTGCTATGAAAACTTTTACTGAGGCAAATACATGGGACACAGACTGGAGGTACAGAATGAAAGGTGGAACGAAACACACATGAATGTCTGGAGGTGCCTGCACTGAAATGCTGAAAATTCACAGAGAATTTCTTGCTTCTGGAAAGTTTTGCTGTTTCTCTCTCAGAGCTGTATGTGCTCAGAGTCTTCATGAAAAAAAAAGATAATAAATGCCCTACACTGCCTCCTTAAAATAAAGATCATTTTGCTTACACCACCTTCTAAGTTGACTTACTTTTCTACCTAAAGGTTTGGCATGTTTCACAGTCTTTACAATGTAAAGCTCATATCTGCTAACATACCATCTTACATGATAGGAGATATCATGTAAGATGGTATATTAGCAGATAACATACCATCTTACATGATATCTATTTAATCTTTTTAACACCAAATTACAAAAATATTACACAGCTACTCTTCTTTTCTAAAACAATGGGTCCCTCCAGATAAGACATATTTTGCCATGACTCTCTTAGCTGTTTAAGTGATCTGCAGGGTGAAGTCTCTATGACTAACTGCTTGCTCCATTCAGTGGCAGAATGTAAACTCCTCAACAGAGTGCAGTTCAGCTCACCCAGAATACTGTGGGGGGTTTTCTGCATTTGGATGGATGAATGACTAGTTTTAGAGTGAATGGAATATCTGATATGAGAAGCTGCATTCTGCAGGGCTGAGGAGACCAAGGACCGAGTATGGGTGTAGCTTAACTTCCTCTTTACAGATACCTTTGGCTAGGGCACTCCCCGGGGTTGGGCACTGTTTGAACTCAAAGAGCCATTCTGCTTCAGGACAACTGAACCAACATCATCCAGCAGAATGATCTAAATCCCCTCAGCACAGGAATGGCAGGACCTTGCTTTTCCAGTCTCTTGCCCTTACTCAGTCCAGTTCAACAAGAATAACACTGAATTTTCCCTGGGGAGAAAGGGTCACATGTCTCCCTTGCACTGTGTCTGTGTGAGCGGCAGGGGCAGGGTGTTCCTGGGCCAGGACTGGGGAATCTGTTGTTGCATGGCCACCCTGCATTGGTGATGTAGATGATAGGCAACACTGGGCAGAATCAGATTTGAGAGCAACTCAGTGTGAGCAGAACGACCAGGACTTCAAGTGCAGGTGGGGGATACACGTGAGAGGTCATAACTGACCATTCAACTAAGGTAAGAGGATGAGTGAGCCCTGAATAGATGAGGATTACAGAAGGATGGAGACACCTGAAAATAACGAAAGGACTAAAGATACCTGTGCCATCTCCTTGGGGTTGATAGGAGGGCAGCAAGTAAACCAGTATATAGGAGAGAGGAGACTGTGTGAAGAAAAGAAAGCTTTGACTTCTTTTGTTTAATGGGTACCACGAGGAAATAATGCAGTATTCCTTTCTTTTCTCTGTGGTCATGAACAGGAGAGAAAAGAGAGAAGTTTCAGGTCTGCTCAGCAGCAAAATGAGAAGTAAGGAAATCAAATCTAGCTTTGTTTTTTATCATTTCTGATGGGGGAAGGGAGCTAGTAAGGGAGCAGAGCAGATTTGATTTGCATATCTGCTGGAGGAGTGGTGGGCAGAGTAGGAGGACAGTGAAACTTTATGCTTCTGAGATGAAGAGAGCTGTGAAAACTTAAACCTAGTTACATTTGATTTGGTCATTATTGTGTGGGGCACAGAATAAATCTAAAATATTCCATTTTATTGGACAAGGGTATTTAAAAGACCAATGCAGTATTTAATTAATGCTGTCATGTTCCTGTGTTTATTTGTACTTCCTTGCTTTTTTGTCTTAGTATTCAAGTGTATTGCATGACTTGCATTGTGGTTAATGCTTACTAGAATTCTAAGGACAGGACCATAAATAGGATGATCTTATGAGGGGGAGCATGAAATTAGTGACAGAAAATTCCTTTTTAGTTCTGTTTTTCTTTCTCGATTTTTAAGGGGTTTGAAGAAATTAAATCAGTGGCTTTTTGCATGTGTTTTCTACAACAAGTTTCTCCTTCTGACTCATTTAGTCCAGCCCATTTAGACTGGGGGTAGGAATATATGAAACATCCCATTTCAGGATCAGTGAGACAAGCCATCAGTGCCCATATTGTCTTTTATAGTGGCAGTAGAAAATACCACCTGGAGAAAGCAGACAGTTCCCTACTGTCCACAAGGTTTGGTTAAAAGATGTTGGAAGGTAACACACATTACTGCCTTCCCTTTAAGGAATTTTTCTACTCCTTTTTAAGGCTGTGATAGTATCTCCCTTTTGCCTATTTTAAATTAGCTCCACCAAGTGCTCTCTAGTCCTAGCATTGCAAGATGTAGTAAATTTTACTTCTGCATTGACCTTTCCACCATTCTTGTAGTTTTGTAAATTTTAGTCCTTTTCCCTTTCAGGCTTTTCATTTCCCTTTTAATCAGCTTCAACCTTTTGCATCTTTCCTTATAAGACTGCTGTGACATCCCCTTAATCATTTTAGTTGCCTTTTTCTGTACCTCGTCTAGCTCCACTATGTTTTTCTCGAGGACCCAGAAATTTTAAGTTCACAAGATGAGAGGTTTACATAGTGGCGAAATTATGCCCCTTGTGTTGTTTTCAACACCTTTCCTGTCAATGATCTGCATTTTGCTGGCTTTGCTGTGGGGTTGATACTGAGCACTATGACAATGATTTTTGTAAACTGACTGCGAAGTTTCCAAGATCACTTTCCTGAGCTGGAATCCTGAGAATCCTGAATTCTGTAGGTGGACTTCAAACTCTTTTTCTCTAGATGCACTGCTTTTCTTTTAGATACAATGAAATTAATTAGATATCCTTTTTTCCATTCATTTTTGTGAACTTCTGAAGTTCTTCACTGCCTATTGTAAGAGCTTGGTATCATTTTCAAATGTGAGGAGTCTGCTGCATTCCCTTTCCAGATCACTGGTGAAGAATATGAATAAATCTGGTCCTCATACTAGTCCCTACTGAAGTCCACTGCCAATAGCTTTCTGCTCTGTACAGGGTTAACCTTTATTTTCCAATCTTTATCCATCTTCCAATAGATAAAAGGTCATTTTCTGTAATCCTATGGCTATGCAAGGTTGGGTTTTTTGTATACCTTTGGCATATAATCTAGTCAAAGGCTTTTTTGGAAATTCAAGAGCACTATTCCCTTTGCACATGTTATAATTCCAGCAGGCCAGGGAGATAGGACACCACTCCAGCCATGCTGACACTTTTTCAATAGACACTGTTTATTCATTTGTTCAGCAATTTCTTTCTTTTCTACAGACCTGTTCTACCATTTTCTCATGAGTCAGACTCACTGCTTAGTAGCTTGCAGGCTCCCCCTCCAGCATGTGCTGTGGATAGCCAATAGTTCTGCAATATTAGGTCTCATTTCCTTCTGAACACTTGGGTGAATGTCATCTGGTCCTGGTGACTTACTGACATTTCATTCTTCTGGTTAGTCTAAATACTTTGGGTATGCCTACTCCAAATCAAACTATCTCATCTGTGCTCTCTGCTATAAGAGTGACAGGTTATAAGAGTCTTACCAAGACTGAAGAATACTGCATTTCTTTGTTGTGGCTCTTTTGCTCCCAGTTGCTCCTTATTTCCAGTCCTCAGGCAGTCCCACCATTTCCCACCCAAGCTTCCTGCTTGTCTGGATAGGGCTGCTTGACATCCAGGAGTAAGTAGTACATCACCTTCTGGGATGTTCTCTTCTCCCCTGTAAATGTTTTGGAAAATGTTAGTATTATCACCTTGGCTGGAGTCCTAGATAATACTCATTTCATACTCTATTCATCTTCACTGTGATGCTCATGATTTTTTAGACGTCTCTCATATTGTATCTCAGGGGAATGCTCCTGGCTGAATAGCCTTGTCTAGAGAGCAAATCCTTTCCTCTCATACACTTGAGCACCCTTATTCTTCTCTGGGCTTTCAGTTGGAGATCTTTGATTTCCTTATCTATTATCCTTTGCCTGGTTTGAATTGTTTTGTGCAATTTGGAATAATTTTTATTTGGAATATAATGTGCAAAGTCAACCATCCTGCAAGCTTGTTTAGTTTCTTTCCCAGAACTCTGTTTGCAGCAGACTCTGGCATGGGCATTTGCAACTCTTTTGAATCATATATACCTCTCCTCACTTCACATTCAAAAATCATCCCATATTTTCATTTGGGTTTTCTGGGAATAAACATGCATGCACACTAGGAACAGTGCCCATCATGGTTATTCATACACAGTTAAACTTATAGCTGAACTAAGATAGGTGTTCACCATCTGTCAGGAAACAAACATCAGAAAGCTGTCTGCAAATGAAAAGGGTGCAGTTTTTCATTGGATTAAAAAACTTAATCACGATCAAAGCATATCGTGCTGTGAGGCATGCTAGAGCAAGAGAGTTATGCAGCTGCAGGCATGGGAAGAAAGGGCAGGAACAGCTTCTGGGAGGCAATGAGCCATGGCCAGACTACACCTGATCTGCACACTGACTCACTACAGATGGGACAGATGCAGTCACAGCTTGGTTGCAGAGTTGATCTGGATGAACATTTTGGACAAGCTGGGTTTACTGCACACTTGTACAGCAACTGTGTTGGGTGTTTGTGCCCTGGTGCTGGCAGTGGGGGGCTTCAAGGGTGGCCTTTGTGAGAAGAAACCGGGATCTCTCCCTGCATTGGGCAGAGACAGTTCCAAATTGTTCCAGAACTGAAGCACCACACGACACAGCTGAGCCTGTTAACCATGCTGGTTGCACCTCTACAAAAACATATTTTAAATGGGGTTAGAAACCTGAAGAGCAGTGGAGAGAGAGAGAGGATTGAGAAAATGTGAGAGAAACAGCCCTGGAGACACCTAGATCCGAAAAGGAGAGGAATGAGGTGCAGCAATTCCCCTACATCCCATAGAATACAATGGAGCAGAAATTCACTGTGCAGCCTATGGAGCTCTGTATGCCACAGCTCGTGGATGTACCCTTGAAAGAACATGCAGCTCGTGGAGAGCCCACATTGGAGCAGATTTCTTGGAAGGACCTGCAGCACCCATGATGGAGCAATGTGTTTTTGAAGGACTATATCCTAAGGGAAGGACTCTCACTGGAGCAGCAGCAAAGTGTGAAGAGAAAGAAGCAGCAGAGAGAAGCAGTCGTGCACAGACTCCCCATTCTCCATCCACCTGTCCCACTTGGGGTAGGAGGAAGCAGAAGAGCTAGAAGATTGGGGAAAAAAAGGATTGAAGTTGAACCTGGGAAGAAGCTCTGGAGTGGAGGGGAAGGTGCTTTGTTGGTTTTGTCTTTCATTCTGTCTCATTACCTTACTTTTCTTCTTTCTTTTTTTTAATGGATAACAAATGAAATCAATCATCTCCAAGTCAAGACTGTTTTGCCTGTGACAGTGACTGCAAGGGATCTCCCTGTCTTTATCCATGAGCTTTCTTACATTTTCTCCTTCTGTCGTGTTGAGGAGGAAGAGTAAGTGAGCAGCTGGCAGCCAGCCAAGGTCAATTATTCAGTTGCACTTATGATACTCCATGAATTACAGGAATAATATTCTGCTAGTGACTCATTGCACATGTAAAGCAGTAGCACAGAGTATTCATTTAGTTGGTAAAAAGTTCAAGATAAGCAGACAATGCATGCTTGCAGCCCAGAAGGGCCCTTGTACACTGGGCTGCATCAAAGGAAGTGTGGCCAGCAGGTCGGGAGAGGTTGAAACCAGATGATCTTTAATGATCACTTCCAACTCAAACCATTCTATGACTCAGTAACTTCTCAGTGCTTCCCAGTGTCTAGGAAACAATCAGAGCAGTAGGATCTAGTCACATTTTTAGAAATCTGACAATCAGCAAAGAATGTGGTGTAAAAAAGCACAGAAAAATGCAGCAAGAAATTGCAAGAAATGTAGAGTTGGTCAGTCTGTACCAGATAATAAACAAGACACAAGATTTTATTTAGAAAAGAAATAGATGTAAAGTGTCATCCCTGATCATGGACATGGGAATTGCTAGTACCGGCACTGCATTGCCTCTCTCTTCCCATTCCTTCCATTCACACCTGCAGTCAGATTCATCTGCTGGGGCACCCACTCTGCAGTAGTCATGGACAGGTTTCCCTGGGGAGAACAAGGAATGTCTGGTAAGTTTATAGGTGTTTGCATCTAGTAGGTGGACATGGGAGTCCTGGGATGCAGTATATCCTTGTTCCTGCACATTGATGCAAGGGTTCCTCCATGAGTGCTCAGGGGAGAATGTCAGAAATAGTCCACATGGCCCTGATAACACAGATTTGGAATGTTTGAGAAAAAGGTGGGGGTTTCTTGACCTTACAGAGTTCTTTATTCAAGTGATAACTTTATTATTACATAGTTTGCAGAAACTTTGGACTCAGTCCTAGTCACATATGGCATTTTTCCAGCAGGAGTGTTTGCTGTGATTGTACTTTCCTTGTAGTTGTGGGTATAGTAGGGGCTTGTTAGCTATAAGTCTATTCTGCTTTCCTCTCTTTCTAATTTTTGGTGTGCAGCTGTAAAAAGTACAATAATGAGCTCCTTGAAAAGCTGCAGTTAGGTTGGGACATTCTCTTCACAATTCTGCAGAGTCTGTTCTTTGGTTCAGCTACTGCAGGACATAGGCTTAAAATACATGACAATACAATCACTGCAAAGCATCAAACAAATGAAAGAATGATTTAGCTCTGTGAAACTACTGTGTTTAGGACAAAAGAGCTAACAACAATAATATGAAACTGCAGGTGCTGAATCTGCATTGTTCAGGTGAAATGCCAAAAAACCTTACAGCCATCCAGAGATGTTGTTGCACTCACTGAAGATGGTGAAAAGATTTTCATGCATTTCAAGTATGAGGGGAATTGGCTATGTCAAATATGACAGGTAATTATCACACTGTGAAAAAGAATTAATTTCCAGCCTACTATCCTGGACCATTAAAAAAAATGCACTGTGCTTTGAAAATTTTAATTACTTCTTTTCTTTTTACTCATTTGAACAGCTGAGTATGCATAAGTTACTGTAAAATTATTTTAATTGATGATTCCTTTATTACTAACACCGAAGATCAGTGCAACTTCAGTATTCTGATGATCATGCTCTCTCTGGAAATCTGTTTCAAATTAGCTTCCTTCTTTCTTATGCTCCCATTGAAAAAAAAGAGATAGTAAATCCAAGCATTCATATGCCTATAATGCATCCTAGTGAGGGCTCCCTGCTCAATCTCAGTTCTTCCTTGTGTGTGTTATGATATAATGTTTAATTTTGAGTTAATGGCAAGATATTCGAGATTCACCAAGGGAATGGATGATGCTCTGGGAAAGATCTGGAGCCTGTAAGAGTAGAGACTATAGGCTGCTTCCTTTAAAGACATAAGTAGACATGCACTGAGTAACCCAGGGAAAAGCAGGATGGCAGCTGATGACCTTTAGACTGCACAGTTGTGTGCATTTCTGGGGAACTGAATCTTCCTCAGTCATAGACTGCTTTTATGATTCTAGACAGTTCTTTAATTTGACCTACTGTCTTGGCCAATAAGTGAGCCTCATGCTTTGAAAATTTAGGGCAATTGTAATTTTTTTGGTAAAACTGATGTAATATTTTTTAATAGAAATTGGCATATATTGTGTATTGATAATTTTGGTTTTCATTTCCCTGTCTCTGCTTATAGAATGAGAATAATGGTACCACATAATGTAATAGTTGTGGAGGTAATTATAATAATGCTTTTGAATTACTTAGCTTATTCTGTTAAAAGCAATAGTGAAAACCCTGTAAAGAAAATGCAATTTCTTTTTAATCCAAACCATGGTCTGAGGTGGGGAAGTACTGAAAAATGTAAGTACAGTTTCATATTATTAAAGACAATCATAATGTCTGTACATTGAAAGAGCAAATTAAAATTGCACAGGGACCCTCAATTCTGCCACTAATAATAAGATACTATGCTAGAAAGAAACTATGAGTTTGGAAGTTGTTTTCTGATACCAAGATATGTATGTTAGTTATTACAGTGTCTTTCCTTCTAATTTTTTTCCATCCTCCCAATGCTGTTCTGCCATTCAGATTACTAATCTTCTACTTCCTACTTCCTACTTCCTTTCTAGCTTCCAAAGACTCTCAATGAACTCACACACAGAAGTATTTTGTTTTGCTGCGTTACAGAAAACAGAGTACTTTGCTTACAGAGCTAAGAATATTCTGGGATTTAAAATGCAGTCAATCTTTGTCAGTCATAGCAAAGGACGCTTTCCCAACTCTAATTAACTTCTGTGATAGATTCTTCCCTCATTTAGCCACGTTTCTCAATAAATGCAACCACTGTGGGCGCTGAGCATATAAAATTTAAAAAAAATACTGAAAAAACAGTAAAAATGCTGTATAATCTATCAGTAGCTGATACTGGCAGCCCTGCCTGAAGTCACATGGGATGGCACAAGAAGCTGAAGGAGCTCTGCCTGTTAGGATCCATTGATGTAGAGGGTGCAGAGTCCTGCTAAGCTTCTGTGACCACAATGTGCTGCAAGGAAGGATCCCTCCCAGCACAATTACTGATCTGCTGGTGTACTTATACCTATATTCCCCCCATGTCACGCAGCACTAAGGGCATCTGAACTGTTTCAGTCTGTAAGAGTTGGGTAGTAAAATTTTACACAAGAAACATTTTCTTTGGACTTCCTTTGGGACTGGTAACTCATGAAACCATAATGTTATTCTAAGACAATCAGACTCAAAATATTCTTGAAAAAGAAGTATTTTTATGTAATACTGCTAGTCCCCTCATCCTGAGCAGCTAGCCAAAATTGGTGGAGTTACAAGCTACTCTTTGTAGAAGCAAAAGTAGTTGGCAATGGGTTTCTTTGTTATTGTTCTCATTATTTACAGACAGTCATCAAATCCATATCTTTGCATTGAGGAAAAGGAAAGAAATAAAAATGGGTTATTCATTAACTTGGAGTTTTCTTTTGGGCTACGCACCTCCCTAAACCCCATTGGTTTGTTGCTAGTTGAAGTCATGTCCTAGAGCTGGAGTCAACCTTTGGCCTCTGCCAACTTCACTGTTCCACGATATTCCTCCTCCTCTTGAAAAACCACAGCTTGACCAATCTGTCTTCTCTTCATAGCACCCACATGAATCCCTTCTGCTTTCTGCAGTCAGATTTTTGCATTCCAATAAATAAAAGTGATGACAGACAACCTGGTTTTGACTGAGATAAATCCCCACATCACATAAATTAGCGTAAGCAATCTAAAAAGTTTCAAAATGCAATATGACAAGCTTGCATTTATCTTAGAGTAAATGTAGAAATCATAGCACCAAAAATAAACTTTTATAGCATGGAGGTTTCACTTTTATCATAGTCATTATATCATAAAGACACCTCAGTTCCCAAACAAAATTACTTTTAAGTTGCGGTATCACAGAAGTAGCTGTTTTTAAAAGGCAGTCAAGTAAAAAAAAAATCCAGAATACTTAGCCGAGTAGCTCTGTCTGAGACATTCAGTTAGAAATTGAATTATGCAGAGCTTCTTTACACTGATATGAAAAAAAAAGGATTCAGTCCATCCTTGGAAACCTGTGGCTTTTGTTTACATTCCTATCAAGACAACTTCAAGAATGAAGGCTTTCTCTCAAGCAAACAAACAAATGGTTTTCCAAGTAATTGTTATCACACTCCAGGTAGTGGAGTTTGTGAGCCACGATTCTGCATGCCAAATGGCTGACTGCTAGAGACACAGAAGTAGCCTTCAGAAATGCTCTGCCAGGAGTGCCGCTAGGTTTTGAAATCAATCAAGGAGCAGTAAGTAAGAGCAAGATCAGGATTTTTTTTTTTTTTAGGTATCTGAGAAGGTGAAATGGTATCAGAAGACATCCCTTTTTTCTCTGCCTGCGAAATGATTACAGCCCCAGTATTTTTCTCTTGAGAAAGTGATAAGCTCTGTTCTAGCAGGGCAGAATTGGGCACCCCTGCTAGTACACCTTCTGCAACCATTGAAAGATACAGAGCAAAAAGAAAAAAATGCCCTTTTCAAGAATAACAGTGCAAACATTTTCTTGGATGTTAAAAAATTTGGATGGCCACTTGCACATTTCATCTCAGTCATTTTAGTCTCCTAACTGAAGTGCCTATTGCCAAGGGTTTTATTTTACAACAAGAGGGAGAAATGTCTTTAAAGAGTGACTCAGCCAAGACAACTGCAAGCACCTATTTCTATTTATTTATTTGAGAGTGTTTGTTGGACAATTTAGTTAAGGTTCCAAAGATTTTTTTGAACACATTTATTATTTCCAGAAGTGTCACAGGTCTGATGGAACTTCATTTTATTCACACAGATAGATAGATGAGTGCTTTGTAACTATATTGAATCAGACCGCTCAAATAATCAGACCACACCTCTTATTATTTTGCGTAGTAGCACTTTCCCAGGGATATAGGACAGTCTATTCTCAGTCCTGAAGCAATACTACAAACAAAAATTATTACATTATATTATGTTTATATTATGTAAGACACATTGACTGTAGCTTTGCTATTCTATGGTATTTCATCCAGTCCCATAGCACTATTCTTTTACATGATGCACATCTGTGTTGGTTATTTTGGCTAGCAAGTCATATACACAGAAATTTCAGATGTGTGTAGAATACTGACATTTTGCTTTAAACTAAAGACAGAAACTGCTGTGTAAGATTAGTTATCTAAAATATACTCCAGTGTCATGCATTGTACTGAACATTTAGAAAGTGGCTTGATATCTTGTGGCCATCTCTACAGGACCAAATGCACCACTGGTACAAGAAGGTTCAACTCTGCTTCATAAGCATTCCATTCATTTGCTCGCAGAATAGTAAATGCAGTCAAGGAATTTCAGCGGGTTGAGAGACCATCAGCAAAGCAGGACATGAGCACCTATTATCTCATAGCCCCACTATATACGAAAAATTGAATGTTTTCCATAATACAGTTCTGACAATCCATGATATGTTTGTAACTTACTGTGCATAAAAATTGCCAGTAAGAAGTCTTTCTTCATTCGTAGTTCTGTTCAACATAATCTCAGATACCATAATATCTCCCTCTATTTTAAGGGACAAATTCAGGTGTGGAGGTACTTACTGTGTAAATTAGGTCTTCTTTATTCTGAAATTTTTGTTATTTTCCTCATATGGACTGTGTGACACAGAAACCTTTTGCACACCTGGAGATTTGCTTGTTGTTCACCGTGACTCTCTTGGAAGAATAACAGCCTTAACCACTCCAGTAACTAAGATAAAAGAAGAAATAGGAGAAAACACTGTAGTTACAATAAATCAGTGCATTGACACAGAACTTCACATCAACTTTGGTGTGAAACAAGAAGGGCAGGCTGCAATCTAAAACTTTATATTGTGTCTGTATATGGAGGAACACAAAGAGAACACACTCATCCAAAAGCAATCCAAACTCATCCAAAGAGCAATGGAGACATGGACAAATTAACTATCAATTCACATAGGCTGCTTTGTGACTGTGGGCATTATCAGTGACATGCTGGAAAGTCAAGGCAGAATTGATTGCTCGGTCCTTCCCAGTACACTGATGGATGTAGGTCTAATAAAAATGTCTTATAAAAGCATCTCGTGCACTATCAAATTTTGGGTCTCTTCTTGGGGAATTAAATTAGGCAACTAGCTGTTAAAAATCACTATGTCTCAGAAACAGTGTTAATAATATGTATAAATACATGTGTAGAAACAGGAATAGATACGGCAATGCAACTTCAAGAGTGAGGTTAAATCCCTCTGTATCCCTTGTTCATCTGAGTCAAGTAAGTCTCATAGTGACTGAAAGAGGTTGTAATACAGTCTTCTGAAATTAGTTCTACAAAACAAGTTAGGTGGATTTCATCCAGCTTCCAAGAGAGACATGTCTTCATCCCAAAATAAATCATCACTTCTCCTGCCACTAACAGGCATCTGTGCTGGTATTTTCAACAGAAGAGCTGAAGGCATTGCGAGCAGATAGGGAATGGAACCTTTACCGCTCCTTAGGACTGTCATTTGGGACAGGCATGAGACACATGCTGTAGTAGGGAGCAAAGAGTGCCTGCATGTACTGCCTGAGAGCCTGCAGCTCCCCTCTAACTCCACCTTATGGCCTTGTGGCCATCATCTGTCCTTCGACAGCTTTCATCTCTCAATCACTTTGAGCAATGTGTGTGTGTGTGTGTGTGTGTGTGTGTGTGTGTGTGTGTGTTTGCCTCATGTTTTTTGAAGCACCAAAGCTTCAAAAATTCCTTCCCTTTTTCCTTCGAATGGATTTTAAAATGAGATTAACCTGCTAAATGACTTACCAGCACATATAAAAAAGTTATTCTTCCTTCCACCAGAGTCACTGAGCACAAATCCAGGTTCCTGAAACTTGTTTCAGGAATGGTTGATTTCCATCTGGGATGAACAGAGGTCTTCTAGTTGCAGACCTGTTGGTGTGACGTTTTATAGATTTGATATTCTGAATGGATTAATTTTTAAGAAAGAATATGACAGTATAAATTGCTTAGTAAATTCTAGGTATGTATGCAGGAACCTTATTCTACTATTTAAATACAACAATATCAAGTATGTTATGTTGTCACTATTTGTGATCAGTGTATTGTTCATCCACTTTTTATGCTTTCGAGATTTCATTCAAGATTACTACAGTCCTTTTAATCAGCTTTTAAACTGGCATTTCTTTCCTTACTAGGAAAATTCACATGATCTTTAATTCAGGGATTGAATATACTGAACTGAAAATAATTAACTGCTGTCCTCAGAAACAACTAGAGATAGACTTGTGTTAGCTGTCTCTGAGAAGCAGTTTCTGCCAAGGTTCATCCCCAAACTTAGGTGTTACTAGGCCTTGCTACAATCAAAATTTGAATGCTCCCGTAAGCTGCTGTAAAATATGGATAAAAAAGTGCAGTGTATAACAGATGCACAATAAGAAAGAGCTGAAGATGCTTAGGCAATTTACTTGATTTATCATAAATCTTAATATTTCCATGGGAAAAATAGCACTTTAATACAAGACCTAGAGGAATAATTCTTAACTTCCCATGTTTCACCTAGTCGTTAGGGTAAAATTCCTACAGAGACTTTGGTCAGCACCAGCTTTTAACTCTCAAAAGCAAAACAACTGAGATGTTTCCTAGTGTTATAGTATCACTGCGAAAAAAATTATACTGAGATCATGTACAAAAGACAAAAGTTTTGGTATCTTTGTGAGGTTCTTCATCTTTTCACCCATTTGCCTTTTTTAGACCACCATGTTTCAAAAGTAGTCTTCTTTACAAATACAAGAAGTGTTCACATACAATCTGAAAAAAATGAAACCCAAACCAAATAAAACCATTCACAAACCAATCTGTGAATTAAATGCACTTATTTTAGTGAGTCTACAAACTTTTGTCCCCACACGAAAAATATGCATTCAAATAAATATTAAAAAAAATCAAAATCTTGTCTTGGAGATAAAAAATTATGTGACAACTTTATAATATTTATTTTATCTATATCCTCACTCCTGTTTTTACAGTATTAACTTCATGTTCTCAAAAACAGGTTTCATTTTCACAGATGCTTGTCAAGTTTCCAGTGGTTAAATATTTAATAAGAAATGTCAAGGCTACGGTGTTAAATGCTGTAACCTGCTACCACCATATTAATATTCCTTTCATCAAGCAAAAGCTGCAAAAAATTAATTAGATATCTTTTTTTTCAAGGTCTTAGATTGAAGGTCTAAAAGGCACAGTACAATTGGAACTAATTTATTTTTTAATCTGCAGTTTAAGTGAAAACTGAGACAATTATCTCACACAGGCCTATGTTTACATCGCCGTAATCATCAGGGCTGACAGTTTCAGTTTGGCCCATGCTGGGGATCAGAACAGCATACAAGCTCTACGTCCTGACTGGAGTACTTTTGCAAAACAAGGTGGAAAAACCTGTATCTGTATAGACTTTCATACCTCAAGCCACTGCTGTACAGATTGAATTGATACTGTTTCACAGTTTTCTTTACCGGTCTAATGGGAAAAATCATATGGTATTTCCTGGTGATGCAACAGCTGTGTCTTGCAACAGAAGTTATCTCCAAGTACAAGTGTGTGTCAGTAAAAAGAAAGAAGTAAGAAGCAGTAATTATATTAGTTTATCATAAGACCTTCTGATGTACTTTTTACAAGGACAACTAATAATAGTACTCAAGAGAGTGGCTTTACACTGAAAGAAGGTAGATTAAGATTAGATATTAGGAAGAATTCCTTTGCTCTGAGGGTGGTGAGATATTAGAACAGGTTGTCCAGACAAGTCTTGGATGTCCAATCCCTGCAAGTGGTCCAGGCCATGTTGAACAGGGCTTTGAGCCACGTGGTCTAGTGGAGTGTGTCCCTGACGGTGACTGGAGCGTTAGAACTGGATGAATTTTAAAGGTCCCTTTCAATCCAAACCATTCCATGATTCTACTATTGCTCAAGTTACTCAAAACTAGCCCTTCTACACAACGGAAATTATTTCAGTAGAAATATACTGTACCATGCTCATATGTGTACAGCCTGTTCAAACTCAGAAAGTTCTGTGGGCAGGTTTGGTGGTTTGCTTGCATATGAAAAAACAAAATTAGTTTTTTAGCAGCTACTGCATCATTAGCTGTTTCTTCATTTCTTTCAGCATTGAAGCCTAATATTTTGGTTTTGTCTGATATACAGGTTTCAATTTTGTTCCTTGCTTTGTGTTGTGTGAAAGAGCTCTCAAAGCATTGGGATAAAACTACAGCATCGTGTCCTTATAGGAAGTCGGAAAAGTTTCCCACACACTGGCTATCAAGCACGTAAGGCAGATAGCCACAGTGATGTCTCTTCGTATGACACATTTTCTATTATGATTATGTGGCAAATGCCCATCTTGGTCACACAGGTTTGAGGGGGAGGTCATACTGTACTACCTCAGGTCTTAAAGAAGTAACAATTCATGCATAGCCATTTATTCTGAATTGTGGTTGTGAAGTTTTACATAGGTTTTACCAGGGTATGAGACTGAGATTAGAATACTTGTTTACTTCCTAAGTGATGAGCACTCTGACCCTCTGATTTCAAACTATTTTGCAGTCTTTGGAAAAGGACCTACATTGCCTGAAACCAGTGATATTGCAGGCTTTTGTTGAGCAGCATGTCATTCTGCTGATGAACACAACAAAGTCAGGGGAAGACTGTCGTCTTTTCAACCCTGCCTACTACCCCTACAATCTTCTTTCAGACTGACATGGATCGTATGTGTTTGCATATGTATGGACCCTGATGTACCCCAGACACAACATAGCTTGTGCATGTGCAGACCGAACTTCAATGCATGCGCTGCAAAACCAGTGTTCAAAATGAGTCTTACTTCCAGTGCACGCACAAATCAGTTGCACAGTGGATTCCATATGCTATAAACTGTAGAGGAATGGCTAGCCAACAAAGGCCATGTTCCCATGCAGCAGATAGCTGAATTCACACAGTGCAGCAAAAACAAAGTGCAGCTGGTGTGATTAATTGGCAATGTCATCATCTCCTTATCAGAAAGGGGGTTTTACAACAACAGAGTGTTGCGGTTAGAGAAAGAAGAAACTTTGCAGCTGGATGACCACAGGAATGTGGAACAGGGAGGGGTTAACACTTAAAATGCTGCCCAATAGTGAGCTTGCTTTTGCACTATGTATGAGCTTAATTAGTGATAGTATATAATGAATCAAAGATTGCTAATAAATGAGACTTGCTGATCACTCATATTGAGTGCTGTTTGTCTCCTGTCGACTCATCAATAAACCTCTCAGGCTGTGCCTCCACACTATAGCACAGGTAAGCGCTGGGGAAGTGGCTGTATGTCCTGGATTTGTGGACATGCAGACATTGAGATACTTAGAAATCCTTGACAAATAGTAAAAAACGCAGTAGTTCAGAAGGTGATTCATGAAAGCAGTAATCAACTGCTAAACTTGGTAGAGCAAGAGTGTGCAATGCCTGGCAGAGCTGTGCTGCAGACTAGCTTTTCATTATGGTCCCAAATGCAAGCTCAGTCATAATGCCAGACCACAGCGTAATCGGGGGATGATTTACATTACAATGAAACCAATTTAGATTCTTAGATATTTCAGAGAGCTTGGAAACTGTTTAAACATTGTATACACTAAACTGAGAATAGGAAGTCTGAGGGGATATATTGGACTGGAAACCCATGTAAGAAATGATGAGGATAAGTGTAACTAAACTTCCACTGGTATCTCTGACTCATCGGGGTGTGTTCTCCACTCTGTGCCAAATTGACCTGAACTTATTAAATGCCTTTTCAGCTGTGTTTTTCTGACTGACAAGGTAGTCAATTGAGTGAAGCAGTTCTGACTGCTCAGTCAGAAAAAATAACTCCCTCTCTTGCTCTTGAATCCAATATTTCCTTTTTCTATCCTGTAGAAGTTTTAAGTTCTAAGGCTGAAAAATCCTATCCAAGAGCAAGAAAAGTCACCAGTGGAGCTCCCCAGCACTGCAACATACAGAGAAATGAGACCTGTTGAAGCCAGCCAAGACAAATAGCAGCAGGAGCCTAAAGATACATAGATTTCAGATTGAGTCAAAACCACACAGAAGTTTTGCTTACAAAAAAACTGGAGTTTTATTTAAAAGCAGCCCATTAAATACAAAATGTTGCAAAAGAGTACACGAAAATGTATCCACAGAGGGACTAATTCAGCTTAGTTTGAAGTCACAGAGGTGAAAATTAGAGACCCTCTATTTTGGAAAAAATAATCAAGAAATAAGATCACCCTTGAGGAAAGAAACTTGAGTGTAGATTAGCCTAAGAATGCTGTAACAGAGGGAAAACCCTCAGTTTTGAGGTAGGCTCAGACACCAGCCTTTCATTTGCTTCCCAGTCACTCTGTGTTTTCCATCTATGGCATAGTAGTTGTTATCGCATTACATGACTGGATGTTTGATTAAGCAAGAAATAAAGTTTAATCACCACATAACAGATAATTTGATATTAGATACAACTCTGCCAGCAGCTCTTGCTCACATTTGTCAAAACTTTTCCTCATGTGGTTCACAGGGTCATGTCCATACCAGGTGTTGCCCAATAAGGGCAACGGGAAGTTTGCCATGATTTCAAGAGTCATGATCTCCCTCATATTCACTACATGGCAGCGTATTCATCATGACAGCAAAACTGAGGATACTTTAAAAGTCGTGTAATATGTGCAGGGAGTATTAGGTAACTAGTCAATGGTGAAACCACTCAACGCCTCAGCTTTGCAAACACATATCTAGCCTTTAGAAGGCACACTCTTTTGCATAGTTTGGTTTATAAAATGCTCATATTCTCTATTGTAGTCAAGTGAGTGGCAAATTAGCACTGTTTTACCATCTCTTAAACGGGCAGATTGAAACTATATGCTTGAATGCTGTTCCACTGAAATTGATACAAAATCTTTCCTTAATGTTGCATAATACCAGGATTTCATGCTGCCTCGGAGGCAGCATCTGAGCATACTGTGTCTATCAGTTGTGACTGCTGACTGGAAGACAGACAGACTTTTTATCACCTTTAGTAAATATTTACATTCTACAAACGCGTAAGAGCCACTGTTATTTCCCTTAGGAATCTAGAACCAGTATTTTCCTTAACAGATAGGTCAATGGTCCCTTTAGCTCTATATTTGACAATGACTAATACTGTATATTTGTGGGAAAAAGGTCAATAAAACCCATGAATAGAACATATTTTTTCATGGTATATCCTACTGTCCTGGTTTAGGGCAAATTTGAGAGGAAACCTCTGAATGGGGTCCCTCTAGGAAACAGATTCCAGCAGTCTCTCCCCCAACTGGTTCAGGGAAAAATATTTCCCCAGAGAAAAGTGGAAAAAAACTGTTTATTTAACAGGCAAAGCACTCCCCAGCACAAAAATGAACAATACTAAACAGCAAAACCTCTCACCCCTCCGAAGAGATGACAGATTCAGAAGAGTCTGTTCTGTGGGTTGCAGCCCGGCTCACTCAGTCTGTTCTCGGTCCCTCTGGTGCTGGGAAATGCCCAGGCCAGCCCTGGTGGGCCACAGGTGTGAGCTCCTGGTGCTCCTCTGGGTTTTCAGTCCAGAGCAGGTTTAAACAATTCCAAGAAAAAGGAAAGAAAATCCACAGTCCAGGGAACTTTGCCTCAGCTAGCCAGAAAAAAAGCAACAAAAAGCAAAAGAGAGCTCTCTCCTGCTGTCCCGTGCAGATAACACATCTGTGTGAAGGATGCAGCGGAGCAGGTGCAGTCTCTGATCACAAACTCTGCATCTCTTCTCTCCCTCCTTCACTCCTGGAACCAGTCTTAAAGCTGCAGAACTCAATATTCAACACCAACAGAACAGAGGATGTGGGGATACAGGCATCATACAGTCCCCCCAAGACACCTACCATAATATCCTGGTTAATTGCAATAATGGAATTTCCAGGGTCTTGGTTTCAGTTAGACAATTGTGTTGAATGATAATCAAAAATAATTTTAGAAAACACAGTTTTAATGGAATGACAGAAATGTGGAGGTCGACTGGTCCATTCTCACTTAAAGCAGGACTATAGCTTGTCTTACCTTTAAACCCTTCCTCATTATGCAGGTTAAAACAGCAATTGTATTATTCTCTTGGCTTTTCTTCAGGCTGGACAAATTCTCTGACATGATTCTACCCCATCACCATGTTAGTGGCTTATACTCAAACTCACATGCGCGGTGACATCCACCATGAGCCCTTCTTATCAGTGCTGCTACTCAGCCAGTTAATTTGCAGTGTATGGGGTAATACTGCTCCGAGTATAGAACTTTGCACCTCTGATCTTACAGCTGTATGAAATTTCTGTTCTCCTAATCATCGTTTCCAAAAGTCATCCTGGACTGAAGCCCTATACTTTGGCAGGCCACCTATTACCCTGATTTAGTGGATTTTTAGTAGTTTTTATAACATTTAGTAATTCTAATTGTATATTTGACATTGTGCATCACAAAAGGGATATTGGAGCTTTTCCCAAAACATTTTAGTGTGAGAATACCAAACAACTGTGAAACACATAAGGAGCAAATAGACTTTTTTTGAAAAATCTGGTGTCGCTTCCATCTCCATAGCTGTTTTCTACTCTTCTGTTTGTGTAGATCACCAAGTCAAAGTAGCATCAGTACACAGGTCACGTTGCCATTTTAACCTGAGCTTGAGATGGGAGTGGAAAAGAAACAGACACATACTCTCTCTGTGAGGTGAGCTGTAAGGGCTGTAAGTCCCTTGACTGCAAGACTAGCATGTGACAAGTGAAAAGTAAAAAGGCAAGGAAGTTGTTTTCTTTGGCTGAAGGCAGAATTGGATGATCATCTAAGGCACAAAAGAAGGCATTTAATTTTAACTAAGACTTTTAATAGAATATGCTGGACATTGAAATAGTAAACCAGATTACATTAATAAGTTTTGTGGTCCTAAAAAACAGTAACATTTCCATACATATATATATTTTTTTGCTTCTAAAATTGAATATTGTGTATTTGTACTTCAAAGATATATTGAAGGAAGTAGTCAGTTATTAAGTACTGTGAAAAAAGTGCTAGTAATAGCAGAGCTATATGGTCACATCAACATGGGCACTACTGCCTTGTCTAATGTTAAGGTGTGGCCTTTGTAATTTGCATGCCTAAGTATAATCAGCCTGCCAGAACTCCATTAATATCTATGTAATTTTATACAACAGCTTGTAATAAATAGTTACGCACATGCTTACCGGATTAAGATCTGGAATAGACTCATTAGAGCATCTGGAAGAAATGCAATTTTTTTTTTATACAAAAGAAGATTTTAATATTTCAAAATTTGGAATGAAACCAAGGAGTGTTGAGTCTTTCATGGCATGATGCCTGTGTTCTGGGGGAGCCTGTTAGCCTCACCTCCACATCAGGGGAATCAGGATTGCCAAGAAGCCATGAAGTGGAGGGTTCTTCCCTTCCAGCTCTCAGCACTCTGTCAAACCCAAGGCAAAGCAGTCTGTAAGCTCAAGATCTCCTAGAACCAGCCAAACGGCTGTTAAGAAGAGAACTGGCAGGCTCATTTGTCTTGGAAACCTGCCTAGATTCCATTGGAAATTGGTCAAAAATGGAAATTCTGTTGTGGAACATTTTGATTTCGATGAATGGCATACCCTGATGAAGAAATGTTTCATCAGAAATTTTCTAGCGAGATTGTTCTCTGTTGGAAGTATATAAAGCTATTTTTATGGGTTGCTTTTTGATTTGTCGGGTATTTTTTCTCCTCCCACATGGTCTGGTAGGATCAGGTTAATGAGCAAAGCACTCTGAACATTCAGTGGCACTTGATTCTGAGGTTTTGCTCCAGGAGTCCCTCCCTCTAGCTGAAATCTAAGTTCTAGCTCCATCATTCAGGCGTCAGTTAGGGAAAAGTGAAGCTGATACCAGAAGGTAATTCATTGCTTTCTACTTACACATTTCTTAAATGTCCATAAATTCTCTTAAGTTCAGAATAATTAATTGAACTAGTAGCCTGCCTCTGATCAAAGACAGGCATTAATACCAGATTAGTCCTAAATACAGGAAAGGGATATTTCCCATGGAAATCCTGATATATCTTTCTGTAAGCAGTTTTTATTCACTTAGACAGCTGCTAATAGTGCTACAAGAAATAAAATCTTGTAGCCCCAAAAGCAGGTTCAAAAAGTGTAGGATTTTCTGGTTGTTTCAATTCTAAAGTGCTAATAAGTAAAAAACTACTCTGTGACTAGATATATTTTATCTGTAGGTGGGCAAATGTCAGATTAATGTCATTTGTTGCTGTGAAATCAATGAGAATTCTGTTAATGAAGAAGAAATGTTTCTTCAAACACCACAAAGACTAAATATCTCTCCTCAGTTAATCATCAGAGGCCTTATCATGCTAAAGAGAAATAAAATTATTTAGGTGAGTAATCTAACCAAGTCAACAGGCCATGCAGATAGGAGAAATGTGGTGGCTGTAATATGGTAGGAGGGTTGTGGGCTCTGTCTTTTTTGAGATTTTCAGGTGTAATCTTGGCACACAAGAACCTAAAGAAAACTTGCATGACACAGGTGCAATACTGCTGGAAGAAAAATGCACTCAGCTATGTTATTCCAAAACCCCTGTGCTACTTCCAGCAGTCTATCCTGTCCCAGTTCTGGTAAAGAACACTGCTCCCATTGGCACTCCAGATGATGGAGTACTGCATTGCTAAATAAGGAGCTACAACCAGTCTGTAAGAGCCTGTGAGGGTTTTAGAGAACAGGAATATGGTCAAAAATATCTTGACAGAGAGCAGAAATTATATAAAAAAGGTGACAACCTGGAGTTCAAAAATCAGCTGAGTAAATATAGGACTGGAAACTCTCAGCAGGCTGGTAGATCCACAGATGAGGTTGCAGGGATCATATACAGCCACAGTGAAGCATCAGTAAATGAAGCTGCTGTGGCAAAAAATGGAAGAAAACATAATGTAAGAGTACTGTGTGCCATGGATAATTTTATGTTTGTGATGGCTAAATAAGAAAGGTGTAATGAGGTTTGGCTACTATGTTTCAAAGAAATTCTAATCCAGAGAAGAAGACTGAAAGTCTGTAAAACATCTGTGAGTAAGAATTAGACAGAGTATGGCTGTTTTGTTTAGGGAAGGCTGAGAGAAAACATAAGAAAAAGTCTTCAAACAAGAATAGTGCAAACAAGAATAGCACAGGCAAAGCGTTCTCTGTACGTCACCACTGTAGATGAGAGGAAGAAATGAGCATGCACTACAACAAGGAAGGTTTAGGTTAGACCGAACCTAATTAGTTATTAGGATCATAAACATAGATAGGTAACGGCATGGATGATTTAGAGAGACCAGACTGTGCCTCACCAGATGGGGTGCGAAGGGAAGTTTCATGATTCAGATGGGAAGTAGGAAGGTGAATTAGGAGACCACCAGAGGCCCCTTTCAGTTTCTTCCCAACATCTATGAAAACTGTGTCTTTATTTCATCAACAAATCAGTTCTAGCAAATTCTAAAAGGAACAGATTTACGGATAATTTAACATGTTTTACTCAGAGAAATATCTTTATTGAATTTGTAACAGAAATACAGCACTTCAAGCAGGAAAGTAAAAAGATACTTTGTAACACAAGTCTGTTGCAGTAACAATTCTGTATCGTCTAAGGGGAGTGACTTTAAATTTCAGTATGTCCCACCTAGAAACTGTGCAACAGCAGAACAGACATTCACTCCTTTCCTTTCCTCTTCCTTCATGCTCTGTTTGCAAGATAAAAGACTGATTGCAAGAAATAAAAGTTTAGAATTCAAGTCTTGCCTAGATTATTTTAAAGTGGTTAATAGATTTTCCTTTTGACAAGATTTATGACTCAAAATTAAAAAAAAAAAACCAAAAAAAACCCCAAAATGGAACACCCCCCCCCCCTCAAATAAACCCCAAAACAAAATAAAAACCAAACAAAAAACAATCCCACAAACCAATGAACAAAGACGAAAAAGAAAGACCACATTCAGGCAAATACAAATGCCAAAACCCAAAATTGTTGTCTGTTTTGTTTCAGGAGTGTTGCTAGAAGGGACTGTTAGCACTTTTTTTCAGAAGTACAAGACATCTTTTTGCACATACACTGCAAGACATGTGCAATGTAACATTCTGTAGATTAGTGAGGTTTCCTACAGAGACACAGGGTCACAAGAGAGGCCATGGCCTGCTGTGCAGACCTGATGGAAGAAGTTCATGCTTTGGAGTAGTTTGCCTTCCTCTGGATGTTGTGCATCTCTGCA
>VWZS01002233.1:193312-244764 GCA_013397075.1 Rhabdornis inornatus | reverse complement strand
GGGGGGCGGTATAGGAAATTTTTCCGTCTGGACAATCTACAAACTAGTATTCAAGTTGAAATTTGAGCACAAGTTTAACAAACTGGGTGAACAGACCCAGCAAAAGCAGAGCACAAAACACCATTTCACCAAAGCGTACCTGGCTTGGAATAACTTACAAGCTGCATCTTCTCATACTTCATGAGCTCTTTCTTTCCTTTGTTGTTTATACAGCACATTGCTGCAAAACAAAGCAAACATTCTTTCAGTGTCATTATTTGAACTAAAATTTAAGTTATCTGTAATTGTATCATATGGAATATGTGTTTTTAAAATTCAATAAAAGTCATACTATTCTTTATACTATTGTCAGAAAATCTATGGTAGTAGGCTTGTACATTATTGAAGCCAGCAGCATGAGAAACAGTTAAAAGTACTGGTGCATAGGAAGTTGCTGTCCTGCTGCAAAAAAGTGGACGTGTCAGTTCTGACAGGGTACTGTGCTTTATGAGACTATTATTAAAATTGGCTGGTCTCATACCATACCACTTTGGCTATTGAGATAAGCCTCCTTCAAAGATGTCTGAATTTAAGTGACCATATCAGCTCTGTAGTAGGAGGAGGTAACCAATGAGAAATATTTTTTCATCCTAAACTCCTGAGCTCAGAAAACCACCATGTCTGTGGTGAATAGAAAGTCTTCACTCTATTTGTTTTATCACTCAGGAAGGCTGAAATTGTGTCCCAGCCAGAAGAGCTTTTGAGACAGGAGGTGGTTAGCAGCAGAAGCCAGAGTCTGCTTGCATTTCCTTATGAATGCTACTGTGCTACACTGAGATGCTCAGCAATATCATTGCTACATAGATACATAAGGCATAATACCAGTGTGAAGATGGCAAGTGAGCGATGTCAGAGGGGCATATGGGTTAAATGAGAAGAGGGCAATTTTAAGTTATCCCAGAAGTTCCCATGTCTCCAGTTCTTTTGCCCACAGCTGTGAAACAATGCTTTCTAACCTCAGCATCCAAACTGCCATAGCTTCAGTATTCTAGTCTCAGTGTATTGTGTCTTCTGGCCCTTGAAGAGATCGTTTTTGCTGTGTGATCTTATGGCTGGTGAGCCATAATCTCTGCCGCATCACTAGGTATCTGTTCCTGGAGTGTCCACAGTTACCAGGGACCCTTTCATTAGATTTGAGCTGCCTGTTCTAGCTTGAGCCCAATCTGGTCTATAAATAAATCCTTTTGACCTGAAAACTTCTGCATTTTGGTATGCTGTACCCAAAGGTGTGTTTGCTGTCCAAGTTCTTTTTCTCACTTTCAAGGACATTCAGATGCCTCCAGTACCAGTTCTGTAACTCTGTGGTTAGAGCTAGAACCCCCTTCTCAGGGCTGTGCCTATCAATATAGCTAAGGATGCAATTTCTATTCTGTGGTCTAGCCAAGCATGACAGTAGGGATGGAATGATCACCACTGCCTCTGCACTTTTTATCTTACTCATCACTTGAAGCTTAGATAGATGGAGTCTGGTCATTCCATCCAGGTGAAAAATGTGTGAGCTGGCAGAATCCTTAATTATACAGGCTGCTTCCTATTTCTGGATACACAGGATTTAATTTTTTTTATTATAGTAGCAACTAAGGGCCTGAGTACAGTCTCTATCCTGCAGATATTTGCTGAGCTGCCCTGTCTTTCTGCCCCATCACCCTGAGAGCTTTTTCAGAAGATGAAATTCTTTCCCTCCCACTAGAAAAACACAGACATGATAACTGCTGACAATGGTTTATATGTTGGTAAGACAGGGGGACAGGTTATTTTGATGAAGCACTAAGGTATGGGTTGACATGCAGAGACTGTCCATCAATTCCTCTCTCATCATTTGTGATGTGTTGTAAAAAACAGAGCACATTCCTCACACAGCTGGGGGGAAAAAAGGCTGGAAACTTGTGGGTTCTAGCAATGGCAGGAAAGTTCCCACTCCTATCTGCAGATCTGCACCTACAAAATACTGAGTTCCCTGGCAGTGGGGTCCAGGAGCTTGGTCCAGGAAAACAGTTGCACCAGTTAAGCCTGAACCTGCTACACCACCAGGTGGAACGGGCAAGTGAGAGCAGGGGCAGACTCCCTGCTATGGGGGAGAAGGTCCCCATAGGCTGACCTCACCTGCTGGCAAAGGACATTTTCTTCTTGCTGGGGCTTGTATCTCAGATACTGAAGAAATACTTGTGGGCCTTAGACTATTATCCTTTGCTACTCTTCCACATGGGCAGCAATGATACTGGCCGTGGGAAGCTGTGAACATATTAGGCATAATTCTATGGCTCTGGTAGTGAGGGTCAAGGACATGGTGGGCCAGGCAGTTTTCTGGTCAATCCTGCCAGAGAAAGGAAAGACAGGTCCTGAGGAGGAGTGGACAGACACTGCAGATCATCAGCTGGCATCATGCAGCTGGCATCATGCAGCTGACATCAATAACAGGGACCTGGCTTTTATGGTTATAAGATCCTATCTGAGTGTCAACAACTGCTAGGAACAAACTGGGTGTTTCTGACATAGGGGAGCTAAAGCAGCTCTGCCATATGACTGGCAAGCTTAGTAAGGAGAGCTGTAAATTAGGAATGATAAAACAACAGGGAGGGAGATGACAGCCTACCATCAAGTAAGGAAGTGGTATGGGATGAGGTGTGATAAACAGAACAGGGTGAAAGAGGTCAACTGAAGTGAATACACAGCAACGAGTGCCAACTATGGCATTATGGAAAAACTCCCATATCTTTTTCTGGGACATCATCTCAACCTGGTGCCTTATCTGACATGCTTGTAAATACCATGGAGAATCTACAGGGGGGATTAGAGGTCTGAAGGCAGTTGCAGAGCTACAATATCTCATGGGGATCACTGTGATGTCATGGCATAGCTCACACATGAGGCGGTGCAGCTGATGGATACAAGATACAAGTAGTTTAGTGAGGACTGGGAGGGAGAAGAGGAATTGACCTTTTTTGAGAGAGCAGTGGCAATGCATGGAGCTCTGCCTTGGGAAAGGTAGGATCTGGTTGAAAGCTTGTGGATCAGGAAAAATATCTTGCTGAAATGAAACATTAATAAACTTTGAAGCAAACTCCATATGTTTTCTATGATAAAAAGTTACATTTGGAGGAGGTTTATCGTGTGGAAGAATTCTCATGCTGTCACAAGATGTTCAGAGTGGTGCTTATGACCTTTTACAATGCACCTCATGAACAATACAATCTGTTGTCTGTCTTTCTCAGGACATCTACAATTTCCAGCTGGTGATTCTTGTTCTTGATCTCCATGAGTACAACCTCAGTTGGAAATGTTCTTCACATGCTTCTCATCTAAAACTAGAGCACTGATTTTAGTTCCATACCCACCGTTACCCAGACATCTCATATCAGACCTGCTATTTTGGCTGCTTGAAAATTAACTTTTGATAGCAACAAGGTGAAGTCACAAAAATATATACTGCATTTGTGTATTTTAAATTCTACCACATCATTTGAAATGATAAACAATAATAATACAAATAATACATTCTCTTTCAGACACACACCCATACTGTTTATATAAAACCTGATAACACCAGTCAGAAATCCAACAGGACATCATTTTAAGGAAGATTTTTTCATACATGTTCTCACATGTTTGGAAGAGGCAGAGAGAAGAGAGGAGTGAGCTTCATGTTGTACTCACACATTTCAGTTTCTATTTATAGTTAAAAGACTCACAACTTGGTGAAAATCACATTTTCCAATTTCTTAAGGGCAAACTGCCTGTAGCATTCTCTAAGGAACTTCCTTCTCTTTTATTTATTTTTTCTTTCCTCTCTATAATATTTAAAAGAGGGCTTGGGTTGCATTTTATTTATCACAGCACTTGTGCTATCAAAAGCAAAGTGTTTCCTATGACTGTTCTACTGTGTTGAGAAAAGTAACTTCTATGCCACAGATATTCCAAAATTTGGAGAGCTGGCTCTATTCAATGTGTCATGGAAATATTTAGTTTATAGCATACAAACGTGAAGTTTAGGCTTACAGGGAAATAGTACTTTTAAAAGTCACCAGAAGCTGCTTTGATACCAGAACTGAGAATCAAGACTGATGACTAATTAGCAGAATATCTCTTGCCAGAGGCAATAATCAACAGAACAACAATAAAGCACCTGAAAGGATTTTCTTCTGCATTTTACTTTATTTTAATTTATCCCTGTTATCCCTAGGATGCTAAATGAGGCTTGAAGTACATCTAGTTTTCCTGTAACTACATGCAGGAAATGTTCTCATTCTTAATAAAACCCAAAATCACAGTAGAACGCTATGATTTCACTTAGTAAAGAGATCTAGTTATGAGAGAGACAAGAAAGTTCAGGTCAAATGCTAGAGACATTAGCAAAGAAATTTGTCAAAGATGCAAATAAGGCAAATGAGGTCATATCTGTTCAAGCCCAATGTGCCCAAATTCTTAAGATACTTTGGTTTCTGATGTTTGCAAAATAAATAGGTATAGTATATGCTTTTCCTAGATAGTGCAATCATAAAACCAAGTTATTTTGTTGATTTATCTTTAAATAAATATAAACATTTTGGAATAAAAATTGCGAATTTAGAACATATTAGGTCATGATGAAACATTTAGAATATATGTGGCTACGAAACACATTCTGTTTCATGACAAACAATCTACAGAAGGAAAAATGGTGAGTTCATCACAGACAATAATAAAAAACAAACTCCTGGAGGTATAGATCTATACTTCTTATGGAAGACCTCTACTTAATGGGCATAGCAATTTTAATGTATGAAAAAAGGGACAATTACAAGACAAATTAGAAATAAAAAAGGAAAAGAGGACCTGTGAGCCTTCTTGAGACACTGGGAGCGCTGGCATACTCCTTCTTTGTTTCTGTCAGCTGCCATGTTCCCAGGGAAATGTGACTCTACACCCTCTGTGTATTGTGGCACCTTTTCAGCCAAGTAAATAATCAACGGGATTCAACTGCAGCTGTTCTCAAGTCTAACTTATTTCTTTGACTTTGATACAGATGTATTCTGAGGTGTTGGTTATTGTGCAGATAATATTATTTCTTCTATAAATAATTTGATATTGCTACTTATGTAATCTTTTAAAAATGTCTGTTTCAATTGCAAACATTTGCTTATCAAAGGAGTCAGCCTCTGTTAGCATACCAACCTTACTAATACGTTACTGCAGACAGTGCCACTTAATTAGTAATGAGGGGAACATGGTTAATTTTAATATATCAATCACTAACTGTCAAACTATTATATATCATCATTTAGAACTAAAAGCTGTAAATACCTTCCTTTTGTGTAATGCTCCCACTGGCAGCATTTTGCTTATTTTGAGATTACAGTATGCCTGAAACTTCTTTGTATTGCGAAAATTTACTAAAGAAATTACTTGACTGATGTTCAAATAAACATCTCATACCAAGGACCAGTCGGTCTCAAAGCATGCTATTTTAAAACCAGTAAAAGAAATATCTATTGTCCAGAAGTCCTTAAAATAAGACACGGAATCTTCCTTTTGTCTACCTGACACTGATGATGTGCGATATGCCCTACATTTTGGCTGTGGCTTTGTCCTTGCTAAGAGAAGTGCCACACTGATTTTGTAAAAATACTCTCTTGCTGGTTTGACAATAGTGGAATTTGCAGAGTCTGGGAGCTCTGCTTCCCCAGCATTTTCCATACCTATCCCAGCAATAGTCCAACTGAGTGAGTTAGGCCGGTGAAAACCTTTCACAAAACAAAATGCTGTTCTTCCTGCTTGTGTCGCCATCCACCCTAAACACCCCTAACTCCCCACCTAACCCAACTCACGGTGGGGTTAGAGGAAAATCAATGAAAAAAAAAAAAAGGATGAAGAAGAGACCTTTTATTGTTGTGCAATAACACAGATTGCCTCAGGCCCGCTGATCATAACGTTTTTAAAAGAAAAAGGTTGAACTTTATTTTAAAACAGAAAATGCCATTTCTGTTCTATAACAGAAGATAACTTCTGGTGTGTTTGGGGGAAAAAAAAGAAAAGGTGTGTAAAATACGAAAGAAAACAAGCAGAAACAGCTCTTTGTCCAAGCCCTCCCGGGCCGGGCACCAAGCTGACCGTGGGGCACGCCCGGCACGCTCTGTCGGAGGTGCCCCCGCGCATCCCCCGCGTGTCCGGGGCGGACGGGGCGCGGGGCGGGGCGGGGCGGAGCGGGCCCGGTCCGCCACCGGCAGGGGGCGGGTGCGCCCTCCGCGCCTTCCTCCGGCTGCGCGGCGGTGGCTCCGCTCGGTTCCTGCTCGGGCCGGGGCAGCCTTCTCGGCGCGGCCGCCGAGGGGACGCTGCGCGACGAGTCCGCGCCTCACAGCCCCGGTAAGTTCTCGCGATCTCCGCGGGGCTGCGCGGGGAGCGGCCCCTGCCCCTCTCCCGCCGGGCATCCCACCGCCGGCTCCGCCACCCGGGCGCGCATCGCTCTCCTCTGCGCGGGGCGGCCGCTGGTTGCCAGGCCCTTCCTCCGCTGCTGGCTTTCCCCGGCGGTGCCCCTTCCCCGGGCCACTTGGCCCTTCCCCCATCCCCTCCCGCCCCGGGAAGGCTGAGGTGGGCCGGGGCCGCGGGCCAGAGCCGGGTGGGGCGCTGGACGGGGGTGTCCGTCCCGTCCTCCGCTCCTCCGCCGTCCCGGGCCGGCGAGGGGGACAGGGCCGGGCTGGAGGTGGCGGCGGGGCAGGCAGCGAGCGCCCGGAGCCGCCGGCGGTGCCGGAGGAGGAGGAGGCGCCGGGGGGTGGCGGTCGGGCCGACAGGACGCCCGGTCCAGGGAAATGAGTGAAACGCTGGCAGCGTGGCAGCCCCTTCCTGCTGAAACAAAGTCAGCCCCGTGATGGTGTTGCCTTGGCTTGCTCTGTGGAGTACTGGGTCGCGGGCGCTGTTGGCTCATGGGTTGTAGGGCTCAGCTCTTGTTTAACTAAAATGCTGAATGCATCGTTACAGAGAGCAGCCGTTAAGTCCTAAGGAACTCTAAACGTGTTTTTTGCAAAGATATACTTCTTGAAGCATCCTGTGTGCCTTTGGTTACTGACCTCTGAGTTGCTGAAGTAGGAAAACATATAGAAATTATTTTTTTTTTTTCCCCTCTTAGGTAAATGCTACCATATGTTAAATCACGTGTTTGGCTGAGCCACTAAGGGGCTATGTAACTCACCTGATTTGTTTATCTTCCCATTTTCTCACTTTTAAAAGCGGTTAAACGTCAACATAGTAACTCCAGACGTAGGTGAAGATCTTTGCATATGCCAAGTATTTTAAATATTCTGCGTGGCCTGTTGTGCCTCGCAGACTTGGAGCCCGTGGTGGCTCTTCGCTGATGAACGCAGCTGACTGTTCCTCTCTTTTAACAAAGTATTTATTTTACAATAATTGGAGAGTTATTTAGAAAAAGTATCAAAACCACAAACCCACACCAGAAATGGCTACTTAATAACTGTCATGTTGTTTTTGTTTTTTTGGGGGTTTTTTTGTGTTTTTTTTAAGCTTTCGAAACTTCTCAAGATATGAGAACCTTCATTAGCTTGTATTTCCCCTCAGGGTATTTTTTAAGTATGAAGAAATCATGTTTAACTTTTGAGTTGCATAGTTGTTAGTGCGGCACAGCAAGTTTTGTGACTTGCTTTAAGCCTGCAGGTAGGCTCTTCACAAGCTAATAGCTTGCCATTGTCATGTAATAACATCTAATCACTTCAGGATGGAGGAAGCACCTGTTTGTTGTAGGCGTTGCTTCCATCCCTTTGCAAAAGCCCTGACCACATCACCCAGTAAGAGTGCAGAGAAAACAGATAATAATAGTTGCTTCTTGGAACCACGAGTTCCTGCCCAGCCTCTCTAAGCAGCCCGCGTGCTTCAGGGCATATGTGCTGTACGTAAAATGGTTTGCATTAGAAGGGCCCTTAAAGACAATCTATTTCTAGCCCCTGTGCCATGGCCAGGGCACCTTCCATTAGACCCGGTTGCTTTAAAGCCCCGTCCAAACCTGGCCTTGAGTGCTTCCGGGGATGGATTACCTGCCGCCTCTCTGACAAACTTGTGTCATTGTCTAATCACCATCCCAGTACCAAACTCTGAGGCAAACTGCTCTAGCCCGTTGGACACTGGGCCAGTGACTACAACTCTTTGAGTGCAACCATCCAGTGGCCACCCACATTTAATGAGAACTATCAGTGCTTATAGAAGGGAGGGATGATGTACACAGAGTTTAACATTCTAGTGGAACTTTGGAAAATTAATATTTAAAAAGTGAATTCCTGAATGTTTAGTTTTCAGGTTTTTGGGGACAATACTAACATGCAGGAAACAGATTTTAAATTTTTTTAAATAAAATCATAAGATGGATTGATACTATGCAAAAATACCAGTCTACTTACAGATCATATTGCAGCTTGAAGATTAAGTGTCCTTAAAACGAAATCACAGTGGACGCAGAGAACTTGTTCTTGAAGATTTAAATTGATCAAAGAGAATTTGTTATTCAAATAGAACTTAGGTTCTGATTTTTAAACTTGTAGTTCCAGTGAAGTCAGGGGGTTGACATATGAGTAATGGCTGCAGGTCTTTCTAGTTGTATGGGTAATCAGTATGTCCATGAGTCATTATATAAGTCATATGTATGTTCAGTTCTCAGATTTGCTGAGACTGTGTAGGACTTGAGGCATAATTATTGTAAACTCCATGTTTTACCTGCCAGTGGCCAGCTGCACTAGCCCTGTGACAATTGTTTTGCTGTCAACAGTATTGGAATTATTATAATTGTTTTCAGTTTAGAAGGATCTGTCTGAGGAGTCTCACATTGGTCTGAAACCAAGATTGTACATAGTTTCTCAGAAAAAATGTAATTTGCTTTAGCATCAGAAATTTGATAGTCTTGCAGCGAGATCATGACATGAGTGAGCAAAGCTAGCAGCCCAACGCTGCTGCACTTTGCCTCTAAACACTCTTGAAAGCTGTCTTCCAATCTGTTGTAAGTTATATTCTCTTTTACTACATTAAGTTTCCTTAGTGAGCCAGATCATTTGAGCTGGAGCAGCCTGGCGGGTGAGCTCACCTATCTCCTCAATTTTCATGTTTCCTAATACTGTGCGTGCCTGAGGTCTTGTGGCATGAGGACACAATAGAAGGGTAATGAGGAAGTAACTTTAAACTGGTATTGCTGCTTGAAATCTCATTTCCTAGTATTTCTTAGATTAAACATCTGTAACCTATAAATAGGTGCTCCTGGATTCCTGCTTCATCATCTAGTATTCTGTGTCTAACCATGACTCCAAGCATAGTCTTCTCATATTTTTGTTGAGGGTATATTCATCCTGAGAGGACTTTAGGAATTTTTTTGTTAAAATAAATAGACAAATACTTTTCTGGGTAATTTGTACCTCTAATTCCATCCTGTAATTTTTTTCCATCTGCCTGCTTCTTGGTGCTATCCACAAATTTAAAAATCTTATCCTTCTTCAGTAGTTCATTGACATTTATAATAAGTGGTGGATGACTATATTGAACGGTATTTCATCCAAGGTTCCTGAAATTCAGTCACACTGAAGTTTTCACAGGGCATTAACAACAGTTACTCTTTTGGAATTGTTCAACTATTTTTTGCTCCCCATATACAGTACTGTATTTTTATAATACAAAAATAGCTTGTATCTTTATTTGCACACTGAACTGCACTGTAGCATTTTCCACCCTTGGCCTCACATGTCCTCAGTGCCAAGAGAATGTGAAACAGTCTTCATGGAAGAGAGGAGAAACTGTAAGACTCTCAGGACAGAGGGAGCTGCTGGAGTAAACTTTGCCCTGCATTTGATATGACTGTCGAGCCAGTACTCATGGCATAAAGTTGCACAATATGTTTATATGTACAAACACGTGCTAGTTCTCATCACAGTCCAGTTAAAATATTAACATGGAAATACATGACAGTCTCCCCTCTATTCATAAGACTTGTTTTCTTGTGACTGGCTGGCTTCCTTCCCTTCTCCCACCCTCTATCCAGTTGTCTTTTGTCTGAGAAGAAAGTAACCACCTCCTAGTAGCAAAGGTTTGGGTTTTTTTTATTTTATTTTTTATTTTGATCTGTTTTGGTATCACCAGTTAGTTGAGTAATCATTTCACAAATGTTTAAGCTCGTGTTTGTTAGTACTGCTGCTGCTAGAAAAGCACTGACCTGCTCCCAGACACTTAATTCTGCTTTTGGATCAGCCTTGATACTCTTGCACTTTGTAGGGGAGGTGGTTGATGAAACTGCCGTGGCTGCCTGCATGCTTGCTGGTCAGCTGAATATCGGTGACACATGAATGGTTTTGGAACTGCATTTGAGTTGATTCAGGCTTATTAAAGGAGTTCTCGTAACAATTAGATAATTTCTCTTAGAACAGCATGATCCAGAGGGGATTGCATTGGGAGTTGTTAGAGTATGCAGTGGTTGTATATCAGCATATCTCTGTCAGCTGTGCATAGAGCCTCAGTGGTATGGTCGTTGTAATAGACACCTTTCTATCATTGAGGGATGCCATTCCTCAAAGGAGTTTATATGTTCCTAATGTGGTAAATTTCTACATAGGTAATGACATACAGTGAATTGCTATGCAGCATAATTTTAGATTTTCCCACTTATGATGATGCTTGGATTATAACATCTCAAAGGATAGAAAATATCTGTGTTGGATTTTAGTTAGTGGGTGTATACCAGCTGTTTACTAAATATTATGTAAATATATAGTATATAAAAAGAACACATTGTCCCTAGATTTTTTTTTTCTGCAAAATTATTCCTCACAGATATGGCTTATGGTTTTGGTAGTGGTTGCTGTAAGATTACACCAAGCCAAGACGTAGGTTGTCGATCATTTGTTCTGGTATCTTCATGCTCAGAAACCTAGAAACTACAGGTTTTGGGGCTGGTTTGTGTGTTTTCAGTAGGAAGAAGTGAGTCACTCTAGAGCTGTTAAGAATCATGTCACTGACTGACTTCCTCTCCATTTTCAAGCATCTTTAACCTCATCACTCACAAATGATGGCCTGTCCAGTGCTGATAATGGACCAGTAGCAATGACTTGCCTGCACTGCAGAAGCACTTTGGTTCTGGGTGCCTCATGCACATGAGGGTGATCAGGCACCAGCAGCAGTCCCATATATGCAGTGTGATCCCATTGGCAGTATCCTGTAGGCATAGCATGGCCCTTCTGTGTGCTGAGCCTGCTGCTGCCCTTCTTCCCAGAGCTGATGTGCAGCGCTGTCTCTGCTGGGTGCTCTGCTCAGCCAGTGACATGCTCTTTTAATCCTGCAAAGGGCCAAGACCTATACAAATGCTACCTCATGTGGGAGATAAGTAGATGAAAAGGGGCTGTGCAGTGGAGCATGGATTTCAGTCCCTTAGAACAAGAGGAACTAGAGATACCAACAATGCTGTGATCAGTGACTGTCACTGGGGAGTACTTTCCCTGTTTCCTGATGAGATCAGCGTGCTACTGAGCAAAGGTTGAAATTCCTCTCCAACGTGCAGCCTCAGATCATGCTGAGCTTTTGTTAAAGAAACTTAAATGCTTGGTAGATACAATAGATTGGGTTTTATTTCCAACAGAGTATGGAAATGTCCCTTGTTACTATCAGTGCTCTCAACCCTCTCTGCCTTGCAAAGTATATACAAATTCCATGGTTTGCCATGTTTGTAGTCTTGGTATGGATCTCTGGCACGAGGTTGGTGTGGTGGTCTGTGTAGTAAATGAATCTCAATCAGAGGATGATCATCTCATTCTTACACCTTAAAGCTACTATCTAGAGTCTTATTGTGGTTGGAGAGAAGTGTGGAGGAGCCGATCAGGTTTTTCTGCAATAAACCTGGAACTGTAGAGGAAGTATTTGTAATGCTCCTTTCCTCTTCTTGCTTGCTTGATAAATTTATGTAAAATTGTCCTCTGTGTGAAATGATGTTCCACAACCATACCATCAAGTAAATTTATGTGGTGGTCCTATGTGATTTTTTTAAGTCCTCAGTACATGAGAGACATGAAGTTCCTGGAAGCAGGTCCAGCAGTGATGGTTAAGGCATGGAGTGTCTTTCTTTCAAGGAAAGGCTGAGAGAACTGGGCCTGTTGACTGAGAGGGGACCTCATCAATGTCTGTCAGCATCTGAAGGGAGGGTGTCAAGAGGATGGAGCCAGGCTCTGCTTGGTGGGGCTGAGCAATAGGACAAGAGGCAATGGGCAGAAACTGATGCATGGGAAGTTCCACCTGAATATGAGGAAGAAGTTCTTTACTGTGCAGTGACCATGCACTGGAACAGGTTGCCCACAGAGGCTGTGGAGTCTCCCTCACTGGAGATATTCAAGAACCATCTAGATGCAATCCTAGGCCATGTGCTCTGGGATGACCCTGCTCGAGCAGGGAGGGTGGACCAGATGAGCCACTGGGGTCCCTTCCAACCTGAGCCATTCTGTGAAGTCACAGTAATTGTGTACTTTATTATTACTTGTTTATTTATTATTACTTATTATTTATTGTTCTTCAGGCACGTATCCTTTGGTATGGTGGTTCTGTTGAGAATTTCTCTATAACAGGGCAGAATAATATTGCTTAATGGTGATGCAATATTCTAATGAGAGGCTTGGTATTTTTATTGATGTGAATGCTCTTGTATATTTGAAACATCTACTAGATCCTGGTAACACCTTCAAGTGAGACCCGGTAATCCCACAGATTAATGTTGCAAAACTTTATTTACTTCTTGTTGTGGAAAAACTGAACAGACTTTGCTGTCTTATGAAATCAAGGTCCTAATTTGTTTCTTAAAAGTATTACAGAAAACAAAAAATTAGTTTTGAAATTTTGAACAGGTGGTAGTTACAGCAGTGTTTCAGTTACAAAATAGTTTGAGGTAACTCCCTCATTCTCTTAAATCTTTATTGTGAGATTTATGTAGTTTGCTGTGATAAAGTGGGGAAGAAAGTTGATGAATGAAGTTCAGCGATTTGTCCTTAATGATTTTATCTATCTGAACTTCAATATGTGATTTTATCCAACCCCACGAAACATGGAGCTAAGATTCTCTTCAATAGGTATGTCAGCAGCAATGGTATGGTTTACTTTATCACATATAAATAGCGTGGGTTTTAGGGACCATAAATCACATTTTTAACTATATGGACCAGTAAATTTTTGTAGTAATTGAGGAGAGCTTCGAAGTATGGATTGAGTGATTATAAGACTAAACGTTTTTTGTTGTTAATTGGTTGTGTTGCTATTGTTTCCCATGGATTGGTTTGGTTTTGTTGTTTTAATTTCACAAGGAATGTGGGTTGAGTTTCATTCTCTTTGGGAATAAAGAATGCCTCAGTACTTTTATCTCAGCTTCTCAGGATTCAGAGGAATTTTTCAGTGTTTGAGACTGGCTAGTTTGTGTGTTGCCTAAGGTGAAAGTACTGGCTTGATGCCACTAGCAAAAGCTTGCATGGTCAGAGATTTGATGTGTTATTTGTGAAGGGTTTGTTTTGCACATCAAGCTTCAAAACACTCCAGCACAATACTGCTTCTCTCGTGTATTTCCTCTCCTAAAAGTGAAACTAGAGTAGGAGTCACAACATAGGACATGCAACATGTCATAGCTAGATTATCTATTTCTAATTTTGGAATAAGCTTGAGTTTCATTTCCTATGTTTATCTACATTCATTTGTTGTAGATATAATTTGAAAGAAGTAAAATAAAATCTTGTATTTATAAACAAACACTTTGAGTCTGATTCAGCTGCCTGGAATACCAAGATGAATCTTGATATGTGTATGGAAGAACACGATTCTTGTAAGAATTCTCATTTTTATAAGAAATTAATAATTTTACTTCATGGTACCATTTGTCACAAAGGAGAAAAGAAAATATGTATTCCTGAGTCTCTAAATTTTTCTGTGTGGACAAACCTTTTCCCTATGTGGAGTTCTGCCAGAACCTCATAGAATTTGAATGGATGTAGGAGTGCTGCCTGTAGGGAGCAACTACTGGGGTCATAGCCTGTGTTTCCAAGAGGCACAAATGGTGCATGATTATACAACTGAGTTATACTATTTACTTTTCCAAAGATATAATTCTTTTCCATGTGTATCCTTCACTAATTTCAAATTAAATTAATTTTGTAAACATATCAGAAAACCTATTCATAGCCTAGCAGAAAAGTAAGCAATCATCTGGATAAGAAAATGCCTCCTGCATTTAAATAAAAGAGTCTTGAATGATTTTTGAATGTCTCAGCTCTTTTGTCCATGACATATAATTCAGGTTGGCACAACCACTGGTTTAAAACCAGAAATCACATAATAGCTAATGTTGTCCTTGACAAATCTAATTCACTGTGTAATATTGAGTAAAAAAACACCACTGCTCTGAACTGCTTGAATTCAACACACTGAAATATCTTATCAACAGAGGCTGGATTAAACACAATGTTGTTTCATTGATTATATTTTGCCAGGTATGAAAAGCTAATCTTTTTTTTTTATGTTTGAAGGATTTTTTGCTGTTCTCTGACAGGAATAAAATGCATCTGCTAATCATTGAGGAATGCAGTTTGTGCTAAAAAAGAAAAAAAAACCAACAACAACAAAAGACAATGTCCTAATCTACTAAAGTCTTGCAAATAAAAATAAAAGCTCAAGAGGTTGTTTTTTTGTTTGTTTGTTTGTTTTTTTGTTTGTTTTTTTTTGTTTGTTTTTTTGTTTGGTTTTTTTTTTTGTTTTTTTTGTTTGTTTTTTTTGTTTGTTTGTTTTTGTTGTTTTTTTTTGTTTGTTTGTTTTTTGTTTTGTTTTTTTTATTTTTTGGGGGGGTTTGTTTGTTTGTTTTTTTTTTTTAGTTTTTTGGGGTTTTTTTGGAGGAGGGGTTTGGTTGGGATTTTTTTTTTTTTGGTTGGTTGGCTTTTTGGTGCTAAGTAATTTTGAATACTTGTTTAACTGCAGTATAGTGTATGCTATTCATATGAACAAAGAGCAGATATATACACAACCACGTATAGCATTATTTGACCTTGCTAGAAAGTATACAAACACTGGTCTGGGGGAAAACTTTCCCCCTGAATTGAATGCAGAATATCTCAGGCTGCCACACACTTAATATTATATAAGCTGGGTACAGATTTGCATGTACAGTATTTGCAGTATAAGAATGTGGGCTTATATTGAAGGGGACATTAGCTCACACCTTGTAGACTATCTGTGTTAAGAAAAATTNNTGTTAAGAAAAATTGTCTCTGTTTCAGAAACAATTTTTTGCGATGATTTACAGCCTCTTTTCAAATTTTTTGTTTATCCTTGTAACTGTAAGGTTGTTTTTCTTTAAAATTATAACTGCAAATAGGTAAGAAGCAGTCAGAGAATACTGAGAACAGTTCTTATCAGCATTTTTTAAAAAATTATCAAAATACATATTTAAAGTAATGTCTTTAATATATATTTTAGATTTGCTATAAATAATAGTATTTTTAAATATTTATACTTATTTAAAAAAAAATTTAGAATTGCACCTTGAAGATTAGAGATAAAGATGTCTGATCCTGTCTTCTCTCTTTCACAGTTCCTTGCAAAGCAGACATGATTCTTTTCTCCCTTAGTTGGTTTATTTAGGTCATGTAATTCCTATCTAGATTCTCCCATTTGGGGATTATGCATTGAGATAGACTTAGAAAAAAACTGCACATGGGTCTTAGTTAAAAGTCAAGATAGCACATAGAACAGGGTATTTTTTGTTTATTTAGGCACAGCACTCCTATCAGTGCAGTTCACAATGAACACTTACACTTTCGTGGCAGTATGACATTGTTGACCCCAATATTAGAGAGCTGCTGTAATCTCCTTTTTCCATTTCTGCTGTTTGTTTTGCAGCACTTGATGTCAATTTTGGAGCGTATTACTTTCTGTTTTATTAAGTATCATTGTTGAATTTGGGACCTCTTTCTAATCAGCTAAGGTCAGAATTCAAAATTATCTTGACCTTCTAAATTCTTGTCTCCCATCTTTGCTTGTTTGCATGTGCCCATTTTGTAAGCATAATTCACTCATGTTATCAAGTTGCTAATGGAAATGCTATTATGCTGGGAATGAAATCGACTAATCTACATGTTTCATTATCATCCTTCAAAACATTAATTACAATCGTATTTGAAATCCCTTTTAAACCAAAGTTTGTGGCAAGTGGCCACAGCTTGCTGCATGGTAAGTAGGGCAGAGGCTGTGCTCCTGCCCGAGTGACGTGTGTCCCATGGCACCGCCTCTGGACAAATCTTGAGAAAAGCCTGATAAAGAATTAACCAAATTGAATTGCATTCAGCTTGGGACTGAAATTTGTGCTTCATTCAGTGTTATGTCAGTGAGGTAGGATTAATAGGAACTGTTAATTTGTCAATTATCTCAATGCAGTTTCCTCTTGCACAATGATTCTCAGAGGAAAACTTGCAGATTGACCACTCTGTCTAACACATGAATGTAGAAAGAACTCAGCCTTGGTGTGTTAGAAACTTTATATCATCTAACAAAATATGATGATGATTTGCTTGGAGGGATTATAGGCTTGTAATTTTCCTAAATGAAGTCATATTATAAGCTTCCTCCAGCAAGGAACTAGCAGGATTCCCTCAAGAGACACTGGTTACTTTTAATAGCAAGCATCTGGTGGTCTACTGATTGAAACTAGTTTAGGTATGAACAAAAATGCATGCAGTAGCTCTGTGGAGTTGTAGATTTAATTTTTTGTTTTTGTGTTGGGTATATCATAGCACACAAGTTAATCAACAAGTAGAGCAGAGTGGGGGAAAGCCCTTTGTTTTTCTCTTCCTTTATTTTTATTGTTACTGTTTTCTATACCTTGTGGAGAGCATTTTAGTCTGTCATGGAGGTTGTTTGGGATGCAAAAGGGATGCAGGAAAAAAGCAACCAGTAACCTCAGCTCCCAGCTGTCTTTCCAAATATCCTCTCCCTAGTCGTTTGCATTCAGATTAAATAAATTTTTTCTGTGTGGATGGATGTGCAACTCCATGCAGAGAACTGGACAATAGCATGCCAGCATTCAAGAAGGATTTATAATCTCTAATTTCTTGTCTTCTTCTGTTCAGGTTCTTTTGTGGATAACTTCATTTCAAGGCAGTGCTGCATGAGAGAATTTTTTGTTTTTCTGCTGTCCAAGTTGTAGACCTTGACTGAAAAACTTCTTAAGTTTTGTGCTAAGAAAACAGTCAGAAGAAAAAGAAAATCCGTATTTAAGTCACATGATTGCTTCCCAAACCTAGCCATTTTGCTTTGCAACTTGAAGATGTTGATTGCTTCTGTTGCCTGTTTTGTAGTGTTTTCCTTGGTCTTTGCCTCTGTAGGGTTCTGCTGTGCTCATTGGGATACTGCCTGTCAACCCTGCTATGGGCTGCACCTCCTGCCTCAGTCTCTAATAAGTGATACTGGGGAGCCTTTTTGTACTGCCTGACAGAGAATGGTGTAGTAATAAATGATTATTTGTGTTACTTGACACTCATAAGTCAGGAGGATACTAATTCTGCCCCTGCTTGATGGAATCTTAAATCAAAGAAGAGAAAATAGTATTTGGGTCATTTTGGCCCATTTCTGAAGCAATCAAAGAAATTTTTTTGGTACTAGTTTTGTACATCTGAGTTTGAGCAAGCTCAGTTGTGATCCAGTATTCTTTGTTTTTAAATGATCCTAAAATGTGCACTATTAAAATTCGAAACAAATTTTCTAATCAGTTCTCTAATTTCAGTTATGAGGTCTAATACCAAAGTTGTGGAGTAATGGTCCATGAGCATTTATAAGGGTTCACAGCTTATCCTGCTTTTTTCCTGTTCTGTCTTGAAATACTTCAAAAAACCAATCTAAGATAATAATTGTAGGAAAAGGATTTTATGTCCATAAATTATTTTCCTGCAGCTGGGAAGTGCTGTGCACCACTTGTTTGTACTGTAGCACTGCTGTATATTCATAAGGTAAATCAAACCTCATGATTTTTCAGTATACTGTAATTTAGATAAAGAATCACTAAATTTTTAAAATCCCTTTCAAGTTGAGGCATAGCATACTCATTTTTTCTTTTTCTAAATCAAAACTCATTCCACACTTAAAGAAGAATGCATATGCTTATTTGTTGATTGCAACAAATAATGATCCCTGAGATGGGTGAAAGGGGATGTTGTGATAAAAGCAGTCAAGGTTAGATCATACAATTGTTTCATTTTGATTCTTCTTTCTGGTGTTCATATTCTTGTTTTTATTCTTTAAATTCATGTTGTGTTTTTGTTCGGAGTAAAACAAAAATGGAAACTTCTCTTTTTTCAGTACAGACTTAAAACAAGCTTGTAGCTGTTCAAAGTACAGCCAGTGTTTATTGTAACATTGATATATTTTTGGATGTCTGGAAGAAGAAGCCTAGAGTAATTCTGTTCACAGACTTTGAAATCAAATGAGCTTGTCTGCCCTGGCAGATTCTTTTTTGCCTTTTTACAAGACAGATAAATACTAGCCTTTCACTGAAAGAAGTTATTATATGAGGATATAATATGCGTGGCTACAGTTAAATGGATATATTATGGTCTATAATATGCTGTAAGATTTACTGTACAGAACAACATTAACACTCAAAAACAATTGTCTGCTTTTAAACTTTGGTGATAAGTATTTTCAAATTTGAATAGACTAGAAATGAATATTTCTGTATTTGCAATTCTTTTTCCTGTCTATTTCTCTGCTGACCATTTTCTTGTGAACTTGAAGGGATAGAGCACAATGACTGAGTCTTTGGCAAAGAGGATCTGGACACAAATCACTGAACTTGAAGATACTGAATTAAGTGAAGGCAAAAGGTTTTCTGCATAATACCAATTTTTCTCCCTAGTATAGACCATGAGAACTATGTTGGTGTTTTGTGCTTGTCTCCAAATAATTTGTATTTCTAATAACAGCAGTTTCTCTAATAATTTCTAAAGATAATGTTTTTGATGTTATTCAAAGTCATGGCATAGGACTGCAAAGGGTTAGGGATGCTATAGCTTCTGTGATGAGGGTCTGGGACAGCTGCTTGGATCACAGTGATAGCTGATTACATGTTTTCAAATGTTCCTTAGTGTAGATGATTCAACAAGATCCCTGAATCAGGGGAAAGTCGAGCCAGATGTCCAGGCTCAGTGCAGTTGTGGGCCTGCCAGGACTGAGCATGAGCTTGGTGCAGAGCCACCCTGGAGCAGCTCTGGCTCTGCAGCAGAGGGCAGATTTGGTATGGCCCCTGGACCATGCATTACTTGAGGAGGAGGAGGTGGGAGCTTTTGTTCAGAGACTGTGGAGTTTGTGGCCCACATTGACTCTGGTGACATGCTCTTCTCAAGAAGCTTGTGGATGCTTAGGCACTGTTTGCTTAGAGTGGTTTTTAGTTTATTCTGAAATAACTGAAGTACTAGGGTTGGTGCTTCTGTCATCATTAACCATCATGTTATTCTTCTGGCTGTACCTACGAGTGACAAATGTTGTTATGTTTCTGTAATGCATAGATTAAAGTGTTGACCTTCTTTCAGCTCCAATGAATGTAGTTTATATAGTATCCTAGAGACCAAAATGCTTAAATATTTTCTCTCCAAAGCACAGTTTGCTATGCTATGTTGCCAAATAGCAACTTGCATGCAGAAGCAGGTAGGGTTTTGAAGGAGTGAAGGCGTAATTGTTAACCTCTACCACATGGCTTTAGGAAACTAAAGTCCGCTTAGATGGAGCACTGGTAAGTACTTAGGTCACAAATTGAAGGACTGAAAGTTAAACTGAATTTCTAGGGGGTTAGATGAAATTAATGTTTTTTCAGAACACTCGTTTTGTGGAGAAACAAATGAAAGCAGACATCTGAAATCCATCTTTATTCTTCCCTTAACTGTGAGTGTTAAGAAATAGGTATTCAATAATTTTATTGACTAGAAAGTTGACTAGAAAATCAATGGGTTTTTTTACACAAAACTGCTTTTTTGGCTGTACTTATGGTGAAGTGGTTTTTAGTTTTTGGTGGTATTATTTTTTGTTTCCTATAGGTGGCTGTTTTAATGCAACAGTGTCGTTAGCTGGCTGAAGACTAAACATGAGAATAGCAGGTAAGCACACTCAGAAAAATCAGACTTTGGTCATTTATGAAACAACTGCTATGGACAACATTAACAAGTTGGGACAATAAGGTTTTAATGTCATAGAATCATAGAATACCAGATTAAAAGGGATCTCAAGAATCAATCATTTCTTGGCAGAAGCATGGTCTAGACAAGATAGTTGTCATGTGAAAAGTGGAGATTTCCTCAAACCTTTAGTGTTTGATTAGTCTGTCAGCACACCAGGAAAGGCCCCTTGTGCCTGACTAGTCAGTGTCCTGTTATGGGGGCCTGCCAATGAACTCCCTTGTCCTGTTATGGGGGCCCTCCCATGAATTTCCTTTTCGTTTGGGTGGATCTCAAGTGACTCTAGTAATACATACTTTTGTTACTTGTTGGTGTAAAATTCTCTTGCTTTCCTGTTAAGAGATATAGTCAATAAAATATAGAGCACATGCTCAGTGAGGGGTGGTCCTACATTGGAGGCAGGTAACTTTGGGATGATGGGGTGTGTTAATATTACAATTAAGTTACAAAGAACCAAGTTCATCTCAGGAGAGTGATTTCACCACAGTTGCTAGTTCAGCAGCAAGATGCCTGCTTCTATCTCCCTTGGTTGACAGGTGCTGTGCAGGTTTATCAGCTACAAAGTACCATTTGATTTCAACAGTCTGGCCAAGGTGTTTCCACTCTGCTCCACACCCTGTTAGCACATGCTTGAGGTTGCAGATTGTGTGTGTATGGAATCATTGTGGGGTAGGTTTTAAGCATACTCACAGCATTCCATCCAGGATGTTGCAGCTGTATTTTACCCTATAATTTTTATACTGCTATAACTTTCTCCAATTTGAACCCTAGCCCAGCACTGTCCAGCCAGATTTTTAAATGGCCATTGTTAGGGAGTCTACCACTTCCTGGGGAGGTTATTCCAATGTCTGATTGTTCTCATTGTGACAAATTTTCCGTGTCTAACTGGAATCTTCCCCAGAAAAACTTGTATTCACTACCCCTCTTGTTTTCCATGTGACTCCTTGCAAAAAGGGAGTCTCCATCTTCTTTGTAGCCACTCTTGAAATACTGGAACATGGTACTAAGTTTTCTCTAAGTCTTTTCTCAAGGCTGAACAAACACAGCAGTCTCAGCCTTTCCTCGTCTGGCAGGGTTCCCAGTCCTTTGATCATCTTTGTGTTGGACTGTCTCTAGATTGTCTGTGTCTTTGTCTTTTTTCTTTGTTTAATGCCAGGATCCAACACTGAAGGGAGTGTAATAAGTGTGGCCTGACAAGTGCTGTGCAGAGAAGAATAATGGCTTTATCTCTCTCTCTGCTGGTGATGCCCTTGTTGATGCAGCCCTGCATCCTGTTGGTTTCTTTGTCAGCACCCTCCATCTGTATTGAGCTTGCTGTCCACCAGAATCTCCTAGTCCTTTTCCACAGAGCTGCTCCCCAGCTGGGTAGATTCCAGTCTGTTCTTTACTCCTGGGTTATGACTTCTGTGGTGCAAGACTTTACATTTGTCGTTTTTGAACTTCACTGTTAGTGTTGGCCCATTCTTCCAGTCTATCCAGTTGTTCCTGCAGGTTGACTCTCCCTTTAGACACGCCCACTGCCACTCAGTTTGGTATCCTTATCAAACTTTGTCAGGGTATGCTTCACTTAAGTGGCATAACAGGCATTGCTGTTCTACCTCATTGGTGTTCAGTGAAACTCATTTTGGAATTGGGATGGGCCAAGAACAATCACCTTGTTAAAATGCTGTAGCTGATCTGCAGTGACAGCTTAAAGTGCCATGACTTGACATATTTTGGCTGCTATTTCTGTAAGATGATGAAGAAATAAGGAAATGGCAAATGGTTGTCTGAAGCCGTTTCTTACCTGCCTCACTAAAATTGCTATGCACTGTTTTAAGTGTCTGAAACTTTCTGAATGGTTGCTGGGAGTTTGAAAACTGTAAAAGCCTTTTCATAGAGCCAAGTTACTGTAGTACAGGCTTTAAGAAACTAATTCTAGTTGACAGAAGGTATAGTAGTTGTAAAAATAAGATCTTTGCTAATATAACATTAAAAGAAAACATTATTTTAGACATTTTGTCAAAGTAGGATAGCCTGTGTAGCAATGGAACAGTTTTGAGTTTCCAGTGCATGGCATTTTTATCAATGGTTACAGTGTTATTTTGCAGGAGAAACTGTTGACTCTTCTAGAAGAAAATGACACCTTTTCCAGGAGCTTGTTAATGCATGTAATTTTTGTCACTACTCCTAATTTTACTTTATTAACCACAACATGTATTATTGGGAGCAATTTGTTAAAGTGAATCTGATAAAGAACTGGAAAATGCTCCATTTTTTATGTGCCTGATTCATCTGGAAAATCACTTTCCAAATATGTTTAGGTTTTGGTTTTCTTTTTTCCTCTTCCATCCAGCTATTTTTTTTTGCTAAAAACCACAAAGTAGATATGGCAGTTCCTATAGAATATTTCACCTGTAGCAAACATGTCAGTTTTGGTTCAAATGCTTGAAGAACCTTCTAGGAAATTTCTTACCGTTCCTTTGAAAGGAGCACTTGCAGTTCAGTTGAAGAGCTCAGAATATAGATTAGAGGGGATGGTTAGTCCTCAGACTGAGTTCTTGTTCATCTCACATACTATATACTAAGTCGTGCTCTCCAAATACCGCTTGCTAGATGACACATTCCAAAATCTGGTACCATCTTATGGCTTTAATCAGTGTTGCTTGGAAAATCTTTACCCCACTTCTTAACTTATGTTCAGATCATTGATTTCTCCAATGATTACACATGGTTCCCTTCCTTTCAAGTGCAGTGATCGTTGGAGTTCCAGCATAATATTTTTAAGTTAGGTTTGCACCTGTGTTTTCTAACATCATAATATGTATGTACTCACACAGGAAAAAGACCAAATGACAAGCAAAAACCCCTTGTATCTTTCTTCATCTTTCTTTTCTTTTTCTATCCCCTTATCTTTTTTTAGCTTTTTGGGAGGATTGATTAGCATCTCTCATCCTTCTGAAGCTGAGTAATCTGTCTATTTTAAGATTTTCTAAGCAGCCCATCACAGCAGCTGTCTGAGATCTGCACGAATATATAAGTTTGGCTTTTTCTAAAGGATCTGTCTGTCAATCTGAAAAAAAGAGCATGCTTTAAGGTGGATTCTTCCAACTCTGCAGTAAGATAGGAAGGCAGGAGGTTGATCAGATGCCTTCTCACCTGACTTGTTCTCAGTATTTTACAGTCAGTTAAGAGTGGAGTATTCTGTAAAAATGTATTGCAAATTATGCTAAAAATTTTGAGGTTAGTGGCAGTATCACATACATTTCCATTTCAGATGTAAGTTGCTGTGGTTGTGTGCTTACAGCTCTTCTCCTAGGAAGTAGATTGACCACTCAGCACTGCAGGAACTTAACCTTGTAAAACTTAGAGTTGCCTACTTCAGTATATTGAAAGGGGGATGGGAGAGGTACTGCTTTTTCTTGCTTATTTTAAAATAGCCTTTGAGTCATCAAACTTGCTTTTTGAAGGTCATTAATATAAATTTCTTGAAAAGTAAGTGAGAATGCTTGTTTCTGGTTGACTGATGATTTGGGGTTCTTTTTGTTGTTGTTTTTTGTTTGGCTGGTTTTTGGTTTTGGTTTTTGTTTTTTTTTTTGTGTCATACTCAGAGCTGACTGACCATAGTAGCCAAGCTGCAGTATATAAACAGATCCCTAATCACTCAGTCTGGGCCATATATTAAAACGGAGGTATCTCAGTTTGAGGGCAGGGGGAAACAGTATCTGTGAACAGTGAGGAACCAGGTACTCATGATGAAGAACATGGAAGTGGAATGGGGAAGGTGGGAATTTTGCCTTTGGGCAGCAGCCAGGTAGATCATCTTAGTTCATTTGGTTAAGCTGGATTTTCATGGAAGTCTGGTTTCTCCTAGCTGCTGGGCAGAGTTGGTGTACTATGGTGTCAGAGAAGCATGAGGGTAGAGAAGTTAAGACCAGAGTGCATTTGGTATGACAACCTGATGGATTGGTGCAGTTATATCCTACATTATAATATCCATCCATTTTTTTCAGATTTATTCTGTTTAGTAGGACCACAAATGATCATTCTGTTTCTGAGTTCCCCAGGATGTTATTTGGTACACATTTCTCATGTTGCTAATTTTGGTAATGTTACCATTTGCAGATAATTTTTTGAAAATTTTTTCTACTTCTTAACAGGTGCTGCAAAGTTGGTAGTAGTCATAGCAATATTTTTATTGACATTTTATGTCATATCTCAAGTGTTTGAAATAAAAATGGATGCAAACTTAGGACACATATTTGGTAAGTGATGACTTTTTTTCTCTGGCCATTTATTAATATTTACTTGAGCCTTTATCAAGTTTTGCCTTAGGCTCGTCAACTTAAGAATTCTGTGTTTATCTTTAATATGTGTGCTTGTTATTTTTTATCTATAATATGTGTATTAAATTATTTTCTGTATGAAATATTTAACCTACTCTCTTAATTAGTTTCTTTTGTCTGCCAAGGATACATAATTTTACCTGCTCTTTTTTTTTTGTTTACTGGAAATGCATTCTTAGTGTAAAGTAATAAATTAAGTGACTTGAACCATATTTCTGGAAATTTGTGCTCTGCCTTACTACTGCTAAAGAGAAGTAGAATTTGTTTTGGGGCGGCTTTTTCTCTTGTGCAGATATACTACTGTGTTAAGTTGAATGTGCAGTAATCAAAACATTTCAGATGTGCCCAGGTATTCTAAGCAGATAAAGATTAGCAGTAGAGGTGTATCAAATTTCAGAGTCTATTTTGAACCAGAATTTTCTTTCAAGGTGCTTTTCATCACCAAAAATACCCCAAACAATGGGTGGATTTTGTGTTCTTTAACTCTGGATTACTGCAGTGTGAGCTGCCATCTGAACCAGCCAGCAGATACATCTTCAGTAGTCGTTGAAGAGACAGGGGTATCATTGTGCATGATGGGGGCACTTGTGTCTCTTCATATCTCAGGAAAGGGAGTCATGAATGGTTGGGTTCAAACACACCTGAGCTGCAGGCTTCCAGTTTAGGTGAAAGGAACCCCATCCCAGTGAGGCTGTAAGGAGGGAAGTAATTTTACTTCAATGCCCTGAACTCCATAAATTCTCAGAGGTTTTGGATCTCTGTGGATTTTTGACTCCATGACTCTCAAAGAGCCATAAATTAAAGCAGTGCTTCTGAATGGGATTCCTAATCACTTTCATTCTGCTAATGCATAAAGAGGTTTTTTTTTATTGGAACATAATATTCAGGTGTATTTGATACTTCATTTCAACCAGTCTGTTTTTATGGGGTACAGAAAGATTTTTACATTTATAGGACATGATATAGCAGATGACACTTTAATAGTAACATCTTGTAATGCTTTCTTTTTTCATTTTAGCTAGATCAGCATTGGATGCAGCTGCACACTGTGAGTATTCATAGGCATGTATTACTGCTGTGACTTGCTTTTACTAATAACAGAAAGACTGATGAATTTTCATAGTTAAGAAAGTCTTAATTACACTTCAAATGCAATCAGAAACTAATTTTCCTCTTCTCCTGATTTTCCTAAATTTCTGGTAAAATCTGTTTTGTAGTTTTGGATTGTGGCTTTTGATGACAGCACCAGAGCAAGCAGCAGGGTGACAACAAGAAATTGAAATAATGAGGTGCTTCAGGAACTTAGATTATTTTAAACTGCTATGTAACTACAGATGCAAGAGTGTTTGTGTTTCCTCTCTTCTTTGAATTCCTTCAGAATATATTTGTCTGTTAGACTACCTGTGGTGTTCTCTAAAATCTTGACTTACTTCCTTTTGAAAGCTACAAAGCCTCCAAGATACAAGTGTGGGATCTCTAAATCTTGTCCAGAAAAGCATTTTGCATTCAAAATGTCAAGTGGAGCAGCGAATGTAGTTGGACCTAAAATTTGTGTAGAGGATAATGTGTAAGTATTTTTCCCTGTTGTTTCTACGTGTCTCTTTATAATACTTAGATCACTTTGAACATACAATCAGCAGTTTAAGACATGTTAGTGTTGTTGGAAGGACAGGTTTTTTTTAATATCAGTCACACTTAACGCCTTTGCCTTCCACGTGCATTTAAGCTGCTCCAGTTTAGCTGTTTCTCAGCTCACATTATATTAGTACAGTTAGCATGTACAGCAGCTGGTGCTAATGAATTTTAGAGCCAATGGCAACTTCTCTGTGAACAACAGAACTCTACATAATAGAGTAAAGGATAATTCATGTGTAAGAGGAAAAAATGTATTGGTAGCATTTTCCATTGCTAAACTCTCTAAAGTAACTGTAAGACTAGTCTCAAGTGATCTTAAAGAGAAGACTGTTTTTAGCACTAAGTAGCACTCCTGTGTAAGGCTGGCTTAGCTCAAGCTTGCTGGCTTGTGTGGGAATTAGTCTGCAGCAGAGCATCCTGGTGTAGTTGGAAGCACATGCTAGCAGGAGCTCACCTTGGCACATGCTGACTACAGGTTGCTCCTGCTGCTTTCCAATCTTGCTGGTGACTTGCTTGGTGACCTTGGGCAGGCTTATCTAATCTCAGCACGGTATTTCTGCTGGTGTTACAAAACATGGTACTGTCTCATTCTGGTTGCTTAATATAGGAAGCTTAGTATCTGTGAAGACTTAAGCTGATTCAATGATTAAAAGTGAGAATGCAAGTAATATTTTAATTTCATTTGTTCTGTTTGGGATTTTTGACTTTTTTTTTTTTTAAGTCTTGTTGACTGATTAACTAAGAAGAGTTTTGTTATTTCTGTCCAAAAAAAGCAAAATCCTCTAATAGATATTTTGCTGAAGAAAGTGATGAAAAAGATAGTTGCTGGAAAAAGTCCTCTGAAGTGGGCACTTTAGTGCACAGCTCTTGGATTCTAAACTCCAGCTTTCCTTGGCAAACATCTTTCTGAATTCCTTCAGAGGGAAACTGGTCATGTCTGTCTTAACTGTCCACCAGAAAATTTGATTGATTTTATATGATCTCCTGCTTTGCTCATAGGAGATTTTATTTCTCTTACAAAAGCTTTCAACTTGTTGACTGTAAATTCTTGGAAGAATTCTAAAACTGATGAAGGGCTGCCCTCCTGTGAGAAGTTGTCACATTGCAGCCTGTTGTGTTTGATGCATAAGCTGTCTCAGATGTATCAAGTAATATCTCAGAGCTCTGAAAAAAACTCATTTCCTCTTGAGTACCTCTTTGTTTTTTAGAGATATTTTGTGAACTCACACCCACAAAAAAGGTTTTTCTTTTTCTGATAATTTTGTGTTCTTCCTACTTCCAAGACAGGACAGGAGAAACGAATTTTCATAATTGGTGAAAGATATATGCAGAGTAGAGTATTTTCCTATGTATTAAATATAAGGATGTCACTTGACTTATGAAAGCACTAAAGTTGCTGATACAATTCAGAATGCAGGTAATTTGTCAGTTTTTCTTTTTTATTATATAGATATTTTAATGTGAAACAGGAGTTCTGCTTTATACAAGTACAGTTATAGCCTTATTCTATATTCAGAGGCCATAATCCAAATTAGAAAAAACATGCTGGACTCATCATCAAAATATTAAATATTGTAGTTGCTACTTCATGGGCTTTTTAGAAGGGGCTATATTTACTTGTTTACCAGCAACTTCTCCATGCAATTTTATTTTTTAAGAAGCCAGTTGCACGATAGTGCCACAGTAACCCATTAGCAGGGTTGTATATACTACATTCCTTTAGTAACTAGTAATTCTTGTATTCATGATTGTAGATTTTGTTATCTGAATTCATTATAACTTTATGCATGTGTGGAGTTTCAGTGTCTAGTCATCTCAGTATTAGATATTTTTCTACTGATACTTATTTACAGAGAATTTTGTAGTCCAAATGAGAGGAAGTTCTTATTCTTTTTGGTAATTTCAATGCCCACTAAATTTTGCAGGAGGAAAAGAATGGGTTCATTGCCTTTATTCATTTATGTCCCAGTCTTTATTTGCCATATGTTTTTCTTGTTTAGAATGGATGTTCAGACGTGACATGAAAATTGCATGATCAGAGCAGAAATGATCCTCCAGTGGCTAAAATACTTGTGGAGTTCCTACTAACCAGAACTGAATTCTGAATTTCAGCAGAAATTTTCAAGTATTTTCTTTCAGAAATTACTGAATTAGAGTTTTAATTTAAACTGCAGTTTTTGGAAGAAGATATAACTTAAGGGACTAACAGAAGAATATGAACTCTATCATCTCTAATTACTAGTTCTTTAAAACCTTTTAAATTCACTCTGCCAAGAGTTGCCTTTATCTGGTAGTCTTTCACAGCCTCTCTGAATACTGAGTCTGTTTCTGATAGTTGTCTATTCAGTTTGTCATTCCTCTAAATTTTGGCTTCTGTCTTCATCCTGGGTGCAAGAGAGAGCACCAGAGAGGAAGATTTTGACATATTTCCACGATAGACCATTTCTTGTTTTTAGCCTATCATTAGGAAGTTGGCATGAGAAAGCTGACATGGAAGCTGTGTGTGAAAGAATGCATTGCTCAGAGCAGGTGTACAGACATGACCAGAAAATCATATTGCTGCAGAAGAAATGTGAAAAAAACTTTGAGCATAACAGGTTTGTACACATGTGCAGCCCCTTCCTAAAACCAGCTAGGGAGGCTAAAGAAATCCTGATCAGGATGGAATTAAAGCATCTTCTAGAATGTGTTTGTAACTAAGGACATGTGTGCAGCTATATACTTTTGGTGAGATGCTTTCTTTAATCTCAGCTGAAGGCTTCTTCATTATCTTAAATTATATAATTGTTCAAAACGTGTATTTATCCTGTTTATGTTACCTCTTTTAATCCCAGCTTCAAAATGTTCATGTTGGGATATTTGGGGCCTGAAGGCAGAACAGGATTCTTCACACGGTGTGAACTGCCAGCAAACAGGGATGACGAGGTCTGAGGTTTCTCTCACTGGAGTGGTACGGCCACCATGGTCTAAGGTGGCACAGCATCCTACCTAAATCTTAACATTCCTGTTTTGTCTTCTTTACCATTCAGAAGGGCTTCCATTTCACAAGGGGACTCTTTGCAGTCCCTTTGCTCCTCTTGAGTTTGGTAAATACATTTCTGTCATGGATTGTGACATTTTTTGGGGATGTGTGATTGTAGTCCAAGATCATATATAACTTTTGCTTAAAGTCCCATCAGTGTGCTAACTATTTTTCTTGCAGTTAGGTTTCCTGTTAATTGTATGAGTAGCTAAGTGGTTTGCCTTTCTTGTTTCTTGATGTGAATTTTAAATGCTTCTATTTGGTTAGCTTTTTAACTCATTAACACATTTTTGTTCATTGCATGCTTACAAAAGAAAGATTAAAATATTGGTTATGTGACTGTGCTGAGCTCCACAAATTAATATTTGATTATTTTTTAATACATTAATAACATAACTACATAAATAATGGTATTTTTTGTGACACTTAATATATAGATATACTTTGAAACCATGATTAAGCAATCAAATCAATACAACTGGGGATACTTGAGGTATTATTCTTAATTCAATGGTGCTTCAAGAACAGAGATTAGTTCAAGGAGATTTTGCTTTATTTTTTCATGAACATGCAGTCTTCTAACTATGTCTCTCTTAGACCTTGGTCCTATTGAAAAAAAATATTTCACATTAGAAGATTGTCTAATTAAAAATCAAAATATTTATTTTGTTTCAGTTTAATGAGTGGAGTTAAAAATAATGTTGGCAGAGGAATAAATATTGCCTTGGTCAATGGTAAGTGACATTTTAAGGGGGCAGATTGTTTTCATTTTAAAATGTTTTCTCAAATGTAAGGTGAAATACTATGGGGTGGTGAAAGTCAAGCACCAAGGAGAAAAGGAAGTATTCAGCTTATTAGTACTGAGATAATGTCAGATACTGACACTTTGTTACAAAGCAGAAAAACTCAGTACATTTTTGCTTCTAAAAATGGGTTGTAAAAATAGTAATGTGGAGTTCTGTGGTGACTGCCTTGTTGATACATCACATAAATTCCTAATGCACAGAAAAATGCATGCTACTTCTTATTACCTTGTGTGTTACCACCACTAATTAAACTGTAGACTGTATTCTTTTGTTGCTCTGTTTTCAGTGAAACTTCTTTAACATCTTTAACAGTTTTGTTACTGCACAAAAAGACCATTCATTATCGCCTCACTTGTATCAGAATATTTGGTCTACAGGTCTTGTCCATAAATACATTGTGTTAGGTAATTGTGTTTAGCGTTCATAATTTTCATTAAAACCTAACAAGTTTAGCTGTGTATTATCTTGAAAGCTGAACTGAATGTCAGCACTGGCATATTTGTCTTTCATGTGTAGAAAATGATTCCTGATAGCACTTTGTTATTTTGCTGCAACATAAATTCTAATTCATGGATTGTATTCAGATTTACATCATCTAAAGCATAACTTGAACAATACTTCCTAATCCTATGTTTCTTTCCTAAACTGACTCAATCTGTTCAAAACCAAAATACCTATCTTTGTATTTTATAGCTCCACGCTTTCTCTCTGTCTTCCAAACTTTAAATGAATGTATATATTAAAAAAACTCCACCTTCCATCAAATACTCCTTTGTAGACAGCATAATAATAAAAGGTAATGAGATATACTACATTGTCCACTTTTTCCTATTTATTCTGGATGTTTAAATCTACTTACAATTTCCAGTCTATAGCAAAACATGAGTCTAATTTTAATCTTTCTGACTTTCCATGTGGCATGAAAGGCAGTCTAAAGCTGTACTGTCTATTTTTGCAAAACCAGCGTTAAAAAAAGGCAGCTATATGAACTGAATATTCTTTGTTGGTTTTAGAGCCTGTGGGTATTATCATTTATTTTACATTCTGCTTCAAGGAAAATCAGAAATTTGCCTAGAATCACAGAATGATCTGTGCTTGAAGGGATCCTTAAGATCACCCAGTTACAACCCCCCTCTGCCATGGTAGGAACTCCTTGCACTAGACCAAGTTGCTTAAAGCTGCATCCAGCCTGGCCTCCAACACTTTAATGGATCTTCTCACTTTTTTCCTGTTACCTTTTCCTGCACTTTTTCACAAACAACTACACTGTTTCCATAAAAGAAAAGTTACCATAATTCATTTATCTAGTGTCTTCTGCAGCACTTTGTCTGAAAGAGTGTAAGAGGAGTTGGACATGTTATCTGTAAAATAATTTTGGCTATATATGATGGCATCAAATATTTCTTTTTCTCTTTTCCTTCAGGTAAAACAGGAGAATTATTAGACACTAAGTTTTTTGACATGTGGGGAGGAGGTAGGTGCAATTACACTGGTCAGAGAGAAACAAATGTGCTTTTTTCTTCCTTCTTGTACAGACTCCATTTGCTGTGTTATTTAAGGTGATAGTTAAGGCAGTGCTTCACCTCTACCTTTGTGAGGAGAGTGCAACTTTAAAGAAACACAAATAGTTGAGGTGGGAGGGAATGGTGTGGTTAATCAAACAGACTTATTCTCCAGAGTAGTTCTCATTAGTAGTTGTCTTTACACAATATGAATTAAACTCTTTCTATAAAATAGGAGTTTTCTGATGCATTTTAGCTTTCTCTCACTCTGCATCTTTTTATAAAGATATATTTACAAATATTATGTATATTTTACATATATAAATATTATCTTTACAAATATTCTTAAAAGTAATGTCTTTGCAGAAAACGTTGCAGGTATTTAAATACAGAATTGTTGCTTATTATTATCCAGTTTTATGTTTTTTCTTTTCAGATGTGGCACCACTTATTGAATTTCTGAAGACCATCCAGGATGGAACAATTGTGTTAATGGCAACGTATGATGATGGTGCAACCAAGTATGTAATTGATTTTAAACAGCAAATGTTGCTTAAACCTTTACATGCTGTTTTATACTGAAAAAAATACATTATTACACAACCACTTTTAATGAGACTTTTTTCTTCCAAGGTGACAGATTTGAAAGTATACTTTCAGTTTATTAGTTTTATAATACAGATGTGATTTCGGCTCAACAAAAACTAAAACTAAGCAGATATAGGTGTGCTGATTTTTCTATTGCTGATAGCTCATTCTGTTTTAGGTTAGTGAATTTAGCTAGGTCCAGACATAGGAACATGATTATGAGAATATACTCTGGAAAGTGTCTGTTCTATCCAGCACTTTCTTCAGATCATCTCCAAGACAGAGTTTGGTGGATACAGGATTGTAACCTTTCCCAACCAGCCTTGCCTGTATCATTTCATTTAAAGTCACACAGGTTACTGGTGTGAGCCTTGTATTTTTTGGCCTCAGCATTTTACTGTTTCACCGTAAAGCTATTCAATTTATTGATCTAAATGTAGCCTAAGAGGGTGTAGGTCTCTCAAAGCTCTGTCTTCCAACTTTCAAAACTTGGGTCAATTTCAATAGATACTAAAAATTACTGTAGATTATGTATTATAATCTACTCCTCACCTTAAGTCATCCTATCCAAAGGATTGCTTTTCACAGTGAAAATTGAAACTTCTTTCCTTTTCCTCTGTTGTTTTACTAATAATTAACTTTTTTGTTAATGTGGTCTGTACAGTTTTTTCCCTCATTTGGCTCAATTTGTTATCTACAAGTTGTCTGTATTTTTGATACAAAATCAGCTTCCCTATGACTAAGTCCTGACTTTGCAGTATGGAATCTTCACAGTAGTCAAGTGTGTTTACATTCACCGCTTTTAGGAAAGAATAAAGTAATTTTCTGGGGTTTTAGCCAAGGCTGGATCTTCTCTCTGTTCTGTTCACTCGTTTTGTTACTTTACATTTTACCTGCTTCCCTTTCTTCTTCAACATGTTTTAGATAATAAGTAGGGTTAGTTTTGCTTCAGTAATCATGTTACAGCTGATATTTTTGAATGTTTGTATGTAGATAGAATACAAGCTAAACAAGAAGTTGTATTTGGCCTTGTCATGCTGACAGACAGGAAGTACTGCTTACTGACAGTACTACAACTACCACTGGTAGTTGATAGTAAATATAAATGCCAGTTCTTGGAAAAAAAATTGGGAAGAATCAAGCCGCCCTAATGCTTGAGAAGGCTGGAGTGTGGGTTGGGCAAATAAGCTCCACAGTATTAAACAATTTTCATAATTTTGGCTCAAGTGAGTCATACAGCTATATCTCAATAGGTGGTAGTAATCAGAAGTTTTGTGTCTTGTTTGGTAATCAGGCACATTTAGTAACCTAAAGGAAGAAATAAAGAGCTGTTATTTGGATATTTTGGAATGATATCCTACTGCTTTTCTTTTGATACTAAAATTATCCTAGTTGGGATTACAGGAACTGAAACATGCTGTGAGGCAGCTTTCTGAATTTTGAATTAATTGCCCCAAGCAGATGAGAACTTATTTCAGATACTTATTTCATTCTTCTAATCTAAAATAGCTTTTATTTTATCTAGACTTCAGCTTGAGCCTGCAAACAATGTTTACTTTAAAGGCTGACTTTTTTAGTTGCTTGGAGAACTGCTAACGGAACTTGAGATGTATAAATTCTCATAGGAGAGGGTTCTTGGCTTTTGTTGGTGTAGTGATAGGTTTAATCTCAAGGAACCAGGATATATAGTATGAAAGAGCAGTGCTTGTTGCATCAGGTGATTTCAGAACTAGTCTTATCTGATTCTGAAAGACAGATCTTGCCCAATATTGACTGACTTAAACTGTATTAAATAAGATCAAAGCAGACTGGTTCACTGAGCAATGAAAGCTGTAAGGGCATGTATTTTATTCACATACTGAACTTCTCTGTTTTTTTCAAGGCTTAATGAGGAAGCACGGAAACTGATTGCTGAATTAGGAAGCACATCCATTACTAACCTTGGCTTCAGAGACAACTGGGTCTTCTGCGGTGGAAAAGGAATTAAGACGAAAAGTCCATTTGAACAGGTTTGTGATTCTGTAACTTTCTGGAATTTAACAGCTTGCATTAATAGAGGCGTAGCATGTTTTATAAGTGCCATGCATTTGTTCAAGATGAGTATCTATTGCAGTACTGGCACACAGTGTTATTTTCAGTTTTTTTCCTTGAGTAGCCTCCTCCTCTTAAACATACAAAAAAAAAGATTCTTTGGTGACACATAAATAAGAAGAAAAAATTATATAGTGTAGATCTTACTATGCCAGTAACTAGATTATTCCTATTCTTAATGAATCAAATTAAACTGAAGAATTCAAAACTCCCCACCTGAGTTGTATTTTAGATGCATTAAGAATGGTGAACTTCCAAGAGATAAGTGGGTAGTTAAGGAATATGTGAAATAGAATATATTCCCATACTTTAGCTGTTGCAATTCAGCACGTGTCAATGTTGCCTTTAATTACTGGTAAAAGTAGCTTTGTACTAGCAGAGTAAGGAAGATGTGTTTTCTTCTGCCATCTTTGTGAGAGAGGTGAAACTAAGTGCAGAAGCAGTGGCAGACTCATGGAGGCAATAATGTCTTACCTGACTGCAGATGGTTGCTTGGTGGACAAATAAAATGTTCTTTCAAATATCACTATTTTCATTGCCTTGTAAATTTAGTATCCTTATTTATTTTTACCTAGTGGTTCATGTTTTAATGCAGTTGGTCATTTCCTTGCTTCTCTCTTCCTAAGCAAACATCTATAATAAAATTTAAAAATGTTTTCCCTGTATGGCTTAACTTTTTACCATATACTTGTCTGAGTAAGTTACTTTAAATGGTGAATACTTACAGATTGTTATATTTGATTCAAAGCACAAGAAGTTAATAATGATGTTTTTTCTTTGTCCATGTCCTGAAAATAAGTACCTCTCTTAAAGCTATGAGTTAAAGCAAAAGAATAAATGACTTCATGCTAACAGCATTGGTATTTTCCATTTATAGCATATAAAGAATAACAAGGACACAAACAAGTATGAAGGCTGGCCAGAAGTTGTGGAGATGGAAGGCTGTATCCCTCAGAAGCAAGACTAAATGAAAACCGAAGAAAAGGAGAAAGAATATGGAAGAAAATGCACTTTCTGCTATTATTAGAGAGAGGGCTATGAAGGAGATTGTACTGTAAAAATTATTTTTAAAGCATGCAGCCATCTTGTCAGTCTGTGCATGAGCACTGACATTTTGAATATGGAGATTATTTATTGCTAAGACACATAGAAATGCTTTTTGTAAATATGTCCAAAATAAAAGAAACATCCAATCATTTCTATGCAGGTTTCTTAAAAGCACAGTATTTAGTTTGCCTGTTGTAAATAATACTTGTAGATAACTGGCTAATAATTTACCTATGTGGACAATAAACAGATTGTGACAAATGCACTGTCCTCTTAACAGTGCAATATTGCTGTGACTATGTAAACTTGGTGGAATATTGTAGATTTTAGTAATATGTTAATAAGGAGCTTTAATTTTTTTTTATCCTCTGCCTTTTTAATGGCAGCATCAATTTTTATTAAAACTATTTGGTTACTCTAATACCAAGTGCTTAAAAAATTTATTTTGTTGTCCCCCATCAAAACTGAATAATCAGCAAAGGAAGACTACATGATAGTATAACACAGATATGCTGTGAAAAGCACAAGAGAATTTTTTTTTCTATCTTTAGGGGATGAACTAAGGTAAATATATAAATAGTATGTGTGATATTTAAAAGCAGCTTGGAAGAATTTGTACTTGAAAACGTTCACTTAATAGAAGGGCCTGGCATGTTAAGCAGCAGTACCGTGGCTAATTTTCTCATTTTTTATTGCAGCTTTTGTACTGCTGCTTAACCATTCATTCTCCCTTGTAGCTGTTCAGCTGCAGTGGCTGGTCACACAGTGAATGTGGATAATGGAAGAGCTTCCTCTTTTAGTTCTAACATCAGGAATGAATTTCCCATCACAAAGAGCCTGTTAGAAAGCAGACTGCCTTCTAGTGAGAGTTGTTTCAGGGTACACAGTTGTGTACCTTTACCATGTACAATACTTCCCATGAGCTGAGGCAATCTCTTCTTCAGTGGAATGTCAGAGGGAGCATTGTGTCTTGGGTTTTGCAATGTGTGACTTGTAAACTTAACTAATGATGTTTCCTTCATCCTGTTTTTTAATGGAAAAAAAGGACCAAGTTGAAGTGGCCTTATTCTTTAGCTTATATTAGAGCTGTTTGAAGACCTTGCTTTCTTTCTAAACTTGTATTTCTTTTCGATAGGGCCAGCTTGAACTTTTCCTGAAACTCTGTTATACCATACTGAGTCCATATTCACAAAATTAGGGCTGGCACAGGACTGGTTGTAATCTCTTAGAGCTTTGTGTCATAAATTCTGGTATGTTCCTCAAAAACTTCAAGCTAGTACTATGGTGCGAAAGCCACAAAGGATTTTTCAGGAACCCACAGTGAGTTTAACACAGAGGCATTAGAAATAGCATTATTGTTGACGTTTTCTGAGTCAAATTCTGTGCACTAAAAATTTCAAGCAATATTGAGTATTACTTCATAAGAAAAATAGATGATCTCTGATACCAGAGTAAGAATGGATTCTGAGTTGTTCTCTATGTTTAACTAGCTTTTTAAATGATGTGGGTTTCTCTCAATGTAAAATAACTATAAATGCATCTGACATAGTGCTTTCGTTAAATATTGCAGATTTTCCTGTGTAGGGGGATGTGTTAAAGTCATATGTATTTTTTCATTGAAGTAAAATCCCCTTTTCTAATCAGTTTGAAATTCTATTTCATTACTTAAGGCTGTAGTGAAAAACTAAGTGTGTAATTCCTGGAGTTTTCACAGAAAAGCAGTTCTGTTGGTGTTTATGCCAGTATTGGCTACGCTGCGATCCAGAATAATACCAAAATAATTTTGAAGTTACTCAGCAGGGTTTTAAGAGGAAGAAACTCTATTTGGCTGCATTAGTAGTTTCCCTGGACTACACCTGTCTTCATTCTTTTGGCCAATGAATATTTCATCTTTCTTCAAATTAAAAAGTTCAACTTTACGAAATTAAATGGAGAATGTGTGCCTTTATTAGCAGGCCAAGTTGAGTAAATATATCATGATTCTCTTAACCTCTTGAAGTTGTACCTGCAACAAACCTTTTAAACAATTAATTTTAAAACAATAAAATGGCAGAATTATTTTTTTTTACATCTTAAATAACTTGATTCTTGAAATTTTGATGGAAATCTTTCTCTTACTCTCAAGCTGTGTCCTCACAGCTATATGCTATCCTATTTAATAAGACTCTTGCCAAATATTTAAAAGTCATACTGCAGTGGCCATACAAAGGGCTGTCCTTGCTTTCCTCCATCATCATGCTCTATTGACTTGTTGCAAGATCTCCCTTGAGTGGGCAAGTCGCAGTATCCTGCTGCTGAGATGAATTCTGAAATCAGCAAGACTTTCTGGTACTCTATCTGCATTTCATTTGAGTTGCCAAGCACGAAGGTGACTATTCTGGCCTCTCTCCAGCTGGGGATAGGAAATCAGTTGCAAAGACAATGGTATAGGTGTACAAATACCTTTGTGTGTGACAAAGCTTCATAATCCATATCTTCCTATACACAGTGATGGGAATTTTTGCAGCATCTTGCAGACTTGTTGAGAACAGAGTGGCAAAGGAAGGGAAGAAAAAGGTTGTGAGGTATGTCTACCTCAAAAAGTAGAGCTGTGTGAAGAGAGGGGGAAGGACACAAGAAGGTTTTAACTTAATTTTCACCATGGAAACTCCAACTGAGATTCAAGGCACCTGAAGCTGACTTCAATGTAAACCACAGCTCGTAACTGCTTTACTAGTGGTGCTTTATATGGATTCATAGGAGTCCTAAGAAAGAAATGGAAAGAGGTGTCTGCCTTGATGTACCCTCTGGACCTTCCCTAGTGCCTTTCATAATCCAACTTTTTTTTCCCCCCTCTGGAAAAAGCAGACCCTTTTACAGCCTTAGTTTCCTGATTGCCAGTTTGGAAAAGGCTTTATTTTGCTCAGTGTGTTTTGCTTTCCAGATGTCTTACTGTGGTGCTCGGTTTCCTCAAACATTGAATTGACTGCTAAATGCTTGATGTGTATGTAATGTCTCCTGAAGTGTTTGGGTTTTCTGCAGTCTGAGTGTTTTTCAAGAATAAGTGTATTAATAAAATAAGAGGCCAGGTGGGTAATTGCAGAAGGGGAAATAATGCTGCCACCATACGTGCAGACTGACTTTCCCGTGTAGGATGGGAAGGGCTGCAGTGCCTCCCTAACTGACTTGGGTCATGGCTAAGGTGGATACTAAGCAAAGAACTTTTTATTGATGAAATCCTCCTCAGTTTTAAGGCTGTAAGGGATGGGAGCTTTGAGGCTGAAGCAGGAAAGTGTGACAGCAGCTCTTGACCTGTTCATTGATATCATGGGGGGGTCAGTGGCTCCTGATACTGTACAAGGGATACAAGGGATCCCTGCTTCTCACCCTCTGAGCAACAGGGCACAAACACCTGAGCTTCTGCCACATCCTGCTCCTGCCTCCCTGGGGGGTGAAAAAATGAAGAATGGCAAGAGAAAACATACTCTACCTGAGATGTTTCTTTGCATTTCTGATAACATTAAAGCCACTTTTAGTTCCTCCTTGCTGTATCTGTGGTTATCCCTTTCAATGCTACAAAGCTCTCAGGCATCCTTCATAGACTCAGGTTAAAAGAGATTCCTCAGATATCACTTCCTGTGCTTAACTGTCCATCTAGGTGGGTTGGCTCATATGACTCTCCACTTAGGTATCTTTTTACATTATTCCTTGCCCTATGTTCTCTCCAGAACATGCAAACCAGTTCCTTTAGTCTTGTATTTCAATTGCTATAATCTCTAAATCTCTAAACCTGTTGCCTCAGAATGGTCTGTTCCTTTCTTAGGGTGTTGTTCATAGCATGATATAGCTACAGGCTCATGCAAAAACATGAAAAAAGGCACTTCAAACTGAGGAGGAATCATGACTCCTCTTTGAGCTTGATGGATGGCAATGGAAGAGAGTGCTATCTTCTGTGGAACATAGCTTGCAAACGTTTCTTCCTACCAAATGCTACAGCAATCTTTTCTGATTATCCTTTTCAGCCTTGAATGTTTCAACATTGTTTTCATCAGTACAAGTTCCCAGGTCTTGGCAGCTGAATCATCGCATTGAAAACCTTGGTGGATGTCTTGATTTTTGACTTTTATATCTTAGTTCTCATAGATGCTTCAGAAGGACCTAACCCACCATGTAGATAATTACACCTTGTGTTATGTTTTGTAGTATATTAGTTAATAAAATGAACATCATCTGTTTAGTATCATTTGAAGTATGCAGATATGAAAACTTTGTTTCAGGGCATTTAGAATACATACGGAGAGAGGTAGGGATCAGCACAGAGCACCGTAATAGTTCAACTACATTGTCTACTATGCAAAATGCATGGAAATCACTCCATCTTCTGGGAAGTTTCTGATCCCTGGAGGCAGACAAAGCAGATACTTAATTCTCTTTCTCTTTCTGATATTGCAATCAGTGCACAGGAAAAAAAAAACAACAAACCAAAACAAAAACAACAAACTACTGAGCTCAAACAATATTTCAAGGTTATTTAAGTGGTCAAAATTGTATTATCCCAAGTATGGTCTCAGCAGAGAGTATGATACTGTTGTCTGGACTCAGTGCTGTTTAGTCATCTACCGTCCATACTTCCAATCAGCCTGTGGCACAGCCTGAGGAACCTGTGGGTTCATTTTCACTGCTGAAACAACCTGGGGTCATAACTCTTTCTTCAGGGTCTTCCACCATGATATGTCCTCCCTATTTTTCCCAAGTTTTCACAGAGAAGGTGTTGAAACCTCCTGTGACAGTGCCTTACTGGCATGCTAAGCACCCTTCCCACAGACAGCAGATTTTGTGGCCCCAGGATAATAATTTGGTCAGGACAATGGAGATGGACTGGCCAAATGTGGAGTAAAGGTCCAAATAGCAGATAATGGACTTCATTGTTGCTGAACTGATATTCCTAAAACAATCTACATAAGGCAGTGAAATACCACATCATAGAAGATTTTGTTTCCTTCTTCCTGACCTACATATCTAATAAAGAGTGACAATTCAGAATCTGGACACCATCTTTCCTGGGAAAAAAACTGACAACTAGGAAATAAATTCTTTAAAGTAACTTTGAAAGCCTCAGCCAAACTGTCCCAAGTTTCTAAAAACTGGCTGTTAGTATGAAAGAAGTTAAGGGATTGCAAATCCTTCAAGTTCCCTTCATTTCAGTGGGAGTACTTACTGCTGGAGTGGGATTTCAGTGTCGGTAAAATGCATTTAAGAGAATAAAAATAAAGTATGCAGAATACTAATTAACCGACCATTTAGAAAATCATAGTGTTTCTCATCAGTGTGTATGAACTGCAATAGTTTTAACCACCCTGATGATAAAAAACCCTAACATTTATGCTGTTCTCTGACTAATTTTCCCCCAGCCCATGCAAATAAAAATCAATTAAAGGCTACTACAATATTAACAAATATCTACCTAACAAATCTCAAGGACTGTAGTCTTATCACATTAGTTATGGAAACCTTTTTCATAACTTGCATAATTTAAATATTTACAAAATATAAACTTTCTTGTTTTATCAAAAATAGTACTTTGCACAATTAAACAACAGTAATCCTTTCACATGATGCTTTAAGCCAGGCATTAAATAACTGCATAAACAACCTTTTACAGATGTAAAATAAAATTAAGCAACATATGGAGACAGAGAAAATGTTATCATTAACAGTTTAAATATTTTAGTGGTGTGTGCCAATCCATAAATAGCATTGTGCAGTCAACTTGCTGAGGATGCAACCTAATAAAAAATTCTAGCTGCTGATTCTAAAAACAAAACATGTTTTAAAAAATCCATTGTTTTATGGCAGATTCCTGTGGGCTAAATCTCATGTGGTAATTTTGATAATGATGGTGAACCACCAGAGAGATGGCTGAATGTGGCAGGTTATTGCACAGAATTCAGGAGTGGGGTGACAACCAGCTGACTCACAAAATGTGTGCTCAGATACTCAGGAAATGCCTGCAGACGGTTTTATTTCCTTCAAATATCAAACTGCATTTCTGTCCCTTCTCAGACCTGTCCCTTGTGTGTTTGAAGAACATCCTGTTGAAAATCCTGAGGTTGCTATTTGGTAACCCATTCACATTCACCAAGCTGTGCTCCTGCCTCTCTCCCCCGGGCACAGCTTAACCCTCCTTTTCCAGGCAGACACTGCTGAGCTCTCTGCAGTCACACGCATTCCTCACTTCCCGACACTTTTCTGCACATTATGCAGAAGGAACTTTTCTGAATGGCTGCAAAGCAAATTCTTCGTGGTCAACAGCTGAACCCTTTCCCTGTCTTTGTGGGTTTTACTGAAGTCTGCAGAAATGAACTATCTAGTTGATCCATCTAGTTCCAGTTTTAAAAGCACAGACATAAGGACTATATCTAATGCATCTTACAAACTCTCTTAACTCTTCAGGCTCTGGCTAATGAGATCTTGAGATTTCCCCACTGTACCTACCCACCACATTGATCTTCAGGACATGCGTCTATTAAATACTTGAAAAATTTAGCATCTGTCCCTGCTCATGGAATAACACGTTCAAATGTGTCATCAGGAGTCCTTTTTGCTGTTTAAGCTGTCCCTGCATGCAGCCTGATGTTTACTCAGCTGTCCTTTCAGTCGAGGCATGCTTGGACTACCCATTGTCTGGCAGTACCTGCTCCCCCTGAGGCCGATCCCTCTGAAGTCCCACATGGTGACAGTGATTGCTGCCCCTGCAGCAGCTGTGTGCACCACACAGGGTGGATGGCTTGTTTCCTGTACTACATCTTACTTGCAGGTGTGTACGTCGGTCATGGTCTCACACCTCCTGCAGCGCACATAGCAGCACCAGACAAACTTGCACTCGCACCTTTCCACGTGCCTGACAACGTGGGTGTTGTACCCACGCCCACAGCACAGCAGGTTACAGCCGTCGGGTCCCTGCGAGGTGCGGTTACATTCTCTTCCCTGAGTCCCAGGGATGCCCAATTTTTGGTCTTCGACACAGTAATTGGGTGATTTGTTCACATACAGCAGGTCCTCTTTCCCAATTGGGATTTTTCTCTGGCTTTTCTCTTTCCTGCGTAGCTTTTTTTTAATTCTGTCTGACATTTGTATGCTGTTTTCATACTTATCCTTTAAAAACCGTCCAATCTTTTCAAAGGATGACATGGTTTTCCAACAAGTTTTCACAGCACAGGACCCAGAAACACCATGACAACGGCAATCCACAGACATCAGCTTTGCTACAGCCTGAAAGCAAAGGGAGAACAATATTTGGATGTGGTCTTTCATTCATCAAGAATACTGCCTGACATCAGTAACACAGAGGTCTCAAAGTATTTAATATTACAGCTGCCACTGCCATTTCCACAACAGACAAGTCAGAACACATGTTAGGAACCAGGTTTCCAGTCCTGGACCCCCACTATGAGAGGCATGATCTTCAGACCTGCTCTTCATTTGCAGTTTGCAATGGCCATAATACAGCAATATTGATCATAACAGTCAAAGCTGTGATTTCTGGATAGCTTTTCATTCTGGAGCATCCTAAATACTTGAATGACATGTCCTGTGTTGCTCCTCCCACTGCAGGAATGCAAAAAGCTCTCATGGTGAAAGGGTCTAGTGGGGAATAGCAGAAGGGGAAAGCAAGGATGGGGCACGTCATGGCACCCTTCCTATGCTGGAAGACATTTACTGGGCAAGTTAACCACACAGTTAAGTTGCCTTTTAAGGGTCTTAGAGCTACCATGAAGATCACTAAACATTCACAACCCTGTTTGTAACTAAGGCCACAGGAATGGCTGAAGTCATACAACAGTGCCTGGGAAGCCGGTGTGGCTCAGCACCCAAAGCAGCACAGGAGGAAGCACCTCAGGGCAGGCTGTTGGAAGAGCAGGAGGATGCTCACATCTCTGAGCTTCACAGAAAGTCTATCCGAAGACCCACCAGGTGTCTCAGCAGAGGTGTCTTTGGCTCAGGTATTCTGTAGTAAATCTCAGGTGCTTCTCACTTACAGTCTTAAGTCCTGTTCTTTTAATTTAGACATAACTAGTTCTAGTATGGGTTTCTAGTGTTGCCAGTTTCATAATGGCTCTATATAACACAATTAGATAGTCGCATTCATATTACTTCTATAACTGTTAGTGCTTTAGCAAGGTTTCCACGGTTATTTCCAACACTCAAATACCTTTAGATGAGCTACTTTTCTATGCCCGTGCAGAAGGAAGGGTGGAGCTGAACATTAACTGTCTGACCAACAATAGGAATCTGAAGCCTGTGTTAAGCTTTTTGTAACATGTAACAATTTTGGCTCAGTTTATAGGATATCAAGCCTCAAATAACTGGAATCTGTAAACAAGCAGTAACGTCCTTTATCTTGAGACGGACTCAAGCACTCAGGAGACAACCAATACAATACTTCCTTCTCTAATATCTAATAATCTAATCTCTAATATCTAATTGTCTAATAATAGTATAAAATCTTACAATTAGTCTCGTGACAACCCTCACATTAGAGTTTGAAAAAGGCACTGAAAAATCACACATGTATAGATGTAGCACAAGATATCATAATTTTTGCTTTGTTTTACAATTGCAATAAGGTACTTTCTGGAGCCATCTTGTGGACTAATATGGGCCAAGGAAACACTTTTACCAAAACATGGGGAAAACAAAAAAAAAACCCAACATCCCAACTACATGATGCTTATTAGATTTCATCCTAAGCCTTCACTTATCCCTCAGCCTCCACAGTTACTAACTGCTGTCAGTCTATGTCTTTCCAAAACTGATTTAAAAAACACAGAGGACACATCTAAACACCCTCCTCTGGTTGCCCCTGAGAAGGTAGTTTCATTTGTGCCAGTTCCTAAGCCTTGATTCTGCAGTGAGATCTGAGATCTGAAATCCTACTGAGCCCCACTGGCCCTCTGCAGGACCAGAAAAAAACCCAAGTCCCAGACTCCATATTGGTAGTTCAGGCAGCACAAATGCCATCCTCAAAATTCCAAAACCAGTCAAGGCATAGGGCAAATCAAATGAGCTATTTCTAATCGATGTGCTAAACTGGGACTTTTCATCATGGTGACTGTGGTCACTGAAGTTTGGGATGAGTCCAGCACAGTTACTCCATTGGTTTCAGTGGGCGTTGAGGCCTCCTGGCACATTCTGCCCCAATGGTATTGATACAATCTTGAGCTGGCATTTGCATAAAACTCCAAAAACATTTAAAAAAACATGACCAAAGTGTTTGCTTGGAGCCACATCTTTGGCAAAAAAACAGGAATAATTTGTAGGTGGAGGTTACTGTGGAAGCCAAAAATGCCAGACATTCACAAAAAACATTAGCAAGAAAGAGCAGGCATATGCCTTGACCTGGAACAGCCATTAGCCTTTGCAAACTAAACCTGGTGAAGAGGTGCACCTGTACAGGAGATACTTCCACATGCTGTGGGCTGCTTTTGCAATTGGGGATTTTTCTGCACTACTGGAAGAAATAAGAATATTGCAATAAGCAAACTCTCACCCATGAGCACACACAGACTCTTTGAGTGGCAAAACAACTGCTAGTTAATACTGGTAGATACTTACCATGTCTTCCACACAGACTAATTTCTCTTTAATAGACAGACCTGACCTTGCTCATATCTCAAGAACCTGTCAATAACAAAATCACTGGGGAGTCAGAATATTAATCATTAAGATGTAAGAGTGATTGAGGCAGATGAGAATTTAAAATCCAAGGAGAAAAAGTCTGTCAGAAGACAGATGACCTAATAAAAATGTGAAGGAAAAGAAAAACACAATATCAAAAGATAAATTTTACACACAACTTAAAAATAGAGAGGATTTAATAGTATTTTTCCAATTTTGAATGATAATTTACTTTTGTCAAGTAACTAGCATTTCAAAGTGGTTTTAAATCATATTGTGCTATTAGATTTATACAGTTACAGATGTAATCCTTGTTTTCACTGCAGTATGGTAAGGTACTTACTAAGGGCAGGAGGATCCAGAAATTGTCAGAGAAAGCTCTGGACTCTGCTAGGTGCTGAGGGTGAGTTACTTCCATCTGGGCAAGTAGCCCAGCAGATGACACTCAGAGTCTTTCTCTAAGGATGAATTAAACAAAAGTAAAGGGAGACAGAGTTTCGGAACAGAAGCAGAAACTGATGTTGAAGTCTTAGACTGACATAAAAATATAAAAATGCTGCATATATTAGCAGTGTACAGATGAGCAGATGAATGCAAGAACTACAAATGTGGTTCAGTGTCTCGTTCCCCAGCTGCTAGGATGGGAAAATTTTCAGCCTGGACTCCAATATACTTTAAGTTGCCAACACAGGGAAGTGACATTTTGCTTTGCTTGATCACAGAACATGCTACTGCATCTCAGTCTGCCATGTGAACTTCAATGAAAAAGCTCCCATAATTGAACATCTGGCAAAATTTAGGGATTAGGCATCTTCTCCTGACGTTGCAAGCAAACCTAAGATCATGCCTATAGAGCCAACAGGGCCTTCAGGTGGGACACAGCTGCAGCACACACCTGTGTCTCAGCAGTGCACAGTGACTGCAGAGTTACTGGGACCATGACTTCCAGACTGACTCCACAACTAGTGCTTTGTTTCACACTTTAGATTCATACGGTGAATCAGTTCAGTTCAGTTCTTCATGAAATAGTGAGAGGATTCTCCCTATGAAACAAAATTCCATGGAGAGCTTCAGAGGAGCACTGTTACAGAAATCTAGTGGATAGATGTGTTGTTCTGAGCAAGCTGGGACAGGCTTTCTTAGGTGGGTTATGGAACTGACTGATAGGTAGTGAGAAATTATCAGTGTGGAACTGAGCTGGGTCCACAAGCATTGTGGTCAGCCACAAGCCCCTACTGCCACTCAGCCTTGGCGGTACAACACACACAACAAGAGTGCAGGGTTAAGTGATGAACAGGGATAAGTACTGCTCTTTTTTAAAATTAAACCTGAGAGAAAGATAATTTTTAAACTGTCTTCCTTTCACTGATCCAATGCAATTAACAGAGGGAGCAGCACAGGGTGAGAATCTGTGGCTAGAACAGACAGATGGGGCAGAAAGCAGAGACTGATTTGCAGCAAAGAAGAGTGTCAATGGAATCACAGTTTGCATACTTTCTAATGCCAGTCAATGCTTAACATGTCCAAGTGAAGCTTTCTGTTTGCAGGCACTGTTCTCAGCTGTGAGACAAGGACTGCCAGTACTTGTTTTGTCACAGGAACTGATGCCTGTAATCAAATGTCTCAGTTTCAGCCACTGGTAGAACTAACACGGTTATTCACAAAGACAAGCACACGTCCAACCAGAGGTGCATCACCTAAGAACAGTTTCAAACTTGGTGAGTCTCTTACCAATCCTCAAGTATCTGTAAAAACAGCCTCTCCAAGCAAGCCCCACATCAAATAAATTACCACAAGTGGAAAAGTGAGCAGAATTTTTCTAGCAGCAAAATAATACAATGATAGTCAATCCATAGTGTCTGATCCTCCACATCCTTTTGTTCAAAGAAGAGCCCAACTCACGTATGCACATCTAAGCACACTGAAAACTGCCATGCTAAAAGATGATGGATGTCTGTCTTGCAGCAGAATAAGGATGCAATCTGAATCTTCTGAGAATCAGATTAGTGGACAACTCAAAAGGCACACACAGTTTTAAAATTTTTATACCTTGATATGGTAACTATGAGATGTGGAAGTATAAAGTAACATTTTGTACTGAAATATGAGAGAAACAAGAGAATCCTGCACATACCAATTCTGTTACTAATGCCAAACAAACACAGAAGTATTGTCCCTGGAAGACTGCTCTTGCAAGACACCAAACCATGAAAATGATGGTATTTATTACAAAAGATCATAAGATATCAAAACATCCTTCCTGTAAGCTTCAAAACGTGAAAGCAAACATTTTCCAGCATCTCCTAGCTAAGATTTGAAAATACAGAAAGGAAGAATTATGCTAGACTTTATTTCAGATAATACTGCTTCTAGAAATCCCAAGTACCACCAATAAACATTCTTTTTCATTCTGGACAGTGATCAAAATATTTGCTTTATCCTACATTTTGCCATTAAATTACAAAATATTTATGCATGCAAGCTGACTATATACTTCTTTCTTAACTATCTCTCTCTACAAACATTATAAATAACCCTTTGCTCTTTCCTTAAGGAAATAATTATTTAATCTTCTGTTCCTCTTATTAACATCTCCTACTATACTACAAGATACCAATCACATTTCCTTGGATATAATTTAGCTGACTAGCATCTAATTAAACACATAGTAACCATTCTCAGCTTTTACTCAGGTTTAAAGTTTGCTTCATCTACTTCAGTTATAAAAGGGTCTTTGTCACAGTACCATGGATTCATGGAATGGTTTGGGTTGGAAGGAACCTGAAAGATTTTCTGCTTTTCCAACTACATAGCTTAAATGAAATAACACATATTACCTGTAAAAATTACTTCAAATTAAAGTAATTTTCAATTATATCACCAATATTCAATTATATGGCTCTTATGATGGCTTACTATCGTGATTCCTTGTCTACAGCAGATAGGAAAGTTGACTACAGTAAAACCCGCTGTTGCTACTTCCAGCTATAGGAAATTTTGGAGTCACAATGGAGTCCATCAATATGTGTAGCCAAAACCAGAGGTTTTCCCTTTTTTTTCCTTTAGTTAAAGCTGTGTCACCGAGCAGAACAGATTTAAAGTATTATGGGCCCAGAGAGAGCCATTAAAGATAAAATCTCGAAGGTAAAGCAGAGAAAGTAATTTTAAAGGAAAAATAAGAAAAAAAATCTCTACCATTCCAGATGTAAGCTCCAAGCACTCGATTATATGCTCACATCTCCCTGTCTAGGCTATTTCTGCCCCCATTTTACATCCTCTGCAGCACAGGAAGGAGAATCTAGTGTCACACACTCAAACACACAGTTTTCCTCAGCAACCCTGGGTTGGAAGTTCTTTGGGCTGAAAAAAGCCATCCAAAATCAGTCTCCTTTTACTTCTTTGATCCATGTCCTAACCAGTGAGCTTCTTTGAAGGTGTTACTTCTATTCCATGTTTTTAAAAAAAATGTTAACTCTTGATTTCCCCTCTGAACAATGTTAAACTTGCACTCTCAGGTGTGGACTGCAGACTGCAGATGAGTAATGAGGCCTTGTGTCCAGCTGGCCTTCTCATTCAGTATTAGAGAGAATTAAAAATGCGGGTCATGACAGTAACAGAATAATCAGTGACAAAAATCATACTGTATTGAGCTGATAACGGGACTATTTCGAGTTTGCAACTGAATATCAAATATCTAGTTTATCTTAATATTTAGTATTTAAGCACTGCCGATCTATTACTTATTTTGTGGATTTTATTTTAGCACACAGAGATTAGTTGGTTAAAACCAGCTCTGATTCTGAGTTTGTACATGTTTCTTTGGTGATGTTTAGTGCTGCTCTTGCCACTGGCCACATGAATACCTGCAGCCAAGGATCCACCTCCTTTGGCTGATGCCATTTTGTCAACGAAGGTGATCGAGCAGTTACTGCCACATCTGAGTGACACCTACCTGCCTCCCAGCCTCGTTGTTGTGCAGGTTCATCGCCACCAGTCCGCTCCAGCTCTTGCCTGTCATGTTCTTGAAAGGTACGTCCAGGAACATTCTGCTGAAGGATGTTCCGTAGTGGATATTGTCTGAGCAGCCGCCCCAGTGCCAGCCCTCGCTGGCCGAGCCACCGTGCCGCAGGGTGACATCGCAGGAGCACTCGGTCACGTTCCCTGCGCTACACGACCGAGTCACCGCGTGCACGAGCCCTGCCGCCGTCACCGCAGAGATGAACGCGGTCTCCTTTGTGCCTGCACAGCAAGGCATGGAAATGTAACTCCATAACTCCCTCTGATCACCCTCCTGGCTGGGCTACAGACCAGACTTTACAGGCCAGATCATCACTAAAAGGGAACAGTTACAAGTGGAAAATCATGACAGCTTGGTCTGTAGCGTTAACTTGCTCAAAGCAGTGGATGTTCATTCCCCAAAATGACTTCAGGGCCTCTTTATATGACCATACTATTAATGGTGCCATTTCTCACTACTTGTACTATGCAATTTTTGGTAACTTCTTTCTAAATCTGATTAGGAATTTTATTTGCCACAGAAATTTTCAAGCCAAATAATATTAAAAAAAAAAAATCAAACTCAAAACTAACCACATTCCAAACCCCTTACTCTCCACTCTGCTTTTCACTACTCATATTGATTTGAAGAAGAAAAAGTCAGTTTAAATCTCAGAGAAGCTGTCGTGATCCCAGGTTACTTTGGTACAGTGCCAAAACTTACCTCACACTAAATCTAGCAAACATTGATGTTCCTCTTATTCACAAAGGTTGCAAAGAGTCCCAAAAATCTTAAACCAGGCAGAAATCAGGATGGCACAAAGATTTTTAGGCCATGTGCTTTTTCTAGAATAAGCTAGCCACGGGAAAGGCAGCAGCATGAAAGGCCTTGTCAAACTGTATCTCGGAAGAGTCATGGAGGGACCTGCCTGGCCTTCTTACACCTGTCCCATTCTCTGAAACTTCTGGCATAATGTGGCGCACAGCTTTATACTGTATTAAGCAAGCCATACTCTAATCACGTTAATATCATTGAGTGGTCAATAAACGTAGCTGAAATTTTACTGAAATGGGCCAATTTTCACTGTTGTGAAAATTATTTATTTCCAGTCTCCAAAGTTTCTGCTCATGGGCAGGAAAATTCCTGTTTGTTTCTCCTGTTTGTATTAGTCTGTGGTGCCGGTACCATCATAAAAGGCTTCCACAGAACACACTAGTGAAGCTTTGTGGATGAACAGTGGCACTCATTTATGGGTCTTCAGGAACAGTCCTTCCCGTTGAACACAACTAACACACATATGGCTCCATACAGTGGGGAAAATTCTCATTTTCTTTTCTTTCCCTTCCATTTTTTTTGGAATATGCACCATGTTTTATCCCCCACTTAATGTTTTTATGATTAAAGCTTGGGGGTTTTACACTGTTTTAGTACAAAGTGAAGGCTGCATGAACACAAAGTGAAGTACCACAATACTTAAAATCACATCCTTCACACAATCAGTGACCAGGGAGCTAAAAAAAAAAAAGTTGCAGGATCCTTGCAACTTGCAGGAACGCTTTGGTGTGACACTTGATACAAAAAACTCATCCTTGTTGGAAATTCCAGCAATTTCATAATTATTTTATGCAAAAAAAAATGAGCTTTGGTTTCACTGTGCTGATTAATACCACATATGATACATTTTAAAGCATTTCACGTTGTATTTTGTGCCCTGAGCAGACTTTTTTTACCTGCCAGTGACCTTTTCGAAATAATATGTCATAAGCCCACTTATTTAGTAACTATGACACAAGGGAATAAACCCAACGTAGGTCTAACAGTATTTCAACATAGTTAAGTGTATCTACCTGCGGGCAGTGTCATCCACGGACGTACTACGGGAAAATTACAAGAAGCAACAACAACATTGCAAAGACAAGGGCAGGTTTCGTCTGCTCGGTGCATTTCGTGTGCCTGCGGTACCTCCCGGGACGGCTGCGGTGACCGCCCCGCCCGGCTCTGCCCGGCTCTGCCGACGGGGCGCACGGACGGTCCCGCCACCGCTCCGCGGGGCTCCTGGCCAGGCAAACCCAGAGCCCCGGGGCAGCCCCGGGCCCCCGGCCCGCCGTGCTGGAGCGGCCCGGCCGGGGCGGTCACTCACCGCTGCTGAGCTGCTGCCCGAAGGCGGCGGGGGCGGCGGTCCCGCGGCGGGCGGCGGGCGGCGAGCGGCAGTCCCAGCGCTCGTGTCGGAACTGGCTGCGGCACTCCTGGAGGCCCAGGCGCGCTCCCTCCCGGATCGCGGGCATCAGCTCCGGCTTCTGCTCGCACAGCTCCTGCTGCCGGCGGCTCAGCGGAGGGCTGGCGCAGCCCGGTTTCTCGGGCCCGCCGGCGGCGGCGATGCCCAGCCACCTGCGGAGGCAGCTCCCCGTCAGCGTAGGGCCCCGACGGACGCGAGGGACGGGCTCCGCGCCGCCCTCCCACCCTGACCCCGCGCCCACATCCAGGTGTGTGGTACTCACATCCAGGTGCTGCCGGCGGCGGGGCAGAGGGCGAGCAGCAGCGCTGCCCTCAGCAGGCA
>VWZS01002233.1:338-192243 GCA_013397075.1 Rhabdornis inornatus | reverse complement strand
CAGCTCCACGAAGCTCCGCTCTGCAAAGCGCTGCTCTGCGCGGCGCCGCGCGATTCTGCCCGGCCACGCACCGCTCCGCACCGCTCTGCACGGCTCCACACGGCCACGCACCGCTCCTCACCGCTCTGCACGGCTCCACACGGCCCCGCACCGCTCCACAAAGCACGGCCCCGCACGGCTCTGCACGGCTCCGCACCGCTTCACAAAGCACGGCCCCGCACGGCCCCGCACATCTGCTCTGCTGCCGCTTGGGCTGTGAGGCGCCGAGAGCGGCTGCGAGGGGTGTAGCGGGGTCCGGGCGCGGCAGAGCGGAGCTGAGGGCAAAGGAACCCGTAGGTTCATGGATTTAATCCACAGAAGTGAGAGAAATGTTAATATAGCATAACATTCCCTACACTTTTTATTCAAATTTTCTAATGCTTTAGCAGTATTAGCTGAGTCAGCATCAGTATTCATTAGGACAGCATTTGTTAATTCTTGTTAACTTCAGTGAGACGGTCTTATCAACTGCTGCCTCTATTGCTAGTCGTTAGTTACACATTAAANTGCCCTCAGCAGGCACGGTGCGAGGGGAGCCCCGCGCCCCATGGCAGCTGCATCAAGCCGCGCCGCGCAGCAGGGACCGAGCGGGGCTGTACCCAGGGGCTAAGGGTACTATCTACCCGGGTGCCTACTCGGGCTTCTCCCCCTCGAGGGACAAGGGGCAGCTGGCGCGGCGAGCCCCGGCCGTCGGACGGCCCTCCTCGAGAGGCTGGCCTGGGAGGGAGGGACACATCGGGAGAGCTCCGTTCCCGTCAAGGTGAGAAAGTTGCGACCGATGTTTTCCCCGGCTCCTTCCCCGGTTCTGCCTCCCCTCCCGTNCACGGCCCCGCACGGCCCCGCACCTCTGCTGTGCTGCCGCTTGGGCTGTGAGGCGCCGAGAGCGGCTGCGAGGGGTGTAGCGGGGTCCGGGCGCGGCAGAGCGGAGCTGAGGGCAAAGGAACCCGTAGGTTCATGGATTTAATCCACAGAAGTGAGAGAAATGTTAATATAGCATAACATTCCCTACACTTTTTATTCAAATTTTCTAATGCTTTAGCAGTATTAGCTGAGTCAGCATCAGTATTCATTAGGACAGCATTTGTTAATTCTTGTTAACTTCAGTGAGACGGTCTTATCAACTGCTGCCTCTATTGCTAGTCGTTAGTTACACATTAAAAGCCAATGAGTCAGCTAGCACCTGATGGAGAGCTGGCGTTGGCACTCTGGACTTTCAAGTCCTCTTTGATCACAATATATTGCTGCTTTCTTCTGTGTAAGCAAAACACCTGCACTAAAAATAATCTGGATAAAATGACAGATCTGTAAAATTTTAATTTGACACAGTTGCAAATTAGTGAGTGAAATAGCTTTTGTGGACTGACAATAGCTCCAAGTGAAGAACACAATAAATCATCTTAATGACAAATGAACATTTTTAAGAGTACAACATGTTGGGGAATAATCACGTGGATGCGCTGTTTTCCCTACCTTTTTCCCCATGAATGTGCAGAGATGTTTTAAGAACACAATCTGTGGTCTATTTAGATCTATAAAATGATTCCTCCTTCCTTCTTCATGCTTATGTATCTGCTCTCAAACATCTCCAAAGCACCATCAACTCTGGACAGATTGTTAATGACCCCACTAGTTATTTAAACCTTTCAATATATTGTTTTCTCAGTTCTGAATTTTAGTGTAGAGAACATCTGCTTGTGGTCGCAGACCAGAGTGAGGGACATTGTAACACTGGGAACCAGCCATGAAACAGGCCTGAACCAGCCAAAATGTGTGTGCTGTGTCAGAGAATTATCTAATTATTCCAGGACACATGGTTCATTTTATCCTCTTTTCTGGTTCCTGGCTCTATCTTCTAAATTCAAAGCTTTGGTCTAGCAGACGTGGATTCCTTATGCACTGCTTTATCTGCTCTATGAATTTATCATCCACTCTGAAATTATTTTTTCCTGCAGGTTCTTTAAACAATTTTCTTCTCTGTGGTTGTTTGCTTTGATTTTGTTGTTGCTGGTTTCTTTTTTATTTTTTAATTTATTAACGTTAATATGGATCTTTTGGTTCTAAATTCTTATATGTGAATTTTTCTATAGAAGCTATGGAATCTTATATGCAAATAGCAATGCAAGATTTAAATCTTAAAAATATTGATTTAAAAAATTCCAATCCTATTTGTAGGATTTCATATATGCATAATTGTATTATTTGTATTTGTATTTGTATTTCCTATTTGTATAATTTCATATATGGCCCCTTAAATAAATTACCTTTCTGTTGGGTTCTCATGGGGATCTGATTTTATGTACATTTTTTGCTACAATCATCTTTATCTAGTTAGAGAAATCCTTTGATCGTATACACTGTAAAGTGAAACACTTGTAATTTGAAGGGCTGATGCTAAATAAAAAATAATATTTATTGCAAGAGACTTCTTGAGATCATCCAGTTCAATCTCTAGCAGTGACTGGAAGCAAACTACATTTTTCCATAACCATCTGATTTTAAAAAGTTTGGGTTACTATGTGTTTGAATCCTGATCTCCCATCTGCCTTTCTTCCCATCTGTTTCCCTTACAACCACTCGCCTGTTGCTGTCACAGCCAGATTCCCCACCAGATCCCCATCCCCCACCTTTCTCCTGCATTTTAGCTTCCTGCCTGGTATTTACACCATCTCTTTGCTTTATTCCCTTCAGCAATACTCTCTTCCCCAGGCAAAGGCAGCACATACAGTAATGTTTCTGCTAGTCTAGAGCTCTGTGTCTACATGCAGGTCAGTTGGCTACCAGGAGTGGAAGGGCAAACACTTTACTTTGCACATTATGTGCTTTGCAAGCCTGCAAAGGGAAACAACTTAGGAATGCCTTGCTGATCTACCAAAATTTTTTGTAATTTGCCAAAGGTTTCTGAAGGCTGTAATTCTAATTCACTCATGCTTCAGAGCCCTCTGTGCTGGAAGACCATTCACTCCATCACAGACAGCAACATGAGTGGGATGCAGAGAGAGGGAAGCAGAATCCAAGCCAAGGTCAAGTGCCAAGTTTCAGTGAACGAAACTTGCTGTAAATCAGGGAAGATAAATTTGATTTTCTGCTTATCTTGCTTTCTCTGGCCGTGGTGGCACTGTCTGTGGCCATTCATACTAAAATGCCCACATTTTTTGTTTTAAAAAGAAGAAAATCAAATGTTGATAAAAGAAAAATAAAAGGAAATATGTCTAAGTAGGTTTGTATTTCTTGATGGGACATTTATTGATTTAATATTTAATGAACATTAATGTGATCCTGACAGGGTCAATTACATACATACATACATACATATATATGTATATGATTCACTAATGTACAAAGAAATACTCTTTTGTGCAGAATCTGTGTGAATAAGCTTCACTTCACAGATAACGTGCTTCAGACACAGACCAATTATTAAAAAGATAGTGGCTAGTGCTTTCACTATAATCAAGGTTTGTTGCCTTATTAGATGCAAGTATGTACAAAGTTGACTTCTTCTAAACAAGTCACTCCTTTTGAAAGCTTTATTCAAATTATTTTCCTTCTCGTGAAATTCTGATGCCCATCAGAGCCACAAATATAACAGAACAAACTGCATTATCCTACCTGTACATAAAATGGGGTCATTATCCCCTTATCTTATAAAAATGAACAGAGGAAAACATATATCAGGTTCAGCTATGACATTTATCACACGTGGTGACCAACTTCAAAATCTGTACTTCTAGCACAAAAAGCACGCTTTAAATCCCCCTCAGTGCTTAGCTGCATGATGTGCCATCACTCTGGGAATGGCAGACATGCCAAGTCTTTGCCTTGAAGGAACCTAGTTGGCAAAATAGTGGTACCCAAGCAGAGCCATTGCACCATGGGGGTAGTGAGAATACTGCACCCTCAGTGAGAAGGGACATGAGGAGAGATGTGCAGAGTCCCTGGACTTTGGGGCAGGAGTCCTCGTGCTCTTGGTGCAGTGCTTCCTCACCGTGCAGCATCTCTGTCAGGGAATTGTCGTAGAGAAGTCTTCAATAAGAAGACTTCAATAAGTTCAGGCTGGCAGTAGAAGGGACATTAGGAGAGAGGAAAAGAGAGATGCCCCTTCTGCCTTACGTGGCCCTCTAAGATCCCTCTGTCCCTTGTCCAGAGGTTTAACATTATTGTTATTATTCATTTCACTATTTATACCTGAAAGTATACACTATTGATGATTCAGACATAGCATGCTGAGTTCACAAATGACTGGGACAGCAATTAAAGTGCATCCAGGAGCGACATGTTGTCAGGTGGAGGCTTCACAAACAGACCTCACAAACATGTAATGATTCCAAAGCTACCCCTGAATATAATGTTTATAGTAGCTACACAACACAGTATACAGAACCACCTTTTCTATGTGCAAGGATATATTAAAAAAAGAGAGAAGTAGTACCTGGAAGGTGAGGAAGGAGCATGCATGCTTCTCACAATCCCTTCTGTTCTTGCCAAAGGATCCAGAAAAAACTAAGCTTTCTGGAGCCCATAACTCCAGATAGTTGCTGAATCAGTTTTGCTGAGCAGGTCTTCTGGCAATCTACATCTGCTGGTGATGTGCTGCCAGAAAGCTGGGGCTTAGAAAGAGAGGACTCAGAGTATGATACATACATACTTTAGAGTATGATGTTTCCTGTGGTCACAGATCTGGAAGCAGTGTCCTAGGCTTGCCTATATTTACATGAGTACTTGAGAATTGTTCATTTTTGGGGAAAGCCTGGAAGTAGGTATGGGTTTCTTCTGAAGTGCTGCTAGCAAATTCTGTTCTCTAACATGGACCATCTAAATATAGGTATTTTCTAGAGTTACCCTGGGGAGACACTTTCAGCATGCTATTATTAAGTAAAATTCATCAAGGAAATGCTGTAAAGACTCCAAAGCATAGTGTGAAAAATGTGGGAATAAAATCCACTTTTTAATTCTGATTTCACCCAGACTTTACTTACTATTAAAAGCTAAAATTAGTAGCAAAATTGTATTTGATAGAAGTGCACATTTATGGCATCAGTGAATTTCCCTGGTTGTTTGAGGATGATGAGAAATGCTCTTGGAGACAGGACATAATGAAAAAAGGATTTTTTTGCTGACTTAAAGTTTGCTTAATGTTTTCTTTGTACTTAAAGCAAAATAATTTCATTTTTTTGTTGTTTTTAGATTAAGTGTATGAGATTAGAGTAGGCACTACTCGCTGGTGTTGCAGAAATTCTAGGTAATTCTAGGTAAGAAGGTAATTATGTAGTTTGGTGAAAAGAGTAGCTCAAGTGCATGGAAGAATCCAAATTACTTCAGTGCAGAGGGGACATCTGGAGGTATTCCTTATTTAGTTTTAAATCAGACTCCCCTGAGGATGTAACACCACTGCTTTGTTAATGTATGTGTAAGCTTTTTACAGAAGTTCCTGAGACAAGCAGGATAAGGCACTGTGTGTGTGTGCTCATGCATGTTCCTGGTATACACAGAAGCAGCAGGCTTGCTCCCAGGGAGGTCACTGAATTTTAGGTATAATAGAGGTAGAGGAAGGAGGAAGGAGGAAGAATTGCTCCCCTAGGAGCAGTGCTGTCTACAACTCAATTATATTCTTGCCCCAACTGATAATTTGCATTAACACTTTCCATAGGACCCTTTCACAGATGATTTTGTTACATCTAGTAGAGACATGGTTCACACACACGGGCCTGTTGCCGTCCTGTGATGAGAGAACTGACATTCAGAGAGCTATTTAATTTTCTGGTCAGATGGTGCATCATCATCAAAACCATGATCAGGTCATTGCTTTCTCATTGCTAATTCAATTTCTGATGAGCTACTTATCATTTGAGTGAGAGTAATGATAGAAACAAGAATCTACTCAGTAACTGTTGTAATACAAAGCTTTATTTGTTATCTTCTCATTAATCGAGGTATGGATATGTGCCTAATTTGCAAAGCATTTGGTCCAGTGGTCAGACTACTTGCACCATAAATGTGAATTTACCTACGAGGCCAGTTTAGACAGAGGAAGCTTAGGAAGAAGTGTGAAAGAGTGGTATTTTGTCAACAACCACAGAAGTAGTCCCTTTCTACCCATGGTGTGGTGGTAATGGGAAGAAATTAATGGCCTACTTTTTCAAGTTAAGAGCCATTCAAGTTATAGGACAGCATTTAAAATATTCCAAATTCAAATAATGAATTATACACTTCCCCCTCATTCCCAGTTCCAATGATGTCTCCCATTTCACTGCATAAATTTCATCTTTTGTGCCTCAGCACTTTTGCTTTATGTCCCCAATAGTCCTTGTTGCACATCTTGCCCCATTTCCACTTAGCACTTTTTGATTGATAAAAATGAAAAATATTAAAAAATTAAAACCTTAAAACTACGACATACAGTTACATTGTGGATAATCCAAGGCCCATATAAAATGATATCTCTTCACTGGTAATGAGCACAGCAGATTTTAAAAATCAAGGTACAAGAAACTCCCTAGTAAGAAAGCAATCTGTGCCTTCATAAATGCTCATTTTAGCATCAAATGGTTACAGGATGCCTTGCACTAACAGGTTTTATAAGACTGTCAAAATTTTTGATTGGGTTAGATGACAGACATCAAATCCTTCTTCAAATCTTACTAAATCTTGCTGTTACATGTTACTTGTTTCCTGAGCCACTTCTTTATTTCCTCTCCTCAGTGATCACCTTCTCTCTTTCTAATAATTTTTTCTTTTTTTGGCTGGGCCTGGCACTGGAGTATATGAACCCACTTAAACCTTTTAACACTGTTGTCAAAGAAAGTCTTTCAGCTTTGGAAACTGTACCCTTCTTATATTCCTGCAGCTGTGATATCTCTCCACTGTTGCATAAGACAGGGTAGTTGTGGTTTAAAATGCGTGTAGCCATGGGCAAGATGCCAAAGTCCACAGGGTTTAGACTCCCCAACTGATTGAACTCTGCTAGACTGGCAAGTTATCAGAATAGCTGGGGTTTAACATCTCAGCAACCTTGTAATAACGTTGATCTAAACCATGCAAAAGTTAAGGCCATGGCGATAAAAAGGGAATAGTTTGAGTTATTTGGGAATTTTTTTGTATTTTTATGCCTTTCCCATTGGTAGTTTCCTATTGTGCTTATAATTATTTATTTGAAAGCTTCCTTTTACTCCTGTGTTCTGAGATGTTTGAGCAGCTTAATAACTGCAAAAACCTCCAGTGACCACCAGTGAAAATGGGGTCAGTGTGGAGCTTGAGCACCTACAATTTCCCCTACACCTGTGAGGATAGATCAGTATTCCTTAGCGTGGCATGGGCAGTAGCAATCCTGCCTCGGGATTCATCCTGGAGAAGAGGGCAAGGCACCCTCCACTCCAACCCCTTTCAGGAGATAACACAGCCAGGTATTTGCTGGAAGAGACAAGCAGGAGGTACATGGCCCAAGATTGCCCTGGAGCATCCAGGTGATGCCAGGACTCCGTAAACACCTCTGATGGAAGCGTCTCAGTGCCTTAAAAGTGCAGTGGTTAATCTTGACTCCCAGAGTGGCAATTTGTCACTCCCTCTGCATTTCCTCACCATCCTGTAGAAACAGGGCTGCTGCTCAGATACCTGAAATCTCTTGCTTCTTGCAGTTGATAAGGCATGTGAAAGATTCCCCAGACAAAGTGTAAAGAAGCTCACAAACGCGGCTGTAAAATTAAGTGCCACAGTGCCATAAATATCTGTTTTTAATAGTGCACACAGTATTAGGTTTCTCTCCTGAATGAAAAAAATTATTTACAGCCTCAAAACCAAATTAATGACATCTTATGTCTAGAAAAAAGCATATTTCTATGGTTCCAATTCACCCATATAAAATGCTTTCAATCTGTGTTATTGCTCAGAAAATTCAACTATGTTGTGATTCAAAATTTTCCTGCCCTTTAGGTAGCAAACGACAAGAGGCAGGACCATCAAGTCCTTTAATTTCTCATTTCTGTAAATATAATCTATTTTATTTTCTAATTATCCTCAGCAATTACATTAGAATTTGATGGGGCTCACCACTGCCTCAGCTGTGCTTTTTTTTTTTAATCTATGGCTATTTCTGTGGAAGTGATTAGGAAATATTTTCGGATAATGAACTTGGAGCACAAGCTATGTGTTATTCCTCAAAATTGTTTTCCAGTGCCAGACATCCATTATCTGTGTTTTAATGGAACATACACCCTCTTCAGCTGCTCTCTGGGAGATGTTATCAGCAAGGATCCTAGAGAGTCCATTTGGTCACGGACAAACATCACGGTGACATACAACAGGCCTAGTCCACGCCAAAAAAAGGGATAATAAGCCTGTTTTCCAGAAATTACTATCTTTAGGTTTTTACATCATCTTGTGTTTTCCAAGGCTTGTTACACTTCCATATCTGTTGGAACAAAGGGGAAGAAAGCCCTAGGGGTTTTCTATTTTTATTATCACACAGCTGACTTGGTTAGCATGCAAATCTAGTATCTCTGTGCACTTCCTGTTTATCTCATCCTCAGGCTATACAGGATATCATAGTGTGCTGGCCAATAGTATAGGGGATTCAACAGGAAAGATTTTTAGACTGACTTGGTGATACTTGTGCTTTCAAATACAACTTAATGGGCACATGTGATTAAAAGCTTTCATGATTGTAGAGTGAGCTTGAGTGTGTGATTCAGGTGCAAAAATACATGAAAGGAAAGTCAATATATTTTTTTTTATTGCAGCTGTCACAAATTTTATATTGTCACAGTTATGAAGAACTGATATATTATTTTTATTTTTACATTTGAGATTGAAGATGATATTGTTAGCAATATCAACACTAATGTCTCCTTATGGTAAATGTAGATATTGAGAGTTAAGAATATACTGACAAAGACAAAACAAAAATATAAGCTGAATTTAAGGACAGACAGTAAATACTGATCATGTATCTTTACCAATAAAAATTACTTTTACTCTTACAGAAACTGGTGAAGGCAAAAAATAATGCAGCATAGCTCAAAGGGAAGCCTGAATAAAAAATGTTGAGTGAATCATATGTATTCAAAATGGAAAGAAACATATTCTCAGATGTGATGATAAAATCTTCAGAGCTTGCAAATATTCCATATGGTCTCTATTTTGTATCTGTTGCTACTTTCAAGGAATAAATGGTGCTATCTGTATAGTATAGATAAAGCAGAAAAAATAAATGTCTGGTGAATCAAGTATATCAGACTATATTTACATCATATAAACTTAACAGTAAATGTATACTGGATCAGATCCCTGCTGCAATATTGGAGGACAAAAATACATTGTATTATTTGTGGCTATAGAAGGTCTATGTATTAAGTTTAAATTTACCTGCCTTACAAAAATAAGCAAATGGGCTTAAAAATATATAATCAGATGTTAAACTACTCCCTAGCTGCAGAATCTGTCGCTCTCAGAAAGTGGCCAGGAACTACGGAAACAACTTTTTTATAGAAGCTTTAAGACCCTTAAAGCTGTATGCTGAGGTGATGTGTTACAAGGGGCACTGCTTTACAATATGGCTCCTGAGACCATTTATGCATGTGTGACTGTGAGAGTTGGTGCAATTTACTCACCAAATCCCAAATCTGCCGTGTTATGGGAATAAAGCTCCACCTATTTAAATCAGGGGTCTCCACCTCAACAAAACAAAACTTCCCTTCCTTTAGTACACTGTCCATGTGTTCGAATCAGCTAAAAAGGAGGACATGGCTGTGTAAATACACCATTTAATTTTGCCTGTACAGGCATAGGAGTTGGAAGGATAGGTAGGATATGAACAGGTAGGATACATTTCTATGAAAATAGGAATTTGATGAAATTAATTAGCTGGAGAATAAAATGAAGGAGATCAAGAAAGACATGGATCTTGTAAGTGAAAATGAAAAACTGAAATGCATTCCCACCTTATTTTGATTTTCGACTTTTTACAACTTTTGCTTCTACCAGGGTTCAGTTATGCAGCAGGCCTGTGTAAACACAGGCACATTGCCTTGCTCACAAAGCCTTCACCGCTTGTCCAAAATAAAGCGGATGGAGACCACCAGCTTTACCAGCTGAGAACTGGACACTAGTCAGCAGGCTAAGGTGATGTGTGGGGATTGGAAAATGAGGTTAGTCACTTGTTCATAGACGGGGGTGGTGGAAGAGGAGATGACGAAGCAAGGAAAAATGATGAAAGTGGAAAAGAAAAGACTGAAAGGTTTTAGTAAGGAATATTCAAAGAAAAGCAGGAAAAGGAAAAGACTGGGAATGCTTTGGTAAGAGGATGACAATTACTTGTTTGCGAGATTCATCAAGATATGCCAGGAGAATCAATGAATTCCTTGCATGTGATCATGTTCATAAAGGTGTGCACCTAAGTAAAGCATGAGCAAATCTGAAGAACTTTGGGCTTCAGAGGCTTGTCATTTTCTGACCATCTGGAGGACCTTGTTGGGGATCTTTTTAAACAAAAATGTAACCAGTTGGAAAAAGGAGTCTAGACATGATCAGGTCCACATATTGTACCTATGTGTAAGACACAGTATTATCTCCATTCTTGGGTAGATGGCCATGAAATCTTTATGGATCCAGGAAGCAGATGCATTGATTGCAGTTGAATATGTGACCATAACAGGGCATTTTCTTAGATGCTTTCATAACAGTTGTGTCTGAATCTGTCACAAATAACCTGGAAACATACAGAGAATTTCTGCTGGATATCTATATTTTCTTCAAAAGTAATAAGTTATCATGTGTGAACAAGCCAGGATTGGACCTCAAATTCCTGTTTCAGCTTGCATTGCTATCAATATTATTGTGTGATGAGAAAAATGCTGCAAAAATTCTATTTGAAACTAACAAACAAAAAAATCTTGATCCTTCCATATTACTTGGTGAAAGATTTGAAGACTCAAATCCCTATTTAATATCTACCAGTGTTGTGTCATAGCATTTTTACTAGAGCCCTTCTAAATCAAACCTTGATTTTTCTTCCATTTTATATTGCAGTGCACTGCCACTTGGACATTAGCCATACTTTTCACTTCAGCAACTTGTCTGTGGCTGAATTACTGTCAAATCCTTAAATGTTCTATAGGACTTTTCTCCTCAGATCTTCTGTGCTCTGTGTAGAAAGCCTTTGCTCAGCACAGGCAACTACAGCCTTGAATCAGGCAACAAATAGTCAGTGTGGTGTTTTCACTTACAAACATCCCAGAAAATGTGTGGTCAGGATGATGGAACCTGACAGGACCATCCTAGCTTCCCCAAGCCCCAAAAGGAGGCAGAGACCTCATTATGGTGTACAGAGCAAGGCTAGATCTTAAGTTCCCAAGTGGAATAAACTGAAGCAAATCCACATCAGGTATCATCTCTTCTGAAAAATAAAAGTCTTTGTAGATGTACAAGATGCTGCCCTTGTCTGGCGTATGGCAGTCACTTTGCTTGCCAAAGATTGGGCTGTGCTACTGCACTGACTCTTTTCCAGTAACTGCAGGACCACATTCTGTAGTGTTGAGATGGTGGTGCTGTTATTTGGAAGTTGAGAGCTTATAGGCAACTCTGCACCTTATTGACCTCCCCAGAATCAAAACAGATTGTCTGGAGTTTGTCTAGTCAAAACTAGAAATGACTGTGAACTTGAGGGCTGATATTCTGTCCTTCATGCCTTAGGAAATAACCCAAGTGCCCAGGCTGGAAGAGCACAAAGATGGCATACCAGATACAAAATGTGGTAATTGCAGCATTGTCTAGACAGATGCTCCACTCCAGACTGGCTCCTGTGGAGTGACAGATCACTCATTTCAATGACTTGCATCTCTACCATATTTTAATTAATAGAAGTGTGAGGAGCAGGTGTTAACTTGTTTTATAGATTCACAGTAGTCCCTCGGGCTCCCTAGACACAGTTAGATAGAGTTACCAAATGCTTGGAAGTTCCTGCTTCTGAACCTTTTCATCTCATTTACAAACTTGTATGTGTAGCAGGTATTTATTCGCATTAAGAATATTACTTTGAAGCCAGGCATTTAGACCCCAGGAGGTGAGGACAAGTCCACCAACAGCACTTCAGTGGGGAGGATGTGGTTTTACTGCATCATACTTGCAGGGAGATTGTCAGCTCCCTCCTGGCTCCAGCTCTCCAGTTGCCTTTCCCCTTTATGTCTTGGGGGATGCTACCATTCACCCTTTCGTAACTGCTATCTCACAGCTGCCGACTCAAACCATCTGAAATTGCACAAGTTAGTTTACGCCTTACAATTCAAAGAGGTCTCTTCTATACTGTATTTTTTTGAACTAAGTGAGGTAGAGAGCAATTACACGAACAGCTACACACACAGTGGTAACGTTGGGGGTGTATTTGTATGTGAGGTATGAAGAGATGCTAAGGGCACTAAATTTTTCATAGAGCCAAAATGGGGAATGTGGCCAGGGTTAGCCCTATTTTTTAATGCCTATTAGACATTTTTCCTGCATGGTGGTCAGCAGTCCCTAAGCTACTTGGGCTCACAATGCACTTCTGGTACAGAAATAAGGGCTAGAAGCTGGGGCCCTCAGTTACCAACCAGGTACCTATCTCTGATATGACCTCTAAACTTGAAAAAGAATCTCTGTTGTTTCCTGGAGTTAGGTACCTGTCAGCTTGGCTTTTCTTACAGAAACAGAGACATTCACCTAGCCCTCTTGTAAGGCAGTAGGTGGAGATTTATTCTTAATTTACGCAAATGAAGGGTCTTAAACCTGTATATCCCATCCATGAAATGTTCTGCTCACCTGCAGGACTGGCATCCCTCTGATCTAGTGCACTGTTAAACATATAAGCAGCTCCAGAAGCAGATGTTGAGAATGTTCCATGTTATCCATGCTGGGAAGCATCTACTGGTGATGGTGGTGGTGGGCTTGTGATCAGGTTCCTGCAGTAAAGGAACAGAAGGGGGATGCAAAAACATCTCTTAACTGCATAGTGAATCCCACAGACACAGCTCTGTTGAACTGACATTCTTCTCTCAAAACTTTAGGCACCAATTGAGTTTCTTCAGATTCCCTTTACAGTAAGTGATACTGTAGAAATAATAGACACCTCTAGAGAACAATTCAGATTTTGGTCTTTCTGTGAGGATTACAAAGAAGCCTAGTGTGACCACAATCATAACTACAATGCCTCAGCTAAATACGTAAAGTTAAGCAGGAAACCAGGTTTTGGTGCCTGAGAACAGTCTTTAGAAGCTGTCGTCCTTGACTTCCAGGCAGGCCTTGATCCAACAGGCAGGTTTTGAGTATGCCTGCAGGCTCTGCATTTCAGCAGAAATTCACACCTTCACAGCTGAAGGTGTGTTATTTTGATAACTCCATCAGGGCTACAGTGCTGAACTGTTCTAGACACTCAAGAGCCCTTCATTAAGAGGTTACTAGACCCTGACTCCTTGTTATTGCACAAAAATGATGCAATGTAGAATTTAGGGAACAGTAATGGGTGGAGCAGTAAGACCTGTTATGATTTAACCTTTTATCGTCAGCAGTAAATCCCCTTGTATGTATGTGTTTTATAAGAACTGGGCAGGACACAGTGTCAAAGGATGTTGAAACAGGATTTTACAGTAGCTAATAGATACCATTTGCTGTAAAGACAGCTCAACAAAGGCCCTGAGATGAAAAAACACATCTATCAGTCCACATAAATCATGTTTAAATTGTAATCACCCCAGTGAAAACTTAAGTAGAACACAACTGTGACTCCCTGTTTCAGATGAAACCATTTGTGGGCTAGATCATGCTGGGTGCTGCATTATCTCATGGCTTGCAAGGTCAGGTTTTCAAGGCTTAAAGTGTTTTCCATCCTGTTAGGATAAATAGGGATTGGCAGGTTTCTTTGAATACATTGGAGGCATTAGAGCTATCATATCAAAGGTTTCTGTAAATATAAAGAAATTTTGGAACTGGCATATGGAAGTAAAGGAAAAATACAGTTCAGAACTAATAAAAGTTCTCTCATCTGTTAGATGATTTGACTACCATCTGGAGAGGCTGCACAATCATTAGCAAGCAGAGTAGAAATATTACTTCAAACCACAGAATCACAACAGAAATATGGAAGTTGATAATATCAAGAACAAAAGAAAATATAAAAGATGGTTTTGGAACATAGCAAGCGAGAAACTCAGCCACTTCCAACCCTCAGAATAACCATATCATTTACTAACTTTAAAGGGCTCCTGACAACATTAATTTCACACATTTGATCTGCAGTGAGCTCTTCGTAACTGCCCTTTGTCAAGAGGTATATGAGTCATATTTATTCTTCACTCAAGGATTTTAGTTCTGCAGTTTTGTCTTCACCCAGAGTTCACTCAGCATCCTTAGAGCAGCACTGGGACAGGCAGTGCTGGCAGACACTGAGCTGTCTGTTTTAACCGCATAGACTGTGACTGCTCGAAACAGATAAAAAAACCACAATATTGAAAACACCATCTGCTGTGGGAATGTTGTCCCCACAATGAGGTATGGGAGGGAAATGCCCACTGCAGTGACTGTGTGAACACACCTCACTCTGTTAGGCAGGAGCAGGCAGAGCAGTTCCCTCCCTTCATTTCATGCAAGCAAGCAGTAGGAAAAAAGTTCGTCAAAAGCTGGGAAAACACCTTGGTATTTGAGTTTCAGCTGAAAGGGAATGAATCCTGCTCCTCATTAGGGAAGTTCAGTGCTAGAAAAAATGAAGGTGATGCTTAATAGATGCTATATTTCATAATGACCTCTGATTTTATTTAAACATATGCTTGATCTTCAGTTCAGGGCTGCTTAATGTGGTGTCCCTTGCCAAGGCTGTTGAACATGCTTGAGGGATTGCAGGAAGGGCTGCCCACAGGTGCCAAGAGCTGGCCAAACAGTCAGAAGAAAAAACGTAGAAATGGGAGAAATCCATCACAACAGAAACTTGTGCTGCAGATGACCCTGCTGTGATCCCACAGCCCCATCTTGACCATTGTAGTTAATGACTCGAGTAGTTTTCTAGGGCGCTTAGCTCCAGACTGACCCGTAGTACTACTTTTAGTACAAACTAATCACAGGCAAGTAAGACTAAAATGCACAGTGTCTTTTTACTGTGTAGTCAGAGCTTTTCTGTTTCATGGATACTGTGCAAGTACCAGCAAATATGTACCAGCACCAATAAATAGCTATGCCTGCATTTTACACAGACTGTTCTGGTGCTTGGAAGATTTACACAGGTAAAGAGAGCAGTGGAGCTTGAAAGATGGATTATTGCTTGGCAAAGGCAAGCTCTATGAAGAGCTAAGTGCTAGTGCAAACTAACTATTTAATACAACACAGCTGTTTTAAATTCATCAAAGAAAATCACTGCCCTAGATAAGAGGCTCGTTCTACCCCTGCTGTATTCTAGTGCTTTTGGGCTTGACAAAATTTTTTTTTGAAAATTCAGACTGAATTTGCATCAATTATATCTCAGATTTCCAGAAGTTGCTAGTCTGACAAAACACAAATTTTTAAGGTCATCTGAAAGAAAGGCTGATGTGGAGTAGAGCAGGTGCAGATAGCCAGTGAGGTAAAACAAGCCAGATGCAAAGCTAGCAGGCAAACAAAAAGGTAAGACCATATTTTTCATGTGACCCTACAGACTTGTTTAGCAGTTTGAGTCTATGCCAAATAGTTCTGCACCTCTAAAAATTGCTTTACTCTAAAAGAGTAATCTGAAAGATCCCTGGACTGCAGTCAACTTAATATCACACGTATCTGCATCTTCAAAGCATTCTCTTTGGCTCAACATAGTGACAGAATCATAACTATTAGTGGTTATTTCAACCTTGAGGTAATTTGATGCCTCACTACCCCACCCACTAAGCAAATAAACCTACTTTGATGTCCCTTTAATGTGTCACAGAAGAGAAAAATAAAGGCCTTGTATTTAAGAGTGTGAAAGAGATTATTCTTAAGATTATAATTTTCAAATGAATACCAAGACTAAATGTATTCGTAGTCCATTCTTTCAGCTCCCTGAAATCTAGCAACTCTGATGACAGAGATGACTTGTCAAGGCATTTCCCTACAAAAAAGGGAAATATTTTTTATTCCAAAGATATTTCTAAAGATGGACTTGATCATGGTGGTCAGGTACCCTGCAAGGCTCTAACCCAATTCACTGCTCAACATCTATGGAGTTATATGAGAGGTGAGGAGTTGCAACTTATTGGACACTGGTAAATCATGCTCCAGCTTCAGCTAAAGGCATGCAATAATAACTGAGACTACTGCTCTGTATATCAATTTATTTTGCAACACAGTTCCATTCTTTCTCTGCCTGTAGCTAAATTATGCCCTAGTTCTGTTCTAAACTCCACATGCTGCTGGGCAGACATTGAGCAGGAAGCCCCACTTCTCAGAGTACTTACTCCCCAGCTTAAATATTTCAATTCTACCACTAATTCCAGGGCCACTCATGTCTATATTAGGAGGTGGAACTTAACCTGACAGCTAAGTCCTTTGCTATTTTAATAGTAAGTAATGGGACTAAGGTAGATACATGGACTATAGGAACACTTCAATGTTTATTCAGGTACAATGTCACAGCATATATAATAATTCTAGAGTAAACTGCAGATAGCAACACGTGATCTCACTGGAATTCAAACACAGTAATCCTTTTATTGTCTTAATCCATAAATTTTAATGCATATGAACAAGCAATCCTTGCATGTCAATCTCAACTCTCATCTTTCCCATACACAGAGATACTAGATATATTTTAAAGTTGAGTAACAAAAATGTAGCTTAGTATCCTTTGTTTATTCCTCAGACTACGTGGATCATACATAGTGTTGGAAAAAGCTTATTCAAAGAACTTGTTTAAATAAAGATCAATTTGCAAATTGTACCAATGACTTTGTACAGACAAATAAATGTACATAGACATGTAAAAAATAGAAAACACATAGGAAAATATACACTTAATACATTTGAAAAATATTAAGATTTGGAAAGCATTAAGACATCTGGGTGTACAGCACATGTAAACCATTTTGTGGTAAAACCAGAACTGATGAATTGCACATTCACTGATATCCACTACAGTGTAATAAAGTCACCTCTTTCATTTTCATCACTAAGCTGATGCTTCAGCAATAGGTTTTGGCAAAAACAAAACCAAACCAAACCAAAAAAAACCAAAAAAACCCAACCAAAACACCAAAACAAACAAAAACATAAAACCCAGTTAATGCCTTAAAAATATTTGTGTTCAGAACAATAACAGTAACAGCATGTGGATTTAAATGAGCTGCAAAAAAAATCTTATCAGAAGCAGAACTGTAATGCACCTATCATTGATCATTTTAATACCAAAGCCATCTGGCTGTATTTTGCATCTACTAATATTAATGATGATATTCTATCCTTCAGCTTTAAGGTCATGCAGCCCTGGATTTCCAGACCCAAGAGAATATATTACACCATTTACATACAATTATATTCATTAGATAATCATATTGCTCAAAACCAAATGCTGACATTTTCAGTATTTACGCACAGCTCCCGACCCATCTTTCATGTAGATCTCCATGCTGGGGAAAACCTTACATTGAAATTGGGAGATATTTGCTGTAAGCAATCAGCAGCATATTATACAAAAACATATATAATCATACTATCTCAATAATTTTGTCATTATCTAAATTAGGAGCTTTCTCAATATATAGAAAGGTGTCTTAAATTAGGTATTCCAGATCCTATTTTGGAGGATACTCTCTATCATCTAGGATTCCAAACCCCATATTGCATGACAATTTCCTATTATAACTACATATCTTACCTGAAGAAGCACAAATTCACAAAACTATAGCTGGGCATCCAGACTGTTGGTAGATACAGGATCTTAGGCAAATACTAAATGTTGTGCCATGAATTGCTAGCCCTACTTCTATACAGGGTAGCCCCTCTGTGTGCTACTAAGGCATTTAGTTCCTTGCTATAATTTGTTTATTCCCTGACATTATTTGTGGCTTCTTTTCCCAATGCAGAAGCTAGTGGAGGATTATATGCAAAATTGTGATAGGGAAGCACAACATAGAACTCAGCAGATCCTTTGTTAGACTTGCACTTGCCTGGTTAAAACACCCTTCTCTAATGCATGGTGGTAGAGTGGTGCTTTGATTGCCTGCTGTGTGACTGGAGGAATAAAAATCCATAACTGGATAATTTGTAGGGATAGCAGTCCTGTGGGCTGCCACTAACCTTTCACCCAGCTGCTAATCCTGGACTGTGCATGGTTTCTCATCAGGCACTACAGCTGTGAATGAGTGGGCTGCCCGTGCTGTGGGACCAACACACATCTTCTCCCTGGAGTGTCACCCAAAGAACGTCTGCAAACACTGGGGATGTAGGTGGGCTACAGCATGAAAGCAGTTCACAGTTACTGCAGTTCAGAGAAGGCCTGAACTGAAACTGGCATTCAGAGAAGGTCTTGTCCGTGCCAAGCAAGAGATGCTGGCAGTATATTTTGCTGCCATCACATCACACACTTCTTATGATAGATGAATTACCAGATCCCGAAATTCTTCTGTGCTTGCAAGTGGGATTTATGTTATGTTTGTGGTACTGGCTTCACACATTGGCAAGTATTTTATAAAAAATCATTAAAGAAATGGCACTTCCCTACAGGAAGAATACTTGATTGGCTTACAGACCAAGGTAGACACTGAAGCACTTACCTAAGCATTCTTCCTGCATATGGACATCCTCCTAAACTTGCGACCATAAATAAATTTATGTCAACAAATTCACTATACTTATATGTTACATTGAGACAGTTACAATTAATCTCAAGTGTAGGTAACCTATCTCCCTATTAGCTTCAGAACATGCAAAAAAGTAGATATCTGTTCCATCTAACTTACAAAGAAGAGATGTGTTTTCACTAAGAACACTAGACGTCAAAACTCAGCATCACCAATAAAATTCTAATAGACATTTTCAGATTCTATAAACCAAGTGTCTAAACAGAAAAGGTTTAATATGGAAGGGAAACCTGTCCACATTAAATAAAACTCTTTCAAACGGAATGTAGTCAGTTTCTAAATACATTCAAATATTACAGTGTCTCTATAAATAGAAAACTAGATAGTGCTGAAGACCCAAAACAGCCCTTTCCAAATGTTCAAGTCAATATATAGGTCTCTTTTTACTATCAATAATACACACTTGCTTGAACTACAGCTTTTCTAGTCTTTGGAAACAGTTCAAGTAACTTCCCCTCTTCTCTCCTTTGCAACCCTCCATCTCCCATTTTCACACAACAGAGTCACCAGGGCTTATCTTAATTTCACAAGGTTTTTGGAAAAATACCACGTGTCCCAAACTCTCTTTGTGTGCATGCAGTCAATCAAGGAAGCATATAATAAATCCACCGTGGTCCTTCAACTGTCACTCAGGCAGTGGCACTTTTCTAGTCTCGGTGCTATATCCAAGAGAGGCTACGTGCTGACAAACTGCCTCTTACTTGCACAGAGCCGGCTGAGAAGGATTTCAGAATACACTTGATTTATTGGACCTCGGACATGATACGGGGACTGAGAATTTGTTGCATAGTCCTGCAATTGTGATGGTTTGCTTTGACTGCCAAAATATTTCCCTAGTGTATAGCGCCTTGATAATGTCATTGTTATGTGTGGCCTTTCTTCAGAGGGATTGGATTTCACCACCTGCAAAAGAAATGACATATGTGAGTGCTTTCTGCCTGCACCTAGAAAGACAGACACACAGCTGTGTGTATAGAAATGCTGAGGCAGTGGTCCATGAAGCAAGTCCTGATACTCTTACCTTGAGGCACAAGTTGCTCATAAACATTATTTTAATTGCCAACTTGTTATGTTGCAAACTAACTAAAGAGCAAGATCTTAATTTTTGAAATTTACGTGCTCATTATACTCAGTTGTTTGACTTTGTAATGCCTTTGTGTATTAGACTCTGTTCTCTTCATTAGAGACAATTTACCTAAAACAGTAAAATTCATACTCAACAGCTTGTCTGTATATTTTTAGCATGTGGAAAAACAAACTCATGACTGCTCCAAATTGCAGAAAGGTTTAAATCTTGCTCTGATACCAAGCACTTGAGGAACATATAACGTGGCTCAGCTATAAGCCCTGTGAGAATGCCTCATTCTGAGGTCTTGATGCAAACCTGGCTCAGCTCCACATTGAGATGAAAACCCCCATGTGTCGTGTTTCTTCAAGAAGAGAGTTACGGTGCAATTTAACATTCCTCTTCCCAGAACACCACAGGGACAGAACCACAACATGATTCAGTAACTTATTGTTGAAGAATGCTTCACCTTGGCCTCTGGGATGACTGTGTTCAACTTGTGTGGAATAAAAACATGCTCATGGGACGAACAAGTGAGAAAATGAAAGGTATGGCTGTCCGGAGCTTAACAACTAGGGGGGTGATCTCTTGTGAAATGCTGAAGGTCTTGTCTCCGTGAATACCCAGTCACTGATTAATAATGAAGCAGCTTTGAGAGAGACAAAACTTTAGAACCTTGCACATAATATGCAGGGCAGAAGATCTCAGCCCAGGCAGTGGCAAACCCAGAGAAAGCAGAAAAGATGGTTAACTTATTTTTAAAATAGTACATATATGCTGACTTGATAGTTCTGATGCCCATGAGTTTTCCTGCTATATCAATCACAGCAGACACATGAAAATTCAGAATTCATTTATTAATGAACATATTTATGCATGTTAGCTTTTAAAAATATAATGTATATTTACTGTCACTGAACAATCAAAATCAACACTCATATGTGGTGAAGCTCATAATAAATAATACAAAATTAGGTGTGAGTGAAGAAATAACGTGCAAAGGCTTGAAAGACTGAGCAGAGAGACTATGAGGGAGCTGGCAGAACTGAAAACAGGAATTATCCATGTAGAAAATTAATATATCCTCTGATCAATTTCATACAGCTAAGCCAAGGGCTATTATTTGTTTGCATGCAATTACGTAGGTTCATTTTTCTAAATTAGTGCCTTAGATCTTACAATTATTTCAAAATGATGCCATCTTGAACCAATCACCCAAACTGCATTCCTGTTAGGCATAATCTCCCAGGAATGCAATCTAATGTTCACCCAGCCACCAGCAGCCAGACACTGATTAAGATACAAAAATCCTGAAGTTGCTAATTTCTGTGTAGTGATTATGATTTCACTGCCACTAAAATAGGAAATAAATCTGAATTTTAAAATAGCTTCTGTAGTAATTGTATAGTGCTGATGTCCATAAGAATTTTCAAAGAATAAGGTAGATAAAAAATCAAGTTTTCATGTGTGCATAGAACTAGAATTATGTTGGGCAGTAAGTGCTAGGGTTATGCAAGATATTTTATCCCAGCTCAGTATAATCCCTTTGAAAGTCCAGATCCCTTAGAAATCTGAGCAAAGATTGTAAAGTCTACAGAGATGGAGATTTCTATGCTATCAGGGTCACCTGAGACCCTCTGAAATGTGTTGGTGGGAACTCAAATAATTCTTCAGGCCATTCAGAGGAAATAGCTTTCTCTTCAGTGAGCTAGTGGGAACTAAATGAGGACTGCTGAAGGCATTTCAGTTCTTGTTTTTTGACTGCACAGTTTGGCCAGTCCGGCATTCCTGCACAGCCATGCTTTAGCTTGGATGGCATTTACAGAGGGGTACCATCTTCTGAGACTTTAGGAATGTCCATTTTAAACAGAAAGAAAGTGAAAGTACAAAGCACAAGATTTAATCTGTTTCATCTGGTTTCATAAAACATGAAAAGTGCTGGGGTTTTACAGAGTGTTCTTGGCTTCGTCCTTGGGGGCAAAATGCCATTTTTCTGGTGCAAACTGCTTCAGCACCTAATGAAACTTCACTAGCCAGGATGCAAAAATAAGCTGATGACAAAACTATTAAAACTAATGAAGTATCAAAAGAACTCATGGACTTTCTTTTTGCTTTCCTCAAGGATCAAATCTGGTTTTTGTTGCATGATGGATTCTAATGGGCATATCTATAGCTCTTTCAGGCACCTCTCAAGCCTCATTAATAACACCTCTGTGAGCCAAATTCTCCCCTGATCCTCCCCAGAAACTCATGCTCTGTTGAGATTCCTTCAGCAGAGAAGCAAGACTACATCTGCACATGAGCTCATACAAAATGATGGAGGAGTACATGAAAAATGCTGATGACTGATCACGCCCTGCTGTTTTTCCACCCAGTTCCATACAAAGCATTTGAAATATTGAATATTGAAGCTCTCTGTTTCACTCACAAGATCTGTGGAAATGGCAAACATCAGCCATCAGCAATCATCCACAAAAACATCAGCATCTAGGTTCTAGGTAAAAAAGGGTCAATACAGCTGTCTGGGTAAAATGGAGGGAAACATTTGCTCCATGGGACTATTTATCAATCACGTAAATATCTGCTCTGTGACTTACTCCCTCTTTTCCAGCTTCATTTGGACTGAGCTATGTTTGTGCCTCTCAAGTATTGAGCAGAGTATATTAGAGGACTGGTTAACTAACCACACTGCTGGTGTTGGCCCCAAAGCATGATAGAGGCCATAGCACTAGCCTGAAAACACGTGAGCTACCATGGAGCCTGAGGTGGAAACATGAGGCTGATGCATGGCACGTGAGCTCACATGAGTCTGATAACACTCCCCAAAAAATTCTATAGGTTTTAGTCAAGAAAGCAGGACTACTGGTGTAAGTGAGAACAACCAATCTACCCTTCTGTTTGTATGGTGGATCACAGCAACTATTCCAGATTGTTTTTTCTCAGACATAGGAAAACTGATATATATAGCACTAAGATTGGTTCTTAAATTTTAAGCTCCATTTTAACTGTACTTATGGTCTCATGTAAGTGTGCTGAGCTGTACAGTTAGGAATACATCAGTCAAAAACCCGTGAGACTGAGTAAAAAGAGAAACTGAGTCCATGCAGAAGTAGCAGAGATATATAACACATAACAAATAATACAAGAACCTGGAAACTGCAACATCCTTTTATATGAGTTACCTTTGCAGAAGGGCACGCTTATTTTTATGTCACCATGCCAGCAGTTCAGCATGTCCTTGGGTTGCCTTTCACTGTGAGCAGTGACGGATAAGTGCCACCATACAAACTGCTTTTGCCACGTTTTGTATTCAGGCCTAACTTTGAGTGACAAATGCTGACCTCACCACATACCTTCTTGTTTCTAAGATCTGACAGTTAAAATATCTTAAATACCCGGGAATGATAAAAGCGTAAACTATTACCTCATGGAAATGGCAGCCACACTTCCCTCTCAGGAATTCTTTGTAACGTCCCATGGTGATGACAAAGGTGTCAACCACTTCATAGCCCAAATTTTTTGCTGTATCCAGAATAATCAAGTTTTCATTCCACAAATTTTGCACTTCTGCCTGCATTCCAGATAAAATGTTGCAATGGCTTGTCAGAAGGACTGTTTAAAGGTTGTTGTGTCGTGGAAAAAAATAGCAAAACTGTGTTTTGAATAAGCAATTATGTTATACTACAGACACGAATTACTATAAATTCACTCTTGATGAAAGCTACTACTCCAAGACTGATGTAGTCAGTAGGGTTTTTCAGAGAAATTATAATTACTTTCCAGTAGATGTGCAGCTTCCTTTATAGGAAGATTTCATGACTGTTTAAAATATAATTCTTGGGTAATGGTTTTTAACATGTATTTCACTAATATGAGGTGTAATTCAGAAAAAAAATCCAGTTATAAAGTTTGTCTTTATAAACTAAACCACTCCTTTAAAGAAAAATTCAGCTTCAAATCAAATTCATTGAAGCTTAAAAGGGACTATAGGACCATAGGTATCTTAAATATGGTTATACTGAAGAGCAGATTATTATTTCTGAATATATTTCAGGAAGACCAATAATAGAAAAATAGTTAGCCATAAAGTTGGAGAGGCCGTGGATTCGACACGGCAGACAAAAGGCCTTTGAGAGTAGCTGGGGTAATCCTGAAGCCTAGAGCATACAAACCACATGGGTAATTTGGCATATGATTCCAATATTGAAAGGAAAAAGAATGTTGGTTATGCACTGTAGCTGATTTCTGGAGTTCTGTATAAGTTAATGAATAAGATTTTTCTTATTCATTAACTTTAATGAATAAGAAAAATCTTAGGAAGCCTTTAATACTCTATCCTTGCCTCACATACCCTGAATTGAAGCTCTTCATCCTAGGATTGAACTTTGTGAAAACTATGACAGGAGCTATGAAAATGTTTCTTCGTGTTGATGACAACAATTTCATTACTCTATTCTATTTAGGTCCTCCAGAAAAATTAGGAAAATGGTTTGAATCAATAAGAAGGCATTCAGTAGAGACAAGGCAGGTAGACAGTACTAACTTAGAAAGAATGGGAAAATCCGACAGGGCAGTCTGTACCAAAGAGAAGAGTGAGAGTAGCAGGAAGTCACATGCTGAATACAGCAGTGTGTTAGGGTTGCAAGAGGACGTGGGCACTAGTCCCCAGCACAAGGAGTACTGTACATAATCTGTGAAAGGTAGTAATTTTCTCTTTTCAACACCTGGGAATAGCTGGAGCATGATACACAGCACTGGTAGGCATAATTTACTCTGTTCTGCCTTCCAGTACTTCTCATCCATGCATTTTATGTGTGTTCAATAGAGAATCATTGTCCAAATTGTAAATAAAAATAATGAAGTGAGTGAGTTACACAGTGCTTTGAAATGAGCACATTTGTTACTCTGAGAGTCTTGGATATGATTTAAACTGACTGTAACATCTGATTAACATGCAAATAACAGGCTGGATTCACTGGTACATTCCAGCTGCTCTGTAATGTTCTGGCTTCATAGGTGGGTCAACATAGATTTATTGAGTTGTGCAATCCAGACAAGTGAATTGGATCCAGCAGTAACCATGGAGGAAGCCTGGGGAGGGCCTATGTGCAATGTAGTATGAGCAATCTGCTTATTCCCAGCACAGTTTCTCAATTTTGGCAGCAGGATTAATATTGGAGCTTCCTCTGGTTCTTGGGACAGCTGACCAAGCATAGCATCTCAAATGGCTCTCTGATTGCAGCAGAATCCATGAAATAAGAAAATTGGTTTGAATCCCTATTAGTGAGCAGTATGAGCAAATACAAACATTAATTGTCCTTTGATACATTTACAATGTGCTCAGCAGACATAACATATTTTGACCAGACAGCAAAATTAATGACATGACAAGTATTCCATGAAAATGTACTCAAAATGTACCATAGCTTACCTGTGATAGAGAATGGACTCCATCCACTGGAAGGTGAAAGCCCATCCCTATGGATTTGACAATTACCAGGATATTTGATAGATTTTCCCTGTTTTGCAAATTTAAAAAAAAAGCAAGGACACATTTTTTTACTTATGCCTTCAATGCATAACCAGAACACAGACACATCAAAAGACAGTACAAGTTTAATTTTTTTCAAAGTCCTTAACTACACACCTATGAAAAAAACAAATTAAAAGTTTGTATTTAAAAATTTTTGTTGTTTCTCATAATTTATCGTATCAAAAATTGGAATAGCACCAAGTACATAACATTACCTGTTCAACACCTTTTGGATAATTTGCAGGTGATTTGAGTTAAGCCACTGAACACCACCTACAATTAATACGGTCTGGTGTGTGTTCTCCAGGGGACGTGATCTAAAACCCAGAAAAGAAAAACAACACATGTTGCTTTAAACAGATGGCAAACATTTTAACTACATTGCTTTGCATTTCACTGAACTGTATCTGGCACCCTGATCAGATGCCTGATGTAATTTTCAGCTATTTTTTAACCACACAATATGGTCTGTGCATGTTATGTTTTATTGTTTACTGACTTTAATTGTAAAACATGTTAAACGCATTCGTGAATAGAATGATAATACAAACAAGGGAGATACAGAGTTTGTGCAGTACCTCTCCAGCAGCTGTTCTAGTGCTTTTTCAAAAGTTGGCCTCTGGTTTGCATTCATCCAGAACTGGGGGTAGTAGGAGTAACTGATAAATGTTTTCCCCTCATTGATATTGTCATAACATTTAACATCATGAGTCTTCTGCCATTCCTGAAGAGTCTTATTCACTCTTTCAATTAGATAATACATCATGCCTCTGTTAGTTGAGTCACCTATAAAAAGAATCTTCGGATGGAAAACATATAACTTAGAAGCTTCACAATCCAGAAACCAAAAGCTAATAAAAGAATACAGCTAGTTAGGGGGTTTTTAAATGTTTCTCATAATATCCAGACATATCTTTGTAAACTGCAAGTAGTAAACTGCAAAAGTACCCTGGCATCTTAATACTAAATTTAGCAAAATCTGTGTGATTTGATGAATAAAAAAGCTGTATTATGTATTTTAAAGGCAAAAAGTACAGGTTATAGATGACTATAGCTGCAAAATTTGCCCTGCATCTTTCATCCTTGGTGATAATTTCTTTTGCTTAAGTTTATATTTACTTCTAATGGCTAGTACACAAGTGCTCTCATGATTGCTTGCAGCTTCCTGCTTTTTTTCCTACAATTTTTGATGTGGTTTGCTCCTACACAGCATGCATTAGTCTTCTGTAAATGGGATTCATTAGAATTTATACCAAAGTAACACACCCACACACACATCCACACCCACACACCCCACAAAGGATGCAGCTGCTGCCTGATTTGTAGAGGGATGGTCTTTCTGCAGGTTCAAAGGGGAAAGAAAAGGGGGTTATTTGGGTGGAGGATCATCTGAATAGAGTCCTGTCACATGTGATGTGACCAGAAAGCATTATGGCCTGAAGGGAGGTAGAAATCCTGCCAGGATGACAGTACTTTAAGTATAGCAGTCTCTGCTGGACTACCCTGAACTTGCAAATGAATAAAGAAGTTAAATTTGGGTTTGCTCCTACTCATTCCGTAGATTTGTCTGAAAAAACGAACATCTCTTTATGGGGAGACTACAGAACCTAAAGTGCTGTGGTAATTTTATTTTATTGCTACTGCCCTATTTTGAGTGGATAGGACTAGAATTTCCTTCTGATGAAGCAAGTAATAGAAGACAAGTCCAAAGAGTAGGAGAACCCAGGTTCACTGTGGTTTGCCAGTGAAACTGTGGGCAGAATCAATTACCCCAATCAGCTCAGCCAGAAATCCACAAAGAGGAGCAAACATACAAAACTGAGATTAAGAAACCCCACAGAGCCATCACACAGTAACAGCCCTGTTCTCTGCACAGAAGTACTCAGCTTCTCCTACCTCCTCTGGCACTGAGGGTAGTTGGCATCCTGTAACTTGGGATTTTGTTGTTTTGTTCCTTAGTTTCATTTGGAGTTTGATGTATTACCACTTCCACCTTGAATATTTGATTATGCAAATAAAATTCAGACTGCATATGATGACATGTTTAAGGATATATTTCCAAAGTTTTTTTTAGATTTTATGTGGTAGAGGCATTTTGGACTACACTAATCTAACACATTTATCTATCTATCTATTCCCTTCAGGAATGTCACAGTCACTTCCCACTAAGCCACAACTAATGATACTTCCCACAGAAGAGAGGAATATCAGATGAGCCTACCCTCATCTTATGTTAGTACTAAGAACAGGCATGACAATGCCTTCAACTTGCCATGCCTTTCCCATTGTGGGCTGCAGAGAAGTCCTTGATAATAAGAACTAGGACTGAGCTCATAGAGGCTATTCTAACTCCCATCTTGGACCTCTCAAAGCCACCTCATAGAGGAAATTCTTAAACAGCTGCTGTTCATGCTTTTATTGCACAAGTATTTCTCTTACAGGCAAGGGGGTTTCCAGCTTTCCACATCGTGCCAGAAGAGACCTCTTTAAATCAAGCATAATATGGCTCACAGAAGTCAAGGATCCTTGGATCCATGGAAGAACTGGTTGGATATTCTCTCTTTCCCTCTCCGACAGACACACATGAAGAAAATTATTTACAATTAGGAAGACAGTCCATGCTTAGATTATGTCCTAATTCTAAAGTAGGTTAACTTGAGGTTTTAAGCAACAACTCTTTTAGGTTGCAAAATCTTTTGATTCTCCAGCCTGTCTATACCCATGTCTCTTTAATCTCCATTTCATAAGCCCATCACTGTAGTGATGAATATCTGTTTAAAAAGCAGTTCTCAGATATTCTCAGGCAAGGACATCATAAGCTTATAATGTGGGTGAGAACATTTCTGTAAAAACCCAACACATCATTAGCAGAATAACAAACAGGCCCTACCAATTTATACACATTACAAGACTACTTCTCTTGTAGTATCATATTACACCATTTTGTTATCATAGCACATGGGAACTGCAGAGAAGCTTATTCAGCTATTAATTACATGAAACTGGAAGATGGGACATTTTTATCTCACTCTAGTGTGACTAGAATTCTCGTAGTTGTTTTCTCCTGACTGTACTTGAGCTAATCTCATGTACTATTGATTTCAAATAGCAGGACAACAACTTCCATGGAAAAAAAAAAGAAGAAAAGGACTATGCCAATGTCAATGTACATGATGCACAGATGTCTTTTTTTTGCCAACACTGTGCAGCTTAGGTGTGAAGAGTCATGCCAAACATTTCCTAAGTCTCAAATACTGCAGAGCATCAAAGATTAATATCTCTTTCCCAATTTTTTTTAATGTCAAAATTAGAGCAAAACACATACACACATCCCAATCTACACTGTTACATGATTTAGCATTTTAGGGCTTTGCAATATTTCTGTACCTACGTAGGTACATACACATAAACAGTGGACCCATCAATGAATTTTCAAATCTGCCCTGGAGTACCTTTCTGGCCAAGTCTAGAGATAGAAGTGCACTATGTGCAGTCATTTAGTGAACCCCTACCAGAAGAAACAAGTTATGTTTCTTCTTAAGAAGAAACGATCATGTCTTAAAGTGGCAGCTCTAGTCTGGAAATGCCATTATGCTGGGCACCATATGAAACTATCAGGTGGGCCTTGGCATATTACTATTGTTGTTGTCCTGATGTTCTGACAATGTGAAATAGGAGTCAGAGCAGATTCCTTTAGAGCAATTAGCATAACTAGATGAAACAGACAACTGTTAAGGCCCTGACATACTTCTTCAAATACCATCGCAAGACTGATGAGACTGCACTCAGCCTATTTCCAAATCAGGAATGAGAAAGATAGCAACCTCATACTGGGTAAGAATACAGGTACCACTAGGGAAATTAACCTAGACTTTTAGAAACAGGTCTGCTAAGAGAATAGTCAAGGCTTGCTGCAAGTGGGAAAGAAAGAAAGAAATGAGCCGACATGCACTTGTGGTTATAGAGAAAGATCAAAAGGGGAGGTCATCCTTAAAGATGTAAGTCAATTACAGTAACCAGATTAGCTTACAGTCATGACGTCTTTACTTGTTCAAGTAGGTATGAGCCACATCAAGACTGTACCACTGGCATCAGTCAAATTTGTTTAACTCTGTCTTCCACAGTGAAATCACAGTTTTTTGAAAGGCATGAAAACTAGGACTGCAATATGTGAAACCTATTGCCCCTACCCTCTAGCTCTGAGAGAGAGCTCTAAAGTCTGCAGTCATCATGGGACAATATCAGCAGACATCCTCTGGAGACTGTGTGCTGGGATTTTGAAGGAAATGCTCTCAGAAGTCGAAAGAAGATCTCAGATAGAAAGATAGTTGTGCATTTCTTGTAATTTGATGCACTCCAGGCTGGTGGATGCTTAGCACATCATCAGCACATCTGCACACACACTGCATCCATTCATTAAGATTTTGTCTGCATCCAACAATCTGCTTCTAACCATTGGTTCAACCATGATGTGAGATGTGTAAATCCTGGGAAAAAAACCCCAAATTCTTCTTTTTCTTCTCCACAAAAGAAAAAAAAATTGAAGTGGATGAAGAGGAAATCTGTAGGTAATCCTACCCTCTTCTTAAACTGCCCTTGCGCAGAGCTGGTCAAATACATTTTGTTATGGTATGCAGGCCATCAGAAAGTATCTTTCAAACTCCACCTTTTGCAAGTCAGCTTCATTTTTAGCAAATACTTGGAGGACTCAAAGGCTAAAATAAGTGGTGCTTAGCCTGAGGAAGAAAACCTATGTCCTTCAACTAACCCAAGAGTTCTGATAAATTAAAATAATCTCTCAATGTAATTGAATGTATGGTAACTAAAACCACATTTATTTCTATACAGTTAATGAACTGTATTTAATATGTTTTGAACAAAAGGCTCCAGGGATGATTCTGTATTTATCTCTTTGATAATAATGAGGAACATGATGGCTTAGGTGGTGGAGTAAGCCATATCTCATTATTTTACAAGTCTGGCACAAGATTTAGTCATGTACTGTTCAAGTTGATGGGGCAGTTGTCTGCAGGATGACTAAATGACCAGACAAACATAAGGTTATAATTTTACCAGACAAAGAACAACACTTCCACACAGACAGATGTTTTCACTCCCTTCTGTTGCAAATATTTTGTGTGAAAAATTCCATTATAGCTTAAAGGCTTTGAAAGATTGTGTAAACATAGTGGAATTCACTTCTTAACCAGACCTATCATTAAAAATTAACCACACTTGGGAAATTTAAACACCTGTAAGTTCAAAACACTACTTAACTCTAAAATATTATTAAGAAATCATAAGTTAAAATTCCTGTTTTAACAGCTGAATTTTAAGTACTTCAGCAAATATTGCCTTTTCCTATTTCCTGTTCTTAATTACACTTGACTCAATGGCATTTTATTATAAGACTAAACTCTGGTTACTATTTTTCAATGATAAGCAAAATATATATCCCTCCTGCTATTGAGGCCAACTTTCTATATACTGCTAATTGGATAAATAGTAGCCTGTTAGAACCCATTTTCCTTTGTCCATTTTTAAAAGTAAAAAATCAATCTTGTACAAAAATCGAAGCATTATCTTAATACATTTGTATATGTCTTACAGCAAAAAGTCATTAATCACAGCTACAGAGAATTTTGTTGAGCCAACATAATACAGATATATTTTACTATGATGTATAATATTTTATTATGATGAACAATTTATTTGATTCAATTAGGACATATATGTGGAGTTCCCTAAGAATGAGACAGTCAGCATCTCATTACCTTTAAAGTGGAAGAGAAAAAAGACTACTGATATTAAAAGTGTACTGGAAGAAAATCTACTCAGCCATCTCCACCTTAACCTTAGCACTTCAAAATTTTACTGTTTACTATGTATGAAAAACAAACATATGACTGACTATTCTTGCTAACACATCATAAAGCAAAATAAGGCCTCATAAAACTGTTTCTGGTCATGTACATATTTTCTCATGTCTCCATCAGCTTGGATGTTATTGTTTCACTACACGTGGTCTTATGTTTTTATGAAACCAAGTGTCCTGGTTTTGGGTGGGAGAGAATTAATTTTCTTCCTAGTAGCTGGTACAGTGTTGTTGTTTGGATTCAGGATAACAATAATGTTGGTAACACACTGATGGTTTCGTTGTTGCTGAGCAGCACTTACAGTGTTGGGGACTTTTCAGCTTCTCATTCTTCCCTGACAGAGAGGATAATGACACAAAAAGCTGGGAAGGGACACAGCCAGGACAGCTGACCCCAACTGGCCAGCGGGATATTCCAAACCATATAGCATCATGCTGAACAATAAAACTGGGGGGAATTAGTTGGGGGGCAGCAGCTGCTGCTCTGGGATGGGATGGGCATCGGTCAGTGGGTGTTGAGAAACTGCATAGTGCATTATTTTGTATTATTATTGTTATTGTTATTATTGTTATTATTGTTGTTATTGTTATTACTACTACTACTACTATTTTCCCTTCCTCTTCCATTCTACTGAACTGTCTTTTTCTGAACCCACAAGTTTTACCTATTTTCCGATTGCCTCCCTCATCCCTGTGGGCAAGCAAGTGAACAACTGTGTGGTAGTCAACCTGCCAGGTTAAACCAAACACACAAAAATAACTTAGTTCGAACAGTTTTATATGCACACAAACTAATATAGCAGTTAATGGTGATGTGAAATCAATTGGAACTCATAGCCAGGGAAATGGATTTCAGTTACAGAGAAAGATTATCAATCTCAGATGAGCTTTGGAAAACAAATCAATTTTAATGTAAGAAATAAAAGCAGCCTGGAGTTAGAAAGCAAATTAGAAAGCATTTTTGAAGGCTTGATTATGATGCAGCTAGGAAAGAAGTGCTCTGTTTGGATGATCATAAATATATTTCAGAAAAACTGACAAATGAATACAAGAAATTAGTGGCCAAGAAATACCTGCTGCCTTTTATCATTGTTATATGAAACACAAGAAAAATAGAAAGGCTGCACTTAAAGACACAGTTGGTTTTCCATGTGCTGCATTTCAGTCAAAAAGAGCATTCACTGTACATCTTAATTCATCACTTCCTGAAGTGAACAAAGGTCAGGATCACAGCACAGCACTGGATAATCATTGCATGTTTTCCTTCACATTCATTAAAAGTAGAAATATAAGTAGGCTTTTTTTCATCTTTTTTTCCTCTCTTATAAAAGTAATAGAGAAGCACATGAAAACAGCCTCCAGCTAACAAAGTTGAAATCTGACAATGTTAATCAGGAGATTAACACCTCCTATTTAAATCAAAAGATGTAATCACAGACTTATGCTGTTTATGTCTTCATGATCATAGAATCATGGAATGGTTTGGGTTGGAAGGGACCTTAAAGATCATCTAGTTCCAACCCCCTGACATGTGCAGGGAACCTTCCAGTAGTCCAGGTTGCTCAGAGCCCCATCCAGCCTGGATCTAAGGATGGCAAGTTCACAACTTCTCTGGGCAACCTCTGCCAGAGCCTCACAATCCTTAGAGTAAAGAATTTCATCCTGGTATCTGAATCTATTGTCTTTCAACTCAAAGCCATTTCCCCTTGTCCTATCACTACATGCCCTTGTAAAAGGTCCCTCTCCATCTCTACTAGATCCCCTTGGAAGGCTGCTCTAAAGTCTCCCCAGACCTTTCTCTTTTCCAGACTAAACAGCCCCAACTCTGCCTTCATAGCCCATCTTCTTCTGTCTGTGAAGCCAGCCTCCATAGGAGAGGTGCCCCAGCCCACCAATCCACTCATGGGCCCTCCTCTGAACTCATTCCAACAGTCAGCAATTTTCTTTTGCTGAGGAACCCAGAGGTGGACACATTACTCAAAGCAGGGTCTCAGCAGAGCAGAGGGAGAAAATCACTTCCTTCAGCCTGCTGCCCACACTGCTCCTGATGCAGCCGAGGGCATGGCTGGCTTTTTGTGCTGTGAGCACATACCGCTGGCTGCCATGTTGAGTTTTTTGTCCACAAACACCCCCAAGTCCCTCTCACCTGGGCTGCTTTCAGTCCATTCTCTGCCCAGCCTGTATTGTGATTGGGATTGCCCTGACGCAGATGCAGGACCTTGCACTTGGCTTTGTTGAACTTCATGAGGTTCACAGAGGCCCACCTCTCAAGCCTGTCAAGGTCCCTCTGGATGGCATCCCTTTCCTCCCGCGTGTCAATGGCACCACACAGCTGGTGTTGTCAGCAAACTTGCTGAGGGTGCATACAATTCCTCTGTCCTTGCCAACAGCAAAGATGTCCTGTCTAAGGGATTTTGAACTCCACAGACCAAAGTTACACAAGCTGAATATTCAAAACCCCTGAATAAATGAGGCACACAGGCTAGTTGAGCCTATTTCGAGTGGACACATGAATGAGTTCTGCTGTTCTTAGCTAACTTCAGCAAACAGAAATGTAAATCAAACCGCATTCCAAATCACCTCAGTGTCCTCACTTGGACTGATGACACTGCCCTTTTGTTTTGGCATTCATGCTTTTTTTTTGACACCTGCTTTTGTTTCCAGCATTGAAACCTTCCGCCTATTTTATTATGGAAACTATATCTTCAGTTTGAGACATCAGTGATCTCTGTAGTACTTAGACACAAGGTATATAATAAATCAAAACTAAAATCACAACCGAGAATAGGTAAATATTTAAAGATGGTTATGAAAATATATTTTTAAATAAACATGTATTTGTTCACAATAATGATATCTTCCTAATACTCAATAGTGCCTTTATAAAAGGTCCAGATTACTTAAACCTGTATAACACAGACAAAAATCTTTTTCAGTAACCAAACGAAAAAAAATCTTTTCCTACTACATCACTTGGGCAGTGTAAAGTAATTCCAAAGCTTATTGTCTTTGATAAGATTTATCAAAGGCAGAATCAGGATCTTATCAGCCAAGAAGGGAACTATTTTTATTCATCTGACTTTTGTAGGAAGAAAGCCTTTCGTAGTTCTTAAGCTGTATTGACATAAAGGAGTTGATCCAGGTTCTACATTTATTTATTTGGTAAAAGAAGAAAAAATGCTATTGCAAAATTTCAGACAAAACTAAAATCACTATAAAGTTGTGACAAAAATAACATCTGAGAGAAAGAGATAGGAGAAATATACCAAAAGGGGAACATGCTTTAGAGTGATGAGTTTAAAAGAATAAAGCAATTCCATATACATCTGTGTAAGAGCAACAGAGGTTATTCAGCAGATTTCAACAGAGCAGCAAACATTAACAGACAGTGCAAGGAGATTTCTGTAAAAGATGTACAATGGGAAACAATTGCTATTAGTTAGAGAGATTTTTCTCAAGGTGTTAATGTAGCTCACTTAGGATTTGGCTGTCATCTGACACTAGAATAGATCAGTGACCTCAGAGAGTTAGAACATCATGGAATTTGAATTAAGAAATTAAGCTTTACAGACACTCATTTCATTTACTTGGTTTAAATAGACCCTTTACAAATGCTGTCCTGTTTTTGACACTCATGAATATGAGCGGTCCAGATTTGGGATGTGGAAATGCCAGCAAATCCTCTCAGCTATACCCTGGTAATCCACTTCTATAGTGGCATATTGTTCGTCTGCTGTCCTTCAGTTGCCTGACCAAAGGGTAGTTGCTTGTCAAAGCAGCCTGATGTCCATGGAAATTAAAGACCAAAGCAAAGCAATCTAATTCTTGAATATTTTTATCTGTGGTCAGTCCAGAAGAACTTGTTTTGTACAGGAGAAGCAAATCAAGCTTCCCTGTTATAAAAAGCAGTATTATTTTAGAAAAATATTCTAGGAGTAACCTGCAGCTGTATTCTCTTCAGAGAAAACCACAGGCAGAAATAAAGAAAAATGGGAATAAAGTACTTTGTGCAGGGCAAGAAATTTACCAGAAATGAAGGAGAAAATGTTAATTGAAAGACTATTATTTTTGTATTTGTCTATATGGAAATGCTTTTGGATTTTGTCAAAATGCCACTTTTAGTAACTATTTTACTACCTAGACAATACACTTTAAAAAGCTTTATAATAATTAATTACTTACTTTCTGGATACTTGTATCCTCAGTAAGGTACCTGAGCCTCAGATCAGAGCTCTCTCTCAACAGTATAACAGTCATAGCATGCTTATTAAGGAGACCTTGTATTTCCAAGCAATCAATTTAGAAGCTTCACTAAAAGAAAAGAATGTGCAAGAAGACTTGGTAAGATTAGTGTGCACAAGCAATGCCATGCACTAGGTATGCAGCATAAGAAAATCAGTTTGCATGTGAGACAAAACTGTGACAACAGTGCAAATACATCCTCCATTTGCTGTCCTTGTGTACTCACTGCAGGTCTGACTGGTAATCACATACACCATAGGTCTTGAAACGCCAGTGGTGTGACCCAAGATCCTTTGTGAAACAGCAGCAGACAACTCTGTCTGCACATGAGACTAAATTATGGACAAAGGTTGGTTTTCATCCCTGTGAACTTTTCACCCAAATATTTCTCTAGTTAAAAAGAGATTTTTGTCACATATCAATCTTAAAAATATTTGAAAGCTTCATGACACTAAATACCCAGGTAAAAAGGAATGAATTAAAATATAAAGCCTGGTACATACCCTTCTGCCCTCCACACAGTGCTGGAGCTCGGGTTTGGCCAGCACAGAGTATCGGCAGCTGTGGGGCTGCCAGGTTATTTCTCTCCAGTCACAGGTCCTGTTGTCAGAGCAGCTGAGGCAAGGGACAATCCATTGCCCTGGAAAACAGCAATTAATGTCAGCACCTCCTCTGTATTCTTCTGAGCATTTTATTACACAGGAAGCAAGATATTTTTGAGTATTTTACACATGTATGAATAAAAAACCTCATAAGGGAGTTTCCCATAAATTAAGAGATTATTTCCTTTCACTATGTTATGGCCTTTTAATTTAGCTAGGCTGGGAGTTTTGTGCTTTCCCTGAAAGAGCTGCAAATGCTCAAATCTGACAGTCATTTGTGGATTCATCTCTCAGTCCATGTTGCCTTTCTTGTAGCAGCTTGTCCTTTTTCTCAACAGAAGGGAGATGAGAAAATGGGTAGGAAGGTTGAATGCAAAAATAAAATATTCACATTCAGACATGTCTGAAGATTAATTCTCATCTACAATGAAACATCTAAAGTTTGGGTGTATGGTTGAGAGCAATTGATATAAAAATGAAGCAAGATTAAGACTTTACTTCCAAAACACTAATTTTCTTTTAATTTGTGAGAATTCAGAGGACTGTCCCAGACTACACAAATACATTTCAGAAGATAACAGTAAGGTGAAATGAATAGCATATGTGATTTATTATAGCCTGATCTTATTTATAAAAATGATTTTGAAGATTAGGAGCACAAAGTGGCATTACTAAAAATCAGTGGTTTTAGTAATCCATTATCTAAGGTTAAATGGTTTTCTTATTTTGATTTTCTAAAATTATTCCTTTCTGAAATCCTACTGGAAGCTTGAGAGATTTAATTTCTGAAGGAAGACAGAAAACTTTTGAGCTGCCTGTGTATTCAAATGAACAAAAGAAACACTTTTTCTAGCTCTTTTAAGTGCACAATGCTGACAGTATCTCCCAGTGCCTATGTAACTGCCAGCAAAACCTACTTTTGCTCTTATTAAAGGCATTACACAAAGAAGAGTGCATAGGCCTAAGGTCCTTGTGTCAATGCTATTGGGCCTTTCTACCACAGATGGGTTTCTCACCATAGCCCAGAGAACAGCCCCAAAATCAAATGCTCGGAGACCAGACCTGTAGATCAGGTCTGTCCCCATCACTGCTACCAGGCAGCAGGTCAGCAGCCAGCTGTGTCTAATGGATTACTGCTGCACAGGAAGCCACAGCAAAAAACCAAAGGCTACTTATTGACATTTCACCTGGCCACGGACTGAGGGGGAGGCTGAGCAAAGAGACCCTGAAGGATCCCAGCGGCCTTGGGAGAGTCAGCTGCTACCTCAGGAGCAAGGGAATTTCCAGGGAGGCAGCCTGTGCTTGCACTTAGGCAAAAGTCCAAGTGACTATGTTTTGGTAAGTAGCAGGGTGAGTCATCTTAGCAGATAAAGAAGTCCTTCTAAATAAAATCATCAAGAATTTTTTTTTGCATGGGAGCCTGCATGGGTACATTTAAGGGACAAACACATGCCACAGTGCCACAACTGTGCAATACCAGTTTCTGTGTACTCTGCACGGCTGCCCCTATTTCTGCCCTGTGCAGAACATACTCACACCACCTTCAGATGCACTTGTAGACGATTTGGAGAAAATTATAGCAGACTGAACCTAAATAAAACCCTGGACACTGGCATTGAGCACACTGTGGTTCAGGGAGCATAAACCAGCTTCCCCTGCTTCCATGGGCATGGGTGCCTTGTGGAGGCTGTGCTGGGCAAGTTCACAGCATGGGAAGAGGAAGGAGGGAAGGAGGGACACTTGGGACCATGGTGGGAGGGTGCAAGCAGGAAGACAGAGATACCCCATGCTTCTTGCTCAGAGGAGTTTCAAACTTGCATTTTCTGCATCCTAATCATGCAGATGTTAGGGGGAATATTCCCCACTCAGTTGAGGACCACTTGAATGTTCAAAATTCATTAGGACAGGAAAATAGCATGCTTATAACCTGGTAATTTTTGTGTGAAAAGAGAGATCTGAACTTTGGTTCCTAAGAGGGATTCTATGTAGAATTTTTATCAAAGGGTTAAACTGAATTTTCATCCGAAGTTACAAAATGGGTAATCAGGTTCTGGAGCAGGGAGTTCTCTTGCAAATGAATGCTCTCCTCAGCTGGACACCAGAGGCTGAATTTACACAATTTCTCGTACTGTAGCCTCCCAGGCCTGGCTGTTGTGTGTCCCTTACTCATGCTGACCCTCCCTTGGCACTGAGGTCCCTTGTTCCAGGCTGTGTTCTCCCGGCCACCACTGGGGCCAGGAATACTTTGACCCTCCAAGATTTCTATTGCCACTTGTGGATCTTGCTGTTGGCTCCCACTTTGCAATCCATGACTAAATGGTCATTCCCAACTTCACAGCAGTCTCATGAGGAGATTGAAAAGTGATAGATCTCCAATAACCCACCAATAGGTGCCGTGCAAACACCTTTTAGTACTTTGTACCTTTCAAGTAATAGAGCAGGGACAGAATGGTTGGTTGGTTGGTTTGAAGTCTGGACTGAGACCTTGCCACTACTGTAGAGGTCTTAATAAATGATCTGAGAGATGTTTCAGGCAGTGACCTATATTATGAAAACCTGTAAGTAGGAGGCTTCCACAGGAAGAGTGAAAGCTGGGGTTTTTGGCTCATTAGAGTAGTCATCAGTTGCATACATAAATCTTCTTCTTAAGATACGAGATTAAACATTGCCAGTACTCCCTAAAACTGTTTTCATAAAATGGCATGAAAAGAAATATACTTTAAAAATAATTAGTTAGGACTGCTTACTTTCCATTTAAAAAATATCAGCCTAAAATTGAAAGTTTTAACCAATAATGGCTGTACACTTGATAGCTTTGCTTTTTCTTTCAGTCTATTCTTTTTTTATTTATCCTTTACATTGTCATAGCCACAATTAAACATATTTTGCTTTCAAATTTAAAATCAAGGTTTTTCTATAGTGCCAAACAATCATCCATATAAAGAGAAAATAGTATCATAGCTTGATATTTACCCTACACTGAGGCTAATTTGATTTATGACTAGTTTACAATTGTATTTGGTGTTTATTTGGTACCCTAAAATCTTTAAAAATATTTTTCTCTGCATATAGGCTATGGAAATATTTAGGCTACGGAAATATTTTCCTTTTTGTTCTAGCTGTATTTATGAAAAAACAAAAGTAAAAACTATTTTTAAAAGGACATTATTTGCTACAGAATAAATAGCCTTAGGCCTATGGACTTATTTCCGAACTGAGATTTACGCCTTGTAACCAAAGGACACATTCATTTTGTTGGACATCAGTTTATATCTCTGCTGGACCCAAATCCAGACAGCTGTTGAATGCAGAGAGGGATCACACAGAATTATTTGAAACTGGATACTGTTGTAGGAAGAAAGGAAAGTGAGATATAATTAAAACATATGTGGTCACAGCAACAGAAAATTAGAAGTGAATCTGTGATATCTTACACACCAGATTTTGTTATTGCTACAAACCACATTTCTACAGACTGCAGTAACCCGATTCACCTGCAGAAATTTAACACAAGTTGGGTTCTCATGGTCTCTTTCAGTTCTCTCTCTTTGAGAAGCCAAACACATGGTTAATGTTTGCTGACTGCTGTATTATAGGTAATGCAATGATATTGAACAAAGAGCTAATTTTGATATAATAGCTGGTTCAAACCGATGTGAATCAAAGAACTTCTGAAATAAAAAGATTCTTTTGGTAGAAAAATCATAATTTCATTCCATGATGTAAACATAAAGGAAAGAAACTTCCTCTGTTGTATATTCCAATTTGAATTTACTGATTATAAGAGGGACAGAGAGAGAGAGAAACTGCATAAATTAAGTGTTTATTTGGTAACATGTTGAGCTTCTTCTAAAGAATAGTGCCATGGTGATTAGGAGAGGAGGAAGTCACTTCTGTCTTTGGTTGGACCCTGAATTACTGTCTCTGCTCTGCATGAAAGGATTAGAAATGAGTCATGAAATCCTGGTTGTACTGAACTATAAAGCAGCCTTCTAAATTTTACCATTAATGTCAGAAGAAGCAAGGTTATATCTTTATCTCTGCTGCTCCACCTCAGCCTCTGTACATGACACAGGACAGTGTATGACACCTACTTACTTCGGCAGAATTATTGAGTTGTCTTCTGAGGGGAAATGACATTGCTTGACTTCTCTTAAAATTTAACTTATTTAAGAAATATTACTACTTTAGCAGGGAATTTACCATTTGCCATTCTTCATTGCCAGGATTGGTATATCATTTGGCTGCTACGAATTTGGAATAATTTTCCACACAAAGCCGTGCTTTCAAGTTCCAGCTGGAAGCTGAGACACACATTAAAACTATGCAGACCCTTGCTGCCAGATACTGCAAACCCCTGTTCTAGGCTCTTTAGACACCTTTTGGCAATATTCACTTTATAAGCACAAATTATTCTTCCCTGTTTAATATATACTTGTCCTTGAGTATAGATCTCCTGAAGACTTTGAACTTTGTGTATATTATTCACAATAAGGCTGTAAAATATACTTACATTCATCATACATTTCTTAGCTAGATTCAGTATCCAAAAGAAGTATGTTGTATGTCAGGAGAAGGAGATTGTCTGCCCGAGAAAGGATTCAGTGGATTTGGTTAGGGCTTTCTAGTTTTGAACTTTATGTCTTGATATTGTTGCATGTGATGATACACAACTTGGTGGTTAAAATACACTTCTAGGAACAACAGTGTCTCTTTTGTGCATTTCCTCCATATAAGACAAATTTATTGTTTTCCTCTGTTTCACATGAAGTGATGCATTCAGGCAGTTCCCACATTCTTGTTACTTTTTATTGATTATTCAACGAGTTTGTGTAAATTTACTGCTGTGAGAGGCTACTCATGTTTATGGCAAGATAAGAAAACAGTTGTGTCAGTAGACCATAGAGGGCTGTTGGTTTATTTTTCATTTCTCTAATAAAGAATGGAACAAAATTACTTACTGTCTACTACAGTAACTTAAACATGAACAGCAACTTAAATATGAACATGAAACCCATACCTAAGTAGTTAAAATACACTTAAATAAATCTTCATGAAACTGACTTTCACATGAGTACCTCCTTGACTTTTGTAATCTGAATTCTCAATAAACCAAAGACATGTCTTGATTGTATTGGTTATCATATAATGTTTGATTTGTCCATCTTGTGTTTCAGGATATAAATATACATAAAACTAAAAACTAGGTTTGTGTTTCTAATATAGCAGAGGAGATATAAAATTAAAATGGATGGAAGTGTTGTGTTCCTTTTCCAAAGTTAAGTTTTGAGTAGAAAATCCCTTCTATGTAAGATAAAGCATTTTTATTTAAGTGGTTTTGATAGAATATTTCAATGCATTTTAAAGACTACATGACAATAACACATGCAGTGGTGGATCACTGATTAGGAAATTATTAAACAAAAAATTCTCACATAAACAAATTAATCTGATTTTAAAAATCAGTAACTGTTGCAAGTGGTCAGTTCAATTTATTGTGTGTAGGTTAGTGCATTTCTGTAGCAAAGAGTTAATACTTTCTAGTTTTTCTTTGATGAGGTGCATGAGCTAATTTTCAGAAAAAAAAGGGGGATAAAGTACAAACCTTTTGTGTCTCCAGCTTCACAGGTCTTAAGCACTTTCTCTGAAATTGCTGAGAGGTATTCATGAGAGAGAGGCTGCAAGCCACAGGACTCTTCTGGGTGAATTTTGGCACCACAATCCTGAATTAAAATAGAATCTGTGAAAATGACAGCACTGTGCCCATCCACATCACTTTGAAATCCTCTTCAAGAGTAAAAAAGTTATTTGGAGTGGTTCCACGATTAGTTCATCCTTAGCTCTTCAATATGTAGTTTAATATTAAATTTATAATTCTTTTTCCATGCAAAGGTTTTGCAATAAATTGTCCCATCCACAGTAAACATACTAGATACTACATTTGGTAAAGATATGAGAAAATTTATTAAGGCAAACATACATACCTTTCATGTAACATCATGTGGTCTCTACACATTGTATAATCTCTACCTATTTGCCCTTAGGAATTTTGTATGCCTATTTGTAGTCATATGGGATCAATTTCTGTGATGTAATGCCCCAAATTAGCTTCAGGAAATACAGGTACTTAAAGGAAAAAAAATGCTATTTTCTAAAATGGTACTAAAATTAATTTCGCAACTGTTACATGTTATCATTCACTGTTACCATGAAATTATGCTCTATCTATGATGCTGTGCCTAAATTGCACCAATGAACAAAAGACAATTAAGTTCTAATGAATCAAGGGCTGACAATTAGTAAAATATGTGCCACTGATATGGATAGCAATATGAACACATCTTGGAATTTTGTAAATACTGGTGGTTCTTGATTATGCAATCAAAAGGCAAAATGAAATACTTGTTTTACAATTATTCTGATCTCATTAAAGTCCATGGTGGTGGAAAAAATAATAATAAAAAATCTTCCCAGTGACTTCAAAGGTTTGCAGTAATATCTGTGCATAAATAAGCAACAAAACAGTGGTTATGTGTGGGTTGTCCTGTTCTCTGCTTAATCTCTCTAACTAGGGAAAGCTGTTAGGACAAAATGAATGGGAAAGTATCTTCTAGTATTAAACTGTGTTTTGGAGTCTCTGGGTCTGGTCATGCTGTACAGCTATTTGACAGTATAACTTTAACTAATATTAACATCAGAAAGTTCCTACCTTGCAGTAAAACAATTTGCACAGGACTTCACAAGAGAGCCCCAAATTCCTGAATGTGCCGCCATTGCCCTCAACACAGTGCCATAAAATAACAGGGATTTTTTTCATTCGTTCTGCCCAGGGTATGTGTTCAAGCAAGCAAAATTTTATTTTAATCCCATTTCTTGGGCAATAACGTTAACAACAATTTTGTGTGGCTTGTTTTTTGCTAATTACAACCAACATGCAGGGAACTGTGTAACTGATTCCTCCTGCTGTGTTTTCAAAGTAAAGGACATTGCTAGCATTTAATTTGTAATTCACATCTAAACTGTCATGTCATGAGAGAGTGTGAATCCCTGAACAAGACTTATTTCATTTTTACCTTTGTACCAATCCTTTACCATCATTGACATATTTAATATAATATGCAAAATGAATCTATGGCAGCTCCAGATTTACTGCAGCTCCATAAATGTATGGAACACTGAGGGTTTTTCTAAATGCATGTATATTTTCTATTGTTTTCTTCAGATGCTGTGATGACATGACATTCTTCTTGCCTTGCCCAAAGATGAAACATTTTGTGATCTTAAGTATGCTTACAAAAGATCACTCAGGGCAAAGATGAGAGCCAGACATGTAAACTTAAATGATAGTTGCTCTGTGTCTGTCCTTCCTGCAAACCTTCATTTTTAGAAGGGAGACATAACAAAGCCCTTGTAATTTCTGGATTAGAATCAAAAGAAAAATTCCCTTGCATTATGTACTTTAGTGCACATAAGATCGGTGTGGCTTTTCACTAGTAAACTTTCTTTTATCTTTATGGAAGATTTTCTGGACACTAGCAAATAAAAGAGGAATAAAGCTTTCTTCTGTACATCTACATAGCTTTTAATCAACATCAGTTGATACTTAGAGACTGAAAATTTCTGGAGTCCATCTATTACGTGAAATGACAATTTCCTTGACTCTTTCAGATCATACTATAGTGAACCTGATTCTTCATAATGTTTTAGTCTTTCAGAGATTAAACAGATTTTCAAGCCTCTTACCAAGATTTTTCAATTATTACCTTGAAAATATTTGGGGCTATTAGTTCACGGTATTTCATTTATTTATAGTCTGGATGCCTAATTTAATAAGAATTTTGTTTGTTTAGTTCACCTTTCAATAACCACATTATATTTCCTCTCAATTATACGCTTATGCATATATATATACACACATATACATAGTTTTACTCAGGCATACATAAATAGTAAAAAAAAAAAGAATAACTAGTTAAAAAATTTTACAGGTGAAGACAGAGAAAGAGAGATGGAACAAAGCATTATAAAGCTGACCCACACTCATGCAGCTGATGTCATGGGATGAATGTTGTACAACAAAGACCATTGTAGATGCAGTCATGCTTCAGATTAATGAATCTAACTCAACTATTAATGTATTTTTAGTTGTTGTTGTACCTTTTTCACCACCTCCACCTTAATGTAAAATGATTACTCTTAAACTGCAGCAAAAGGAAAGGAGGTAAGAAGCCCTTGACTTTCCTGGGAAAAGTCATACCAATAGGGAAAAAATGTCCATCTGTGCTCATTTTAACAGTTGGTCCTCCAGCAATGACAATGCAAAAACAAAAATTACAAAAATAAAGTTACTTTCAACAACTACACCTGCTGCTACCTATCAGAGCAAGAAGGCATTTTTAAATACAAAGGAAGGATTTTCAGTATTTTTATGGAATATTCCAACTCTTTTCATTCACAGCTGTGGCTAAAGCCATAATTTTTGGTGGAAGTAGACTTATGTTAATGAATTGAATGCTTTGGAAACTCCCACCCAGGATGCCTGTATACAGGCTCCACAGTCAGCTACTCAGTAAAAGTCCTTCTTGCATTTATATGAAAACCCTTAACAATCAATGGGAGTGGTGGGCTCAATGCTGAAAAACAGACAATTTCTGCTTCAGTACTCATTTCTGAAATTGCACCTAGCCAAAATCACTGAAGACTACCTCTACCAGTCTAATAAAGGATCAATATATCAGAATGTTTTAAACTAAATAACAAGAGAAATATAACTAAGATCACAGGAATTCTTTTCAGTGTTGCATACAACCAATATGTAGCCAAAATCCTGCATCTTTTTGACATCCAGAAACCCATGCATGGCTGAGAACTACTGGACAAGATAAACCCCACGGAGTGTTCTTGACAAAGAAGGTGTGAGACCTCTCCACCCGTCAGCTCTGACCCTGCAGTCTCTTGGCCAGCATTGCCCGTCAACCTGGGAGGTCACCCAGCCACTTCCTCCAGGCACTGCAGCCCTGCCTCCCCTCATGGTGCTGCCAGGGCTGTCTAACTCCTTTTGACTGCACTTTAGACATGACAGAATAACGCTTCATGCAAAAGAGCTAATTTAGAACACTTTTCTGTTGGTCTTTGTAGGCTCACTGACTGAACTTTATTTGATCTGGTTCTAGTTAAGCTGACCTGAGTTTCTCATTAAATCCTTTCATGTCTCTTTAGTCCATCTTTTTCTACTATTTTACACATAACTAAAACTGCATGAAAAGTGATTAAAAATGATTCTATGGAAGGACTTCTAATAAAATTAGTCAAAAAGTGAGCTCATGAAACAGTGAAACTGTTTTTTATTGCTAGGGAATAAATTGTGAGCAGATGGATTAGCTCCACTCTATCAACTTTCATAATATGGCAGGAATAAATGAAGAAGCAGTTGGCATATTGGCCTCTATTCAACTAACTCCTTCTGTCCAGCTGCATTATTCGGTGATAAATGAACCTCTGAAGATCCAGAGGTTCAGGCCAGTTCAGTTCAACACCCAAAGTTACTAGATTGAACTGAAACCTGTGTGTGTGCAAAATAAGTCTAGAAACGTGTCATAAGGAGAGGCATTCTCCCAAGAAACTTCAGTTTGCTACTGCTGTCAGATGGGAAAAAACAACTATTATTAGCCATCAATCACTGTCTAAGACATAGATAAAGACATTGTCTACATCAAAAGACACGCAAAGCCATTAAACAGAGACTATAGAATTAATGGGATGAACTGATGGAGTAACCTATCCTTGTGCTGCAGCTATGTTTTAAAGCAAAGAAACTATATTTTATATCACCACATTATTCTTTAAGGAACCTAATAAGTTCTATCTGCAAATACGGGACAATAGTTCCCAAATGACCCCAAAGACTGTCACAAATAACACATTAAAAGACTATGAGATGTTCAGTTCCCCACAGATTTGGTAGGGGCCATAAAAACACTTTCAACTTTAGAAAAGGAGTATGGGCACTTCTGGGTGGAAAAATGCAGCACATTTTTCATCATCAGTAGGAGATCAGGAATGATGCAGAAAGCTGAGATACTGGTCATGTTGTCAGGGCATCAGAGAACTGTTTGATGTATGGATAAGTACAGCCATCAGTCTAGATTGGTTCTAAATTCTTAATTGTGCTATTTATGTTGTTGCTATACTTATTATTACTGTTTCTTAAGAATAGAAGCATACCCTAAATTTCATGATTTTTCTCAATCACAAATTTCTGCATACAAAATTTCTTTGAGAATAATGTCACATGCTTTAACCAGTGACTGAAGATTGTCATAACTACAGAGTACCTTTACTAACTGCAAAAGAAATTTTGAAAATCCCAGTAGATGCCTCTCCACAAAGACTTAAAACACTTACTGTTTATATGGACAAATAAATTTCACCCTGACACTACAGCAAATGCAGTGTCTTCCTCTGCACTCAGAATGCTAACCTCACAGAAAGCTATGAAACTGTTTCGAGAAAATATTACAAGCTTCATACCACTAGTTTACTATATTTTATGTGCATGGGTAATATAAAAGAATCTTTTTAATCTATGAAGGATTTTGATTCATTTCCATTTTATATGCATGACATCGGTTAGACCCTATCTGCCTTCCTGATCCTAAACAGTTCAAAGTGCTGCATTTGTGAGCCATAGGAAAAAAATGTTCACATGGGACCTAAAAAGTATGACTTAATCTAGCAAAGTCTTGTGAATTATCATTCTGAACAGCTTAGAGATCCAGCAGAACTAGTTGAACTAAGACAACTGAACGTGAAATCCAACTCCAACTCCATTAAGAACAGAATATTATAAACTTAAATTTTGGAAAATGTTTTGAAATGTACCTAATTATAATATAACTATAATTATATAATTATAAGGGGTTTTTTTTCAATATTTGTAGTCAACATCTGCATGGATTTTTCAAGTGCTTTCTTAGCAAACATGCTTTTCTCATGAAGCTAATGATACTTTTCCCAAGCAAGAACAATGATGATTTCCAGCTTGTATGCTCTATAAACAAAGTACACAAAGCAAGAAAGAAGAGGAATTAAAAGAATTTAGTATTTCTTCCTCCCTAAAAAGGAAGATAAAACAGGAACAAGAAATAGCAGATAAAGAGAGGCACTTTGCTGTTTATGTTCTGGTGCTTTTTTGTTTTAAAAAGTGATACGGTAATGTTGACCTGGTGACTTTAAGAGCTGCATCAGTTTTCAATTCTTATTTTGTCCTCTTCTCTACATTGATCTTTTTAAATGCAAGTTCTGAATGTGAACTGACTTAAATTTTGCCAAGTCCACTATCTGAAAATGGGGACTAGCTTGAGAAAACCATGTGCTTTAACAGTGTAAAAAGTAAATTTTTTAAGTGATAACTGAAGGAATTATTATGTATTTATGGTTCTCTCAATAAAGTGCTGATGTGACCCTGACTTTTTTCCCTGGCAATTAGGTAAAAAGTCTTCTATATTAGCTGGGAAGTCCCATAGCCTTGTGGCTTTTCATAAGTAGCATTCATTTCTACCCTCCCATGCTCAGGGTATATGGTATTCACAGATCACACTGCAGAGAGGTCTATACTCTAAGCCTCCAATGTGCAAGAAGCACTTGAGCTCTAGCCTTGTCCCTTTGATTTTAGGCTAAGACCATTATATCACAGCCATAATAAACACAACAGAACTTCTCAGACTGAAAAAATATCACTACAATCAGAAAGTATGAAAAGGGATGAGAGAAAGAATGAGTTGAAAAACATTACTGTTCCTTCCTGATTTCTTAAATCGAAATACTCTGACAATGAATGCAATGCATTGAAAAAACATGTTAGCCTAGGACTTGGTCCAGTGAGCTATACATCTGCCAACACTGCTGTTGAAGCTGTTTTTCACAGTAAGCAAGGCTTGCAGAGATGAACTCAGTGTTTCAAAATATACTGTAATGAAAGTACTTCTTTCTCATTTCTAGCACAAAATCTTTTAGATGGTGAAGTATATTTATTAACTTTTTATTTAGGGCCTGGGGGCCTAAGGGGGTATACTAAGGTTAGGATTCAAATGAGAGGTTTAGGATGTTTGAGTCCAAATCACAACTCTACCTCTTATTTTCTGTATCTTGGAGCTCCATTCAACAATATTCACCCTTGTAATGTATCATCTCAAAACCCTTTTTCAGATACCACCATCCTCCTAAGTGCCTAATTTTCTTGTATTGAGCATAGGCAGAGCCGCTCACAGAGATATGTAAGTCAGGCCCTTCAGCACTAACAGAGTTTAAAAATCCCTTTGCCAACAATGCTCTAATAGGTGTTCTCAGGACATGTTACTGGGAGTATGCAGTGTATAAAACATTAATCGGTATTTCCCTGGTAGAACATTTCTCTGTGATGTAGAAAACATTTCTCTGTGATGTAGAAAACACAGTTTAAAGTCTCCCTTTGAACTGACTGGCAGCAGAGATTTCAGTTAAAGCTCCCAATGTTTTCCCTCGAGTCAGGGGGCTACAGGATATTCTGGTCAGTTCTGTCTCAGGCTCTCCCAAGGAAGTTGGTTGCATTTTCTTTGTACACACAATTAAATGCTAACTTGTAAGGAGCCTTGAACCCACTCTGTCCATAGACTAGGTGTGTATAAGGAACATAGGCTGAAACTGGATGAGGGAGCACCACTAGGTCCCTGATGACTGCTGTGTGAGAAAGGAGTGACTGAAGTAGGTACTTAGATCCCTGAGTGATCATGTGGCAATTCAAAGTGGAGGACAGGTTCTCCTGTAACCTAAGATGGGATGTGTAACTCTCATAGAAAGGTAGATCTAAGATACTTTCCATATTACTACCTGTGAAGGAATATATCTGACTCCCTAATCACTGTGCTGGCAGGTAGAGAATCTTCTCAAGATTTACGAAATAAACTCTTCTATTTCAGGTTTAACAAAGGGTTGTACCCAAATATTTTTGTGTGTGAGAGTGTGTGTGTGTGTGTGTGTGTGCGCGTACACTTTCTTCCCCCCAATTAATATCTGATGTTCTGCTAGAAAAAGTATTAAGTCTTTTTCTGCAAGCTTTACTTCAGTAATACTCCCTCCACAGTATATAACAAGCCTAGTTACACTGCTGGGACATGTTCTGTTTCCCTAGACCTCAGGATCCCTAAATCTCTCTCTGCCTCCAACTGATTGCCCTGGATTCTCCTTAACATCACCTGGACATCAGAAAAGGAATGTAACATTGATTTTTTCAGCAAAATATTAATCATGAACAGCATGCCGGGTGACTGCCAGACAGGATGCAAAACAACAGAATTCTGCAGCACTGATTCTGTTTCTTTTGCTTCCTTTATGTGACCAAAAAAACCCCCAAAAAGTAACAAACAAACAAACAAACAAAAGTATTTCCAATTTTATTCTAAATTTTCTAAACTGAGCTTAAAGGGGCCCAAAGGGCTGAAAAGGTATTAGTGAGCCATGAATAGACTGAAGGCAAGATTTCAAAATGTAATGTAATATACGTAATGGTGGCTTCAGGGAAAATTAATTTTTTTTTTGTTTAAGGAATTACTGCACACACTGTTTTATACAGAAATTCAGATCTCCATGATATACTGTGTATTGGAATACACATCACAGCCACACATGGTCTGGGGAATATTGAGAAAGCCATTAATGCAGGCTCAGAAACACCTGGCAGAAGACTTCTGAAACTGTTTTTCCAGACAATGCCAAAAGAACCTGTGAGTTCCTGCCTTCCATGTAAAGACAGAATCTACATATGCATTGAAGCTTCACTCTAAAGGAAACTATGCTTGTATGTGTGGGCAACAGGAGAAATTTCCGTTTACACATTTACAGTCTGCACTGACACATGTTTGCAGAGCAGCCATGGGCTTTGATGCTGACTGTCTTTAATGGTCCCAGGGAACACACAGGGTCAGATCCTCAGAGCAATCATGTTGAACACTTCACTCATTTGAGTCAATTCCTAAGAGCCAAACACCCTCCACTCCAGACAATAATATTGCTGCTGAAAGGACCTACTCTTGCTCACCAGTGAGAGTGTTCCAAATGGTTTGTCTGCTTAAGCATGAACTGAAAAATATTACCCAACTATATACAGACAGTTAGGGGGCACAAGGCAGTGCCATTGGGTCACACTTGAGCCTGGGGACATTTTTCTGTGGAAGGCCATCTCATCCACTACTGCTTCTCATCTGAAACATGCCAAGAAGAAAAAAGGCACCTGAAATAGGCATGTGCTCATTGCAAAGCCCCACTCTGGGCGGGGGTGATCCCTACACATTGAGCTTTCCCAGCAGCTCAGTGGGAGGCAGGTCATAGTGCCTGGCAGTCTTGCAAGCAGCTGCCTTACCCTTCTGTATTTGGCTCTGTTTTTAAAGTGACCTTCGATCAAGACCCATCTCTGATAAAGAATCAATCTCTGAGGCTTTTCTGGCCAAAGATCAGACCCTTCTCTTATTAAAGCACTAGGCTGTTTGCTTAAGTGAGTCAACAGGCCTTGAGAAAGTATATTTTTAAACAGAGAGCATTTACACAAATCTTCCTAACTGTAACCAGCAAATACATTATGAAAAATCTATTACTGATGTAAAGTTAGATCATTGTTGCCTTCACAACAAAATGTGAGGGCTAAAACTAAGAATGTGTAAATGACACTAGAGAAAGTATCTGTGCAAATGTCTGGGACACATGGCCAGTGCATGGATAGGTCTCCATCCAACACTATCTATAACTCCAGCTGCAGCTACATGTATTCACAATGTGCTGTGTAAGTCCATGGTAGTGCAGAAAGGATGAGTATTACTTCATGTTTCAAAGACAGCCAGACAAGAGGAAGATTTAAGAAGTGATGGGTTTTTTTTTCTCCTTTCTTCCTCTTCAGTTAAAAGCTTTGGTAAAAATAAATTTTTTTTTTATTATATTTTATTATTATTTTATTATTATTTTTATATTATATTTTATTAAGTCAACATCATTTGAGACTGTTTCTTGGAAAACAGTCATAACGGTGACTGTATCAAAACAGAAAACATAAATACATTTACAGACAGAATCTGGTTATCATTTATGCTTCCCTTATACCACACTGTGGCTTACCATAAAAAAAATTACATAATGAAGGACTGATTTGACTTTGAAAATCATTATGTATTTCATTCAAAAGAGCCTTTGAGTGGGAATATTTTCATTGATGTCTAATAGCTGTGACCAGCACTAAATTTCACATATTCCCAGATACTCATTTAATATACACAGCTGGGACACAGGAGTAAGATGGGTAAGTTTGTTTTCCTAGAATACCTAAAAATCTAGCCATGTAGTGATATATTTTCTAAACTATAATGGGTTTGAAATTGACTCTAGTGAATTTGTAGCACATTGGCTGCTATACTCACAGAAGTGAATAGAATGGATTTTTGCTAACCATGATCTCTTTCAAAAGATGGTGATTAAAGGTTTGCCTTCTGGTGAACAGCAGACTGAAAAAGCAGGCTTACAGCTTGATGGCTCACTGAACAGGAGACCACATACAGGTAGCTCTCACATGTGGACAGAAACAGATTTCATGGCAGTTAGTGCCAAATAAGCAGGCTGAAGTTAGAATTTACCGTGCTTTCTCCAACAGCCTTCTTGCAGTAATCTACTACATGTACTTTTCATTCAACTAAAGTAAACAAGCAGCCACTAGTTGAACAAGGTCTCCCTCAAAAAACACAACTACTTCTGAAAACTGAATAATGTGCTTAATGACTATATTTATTCTATTGCACAAGGCATGGTAAGTGATGCTGAGCTGAAGTCTTGCTTTGATAAATATTGAAATCACATTATGACAGAGATGAGACATAGCGGAAATAGAAATTAAAAAACAAAAAACCAAAAAAAAACCAAAAACAACAACAACCAAAAAAACCCCAAAAAACACAAAAAAATAATTTTAAAAAAAGAAAACAAAACAAAACAAAACCCCAAACCTTAAAAATCAAAATTTAGGCTCTCTCAACAAAGTATTAAGGCAGTTAATTACATCTTGTTGGACACTGAATTTCCCCTGACCTACACAAATACTTTCATACAGAAATTCACTCTCCCTTATAGGAAGACATCTGGAAGATTTCTGTGAATAACTTCTGGTCTGGGAAGCAAAGAGGAGGCAGATAATGCAGTCAGCATAGCACAACAAACACAATTGAATCAAAGTGACTTAGGTTGTTTCCACTGAGATGTCAGAAACACGTTAACTACTGTGTTTCTTGTAAGGACAGAGGCTACAGTTGGATCTGGGCAATGCTCCCAGCCCAGGTGAAACTCACTCACCAAGATTCAGCACATCAAAGAAATAACTCTCTGTAGAGCTAGGGACTCCCCCACCTTTCACAAGTATTTTGAGTCAGCCTGTGAGGTGTTTAATGTTTAACTTTCTTGTGTCCACTAATAAAATTAATTACTGTAAATTCAGCTTTCTGGAGATATAGAACAAGATTTTCCTACAGCAGAGTTGGCATGGATACCTTCACATCCTGTAGCAAACCCTCACAAATTATAACACACTGTTTTTCTGATTGAAAGGATTATTTGATTACAACAAACACTCCCTGAGCAGCTCTACAATAATGGATTGAATAATATCTTATAGTTTCAGTATTTTTGCTTTACACAGTCTAACTGATGCACCGCCCTAGACCTGCCCATACTCTTAGTCTTTAACCATCTATTTTTCATCTTCTTACTCTTCCTCAGTGATATAATGGTTATCTTGAACAAGAATTTTATGCAGTGTCTTCCCAGTAGTAAAAAAGCTCTACAAAAAGCCCTACAAATCTTGAACCAATCACACAGACCAGATTCTCTCCAGGCCCAGCGCTCTTCCATGCGGCAAGGAACTGCAAGAACTTACTGTGGACATTGAGACTCTGGCCCTGCAGCAGACTAGGCTGTTGCAGAAAGCAAAAATATTTCCAGTTTGAATCAGACTTAGAAGATTTATTATTGAAAAAAGGACTAAGATAATGAAAAGGATCTATTCCATCAAATATTAGATTACAGTGTATTGTAAAAAAGCATACATTAGGTTCCACTATATACTGTAACCTATATTGAATACATATTCATTTAAGAGAAGTTAAATTAAATATTAGTGCAAGGATGTTGTCATCTTGCTTTTACTTCACTTTAATTCCTTCCTGCCACATCCTTTTTACAGCCTTTTTATCATCTGACAACAGTAGATACTGGATAAATTTTACAGCCTTTATTTTTGTAGGATTACACAGATGTTGAGTAATTTTGCTGTGCTGATCCTCCCACTAATCTATTAATAACCCGTTCTCTCATAAAAATGGCAGTTCTGCATGACTGAATCAGAGGAAGATACTTATAGAAAAGTATTAAGGTTTGAGAACGTCTTCTTTTTCCAATTATTTTTTCATATTATCAACATGAGACAGACAATAAGAAATCTTGAGGGAAGGTCAAAAAGGGAAAGGTGAAAAAGAAGGATTTGGGTTAAACAAACAATAAATTGTTTGCAATTTAATAGAATTGCTTAAATAATTGCTTTCAACTGCTAAAAAATATTTGAAAGTACTTTGAAATTCCTCTATTTTGCAATATTAAACCTACTATTCTACAGTGTTGAAAAAATAACAGGAGGAAACAGATCAAGATTGGCTGCTAGTCTGAAAGCACTGCATTAATATTTTCATACTAAAGAGCGAACTTCAAAGAAAACAGGTAGTAGATAAAATTTAGCTTATCATTTTGCACTACAAAATGTCCATACAAAGCCTGCTCTTAACAGAACACCACACAGTAATTGTGGAGATTAAATAAGCTCCTTCTAGACTGACAAACTATCATCTAGCATAGCGGGGAATGGAAAGGCACATAGGTCCAACAAATTACTTCAATGCAGCTATGAAATCTCAGACATGCAGAGGCTCCAAATGGCCTTCACATTGCCAAGTTCAATGGCTTAGGGATGATCCCAATTCCTCCTGGTAAAACAGCATAAACCTCTTCACTGTATCAGAATGCAAAAGCGAAGGTTCATGTAAATGAAGGTTGGATTTGATCTTGGAGATCTTTCCCTAGCTTAACAGTTCTATGATTAAATTAGATTTGAATGTGCTGTTAGGCATTTCATAGAAAGCAAAAAAAGCTCTCCTTGGTCCTATTCTGCCTTTCTAACCCTCCAGTAGCCGACTGAAGCAGTGAAGTTAGTTCTGAGTTAAAGCCAAACAAAAACTGCGCTATAATTACTTATGACTGGTGGTGGTCCACTGGCAGTGTCCTGCTCATAACCAGTTTTTACAAGAAGTTGGACATTTCCAAGATATTTTTTCCGTCTTCTTATTGACTTCAGTGTCAGTTGTTGAGTGCAATTATTTCTAAGGTCCACAAGACTAACAAGTACTTCTCCACAGCAAATACAGCAAGTTACAAAAGTAAATTCTATTGTTACACCATGCTTTATATCAAATGTCACAAATTCCAGGAGCTAAAGCAAAGTGAAAGTTTCCTGCATAGTCATTTTTGCACCCTACTAGATACAACTCATATATATGTTTTGGTTTTGTTTCCAACAGAGCAGCTTTTCAGGTCTGTTTGTCCTTTTCTGAAGTACAAGGTCCTTAATCTGAAGCTTTCCTCATACAGATGTAATGGTATAAAAAAAAATATACTATCAAATTATGATACACTGTCAGAAAAATGATGAAGTAGAAGCAAGCTAATCACAGTTTATCACGATTTTATCTGTAATAACTTGCTGCCTGCAACACCCACATATGCAGTGTTTAAGGGGTTGTCTAACCACATATTTTTGCTCTACATCTGTCAACTAAGAATAGAGATCTGTTTGCACAGTATAGCACTCTAGAATACTGTGATATTTCCACAAGTATTTCTGGTTTATAAAGCAAGAAATGGGTTACCTTGAGGCTGTGGTATGTTCATCTGTATTTTATATGTTACAGCTGTAATGCTCTTAATATTTTATAAATTATGTAACACACTTCAAATGTCAAATAGTAGAATTTCAAAACAAAAAGGCACTTCTAATCATTAATATAAGCAAACGCATATAGCTTTGACTCTTTCATATCATAACAACTTGCCATAGTCAAAGAGCACATCGGGTTTGTTTTACCCCCCTCAAAAGTGTGCATCTTCTTCCATACAGTTCACAGAATCACAGAGTCACAAAATCATTCCCCTTGGAAACAACCTAGGGAGGTGTCTAACTAATCTAACCTCCTGCTCCATGCAGATTCAGCTGTTAAATCTGACCAGCTTGTTCAGATTGCTTTGCTATTCTGGTCTTGAAGACCTTCAAGAATGGAGGCTGCCCAACCCCACTGTGCTGCCTGAATCACAAAAAAAGAAATGTTCCCTTACATACTCCCAGCCAAAAACTGCCCTGTTTCAACTCATGACCATCAGCTTTTATTCTGCTGTGAACCTCTTCCATAAAGAGCCTGGGTGCATTCTGGGTTAAAAGAGACCATCTCCCTCAGCCTTCCTTCCTAAGGCAACTGCTGCATGCCAAAAGTGCCCTGAGAGCTTCCTATGGTGCAGCTTGTTATTCACAGACTTACAGGAAACCTGACGGTGCTGATTTTCAAGTTAGGAGTGGGCATTCCTCTAGTTTTGTCAGGGAAGGCTGATGAGGGAATATCCTGGGAATTGATATGCCAGACTAAGTCCAGTAGAAAACACAACTGAAATATCTCTGTAATGTTTAAGAGCCTAATGGAAATTGTCTCAAGTTGCACCAGGGGAAGTTTAAATCAGGCATTAGGAAAAATTTCTTCACAGGAGTTGTCAAACATTGGAGCAGACTGCCCAGGAAAGAGATGGAGACATCAACCCTGGAAGTGTTCAAAGAAATGTGTGCACATGGCACTGAAGGGCATGGTTTATTGGTGAACAGTAGTGATGCTGGGTTGACAGCTGAACTTGATAATCTTAGAGGTCTCTTCCAAATTTAACAATCTGATGATTCTGTAATTCTCATGAGAAATGCTGAGATGTAGGAGATGCAAATTCAAATCCTTTATGTACTGATTAATGTGAGTTCAGTTTGTGGTTTAAGAAAAAAAATCTCCAATGGGATAAGAAATTACTAACTCTAAAGTAGGAGTTCATCTGGCCTGGGAATTCTGCTCCACTTTAGGTTTCATATATTTAATAACACCCAAACACAAAACAATATTTTTTCTATAAGATGAAAATGGAAACCCTAATTTTATCAGCTGCACGAGACTTGTTGCAATGAAGTTTTATTTGAATGATTGATTGTCAAGTCCTCTATTTGTTGTTAGTACTATTTTAGAACTTAGATATTATGCAGCTTCAACTGAAAAAGGCGCTGTAATTCAGCACTTGGAGTTCACAATTAACTGGTTGTAAGTCACTGGTTATCAGTTCTGGTTTATAAAGACAAGATATTTTTAGCAATACGAAGCTCAAAATATGTGTTCATTTATATCAGCTTTTGCTTCCATCATAAGGGACATGGGCATAGTCTCCCATTCACATTTTCCTGCTTTAGGATCACATGATTAATATTGAGCTCTCATATTAGTACCTTGCTGGGTTGAGAACAAAATACTCAGCACTTAAGAGGAAGAACTGCTTCAGCTCCTGGTTACAGGAACTGATGTTACATGCACAAAGATTTCTTTCTGTAGTGCCTTTATTATAAGAGCCTCTTTTCACAGGTGGTATGCAGGAAACTCACAGGTCTTTTCTGAACCTGCAAGACAGTTTGCAAAAATTATGAAAAGGCAGAGTACAAAGGCAGTGAATGTCTTTTTTACCACTATCACCTAAATAATAATCCTGGTTTTAAAAGTGATCCTTATCTGAGATCTTTGAGAAGGAGAAGGAGAAGGTTGCTATTGACTTAAATAAGAGCTGTTTTCTGTAATGTTGTGATTTCATCTGTTAGGTTCTCCACCTCACTCCCTGAAGGATTGATTTTCTCTGTTCACTTTACTGAGTGGATTGAGAGGCCTCTGATGGACTAATGCTCCAGCTTAGGCATCTGGGAGAGATGTTCAGATTTAAACAGGGACAAACACCTCAATTTTGTTCAGGGGGTCTTCAAACACACTAGAGACATAGGGAATTGAAGCAAAGCTGGACATATTTAGGATGACTATGAAATCCCAAGTTGTCTTAATTTTTTAACTATAACATTTTATGACAGCGATAAGCTATAGGCTTAAGAGCATTGTGTCATTCATATCTTGGCATGTGAGTTGATTCTTTGATTCCAGCTTAACAAGATTCTGTAAGTTATCACACTACAGCTGAAGCCATTTTGAGTCAAAGAACGGACATTAGTAGCTTCAGAAGTTGATTTGGACATTGCCAAAAGTAATAGCCTTCTGGAGGAACCAGGATAATGCCCATCTGCCACAGTAGGGATGGAGGGAACGTACTGTAAGTATCCCCCTAACAAAAATGGTCCCATGAAGAGCTGATGCAAAGAGAATATTCCTATCAAGAGGAATGATCCAGGTCCTTATTATTATTATTATTATTATTATTATTATTTATTAAGTTTCAAAGCTTCTTAAGTCCAGCATATTCCAGCTTGACAAAAATCTACACCAAGACCTAACACCATACATTTCTTCATTCTTCCCATGAAAAAGACTTTTCCAGATGGTCCATACTTCCNTTTTCTATAAGATGAAAATGGAAACCCTAATTTTATCAGCTGCACGAGACTTGTTGCAATGAAGTTTTATTTGAATGATTGATTGTCAAGTCCTCTATTTGTTGTTAGTACTATTTTAGAACTTAGATATTATGCAGCTTCAACTGAAAAAGGCGCTGTAATTCAGCACTTGGAGTTCACAATTAACTGGTTGTAAGTCACTGGTTATCAGTTCTGGTTTATAAAGACAAGATATTTTTAGCAATACGAAGCTCAAAATATGTGTTCATTTATATCAGCTTTTGCTTCCATCATAAGGGACATGGGCATAGTCTCCCATTCACATTTTCCTGCTTTAGGATCACATGATTAATATTGAGCTCTCATATTAGTACCTTGCTGGGTTGAGAACAAAATACTCAGCACTTAAGAGGAAGAACTGCTTCAGCTCCTGGTTACAGGAACTGATGTTACATGCACAAAGATTTCTTTCTGTAGTGCCTTTATTATAAGAGCCTCTTTTCACAGGTGGTATGCAGGAAACTCACAGGTCTTTTCTGAACCTGCAAGACAGTTTGCAAAAATTATGAAAAGGCAGAGTACAAAGGCAGTGAATGTCTTTTTTACCACTATCACCTAAATAATAATCCTGGTTTTAAAAGTGATCCTTATCTGAGATCTTTGAGAAGGAGAAGGAGAAGGTTGCTATTGACTTAAATAAGAGCTGTTTTCTGTAATGTTGTGATTTCATCTGTTAGGTTCTCCACCTCACTCCCTGAAGGATTGATTTTCTCTGTTCACTTTACTGAGTGGATTGAGAGGCCTCTGATGGACTAATGCTCCAGCTTAGGCATCTGGGAGAGATGTTCAGATTTAAACAGGGACAAACACCTCAATTTTGTTCAGGGGGTCTTCAAACACACTAGAGACATAGGGAATTGAAGCAAAGCTGGACATATTTAGGATGACTATGAAATCCCAAGTTGTCTTAATTTTTTAACTATAACATTTTATGACAGCGATAAGCTATAGGCTTAAGAGCATTGTGTCATTCATATCTTGGCATGTGAGTTGATTCTTTGATTCCAGCTTAACAAGATTCTGTAAGTTATCACACTACAGCTGAAGCCATTTTGAGTCAAAGAACGGACATTAGTAGCTTCAGAAGTTGATTTGGACATTGCCAAAAGTAATAGCCTTCTGGAGGAACCAGGATAATGCCCATCTGCCACAGTAGGGATGGAGGGAACGTACTGTAAGTATCCCCCTAACAAAAATGGTCCCATGAAGAGCTGATGCAAAGAGAATATTCCTATCAAGAGGAATGATCCAGGNCTAAGTTGTTATTTAGCATTAATGGACACTTTTGAAGGAGGCTTTTTGGCAGGCAGGAACTTAAAAACTCAAAAGAACAAAAACTGCGTTTTATAAATTCTATACTCTATGTTACTTTGCTTTGCTGTTCATATTATTCTATTGCAAAATAAGAGCAAATAATAATATTTACAGGTCAGCTTTTATATTACAACAGCTTTTGACAACCAATAATGATTTTCACACCTAAAGGTAGGGAACAATCACAAATGTGACTGGAGCAAAGCTTTGTAACTTTATAAGATGAGAAGTGAACACTTTGAATCTTTATTTCATAGACAGAGCCTTCATTCTTATCACTAGTGGGTTTATTTTTCTATCATTTATTTAAATTATACATTAAATTCCTAACAGATGATAAAACCCTGGATGAAGGGTAAAGCCTCAAGCCATAAAAGGAAAAAGTAAAAAAATGTAATGAAATTATACTTTCAAATAAAATTATTATCGGAAAAGTGGTTTCTCTGCTCATTTTCCTTCATCAGCAGTCTTCTTTCCCCCTCCCACCCCATTTTCTCTTCTTTCACTTCCTTTTCCAAAACAAACCTTTATGCAAAAATTATGTTACCTCTATAATGACTTGACTCTGTATTATAAGAGTTTTAGGAATTTTCAGGGGGTGAAGACCCAGATCCAAGACAGGTCCAATCTGTTATGATCAAATGCTTTCATTCTGCTCAAGTACAAGTATACAGACTGTTCAGCACTCCATAAGTGTTCAAGTCTGAACAGATATTCAGTAGTCACAAAGTGGTACCAAGAGTTAACAACATCAGGTTTGAACTACATTAATTTCATGTGCTAATGAATGCAACCAACATCCTGCTAAAGAAGCCTGTATCACATTCCCTACCTCCTCTGCAAGTGAGACTCACGTAACTTCGCTTGCATGACTTTTTTCAGTCAAACATCTTTTATCCAGATTGCTCAGGATATAAATTACAGAAGATAGGTTTCATCTGATCAAATATTAAGAGCTGAAACACAGACACTACAACTTTATAGCTAAGCCACTCAGACACAGACAAAATAGTTATTTAGAACTGATCAACTGAACGGTGCCTTAAAATTTCTAATTCACCCCAGTATACAGGCATCCAAATGAACTAGGTCACACTTCTGTTGAAAACAGAAGTCAGGTAAGATGAATCCCATGCACAATGTGCAGCCCGAAAAATACCTGGGTCACAGAAGACTTTCCCTTCCGTCCCACTGTCATATTTTCATTTTTGCAGAGAGCAGGGACCAAGCAAAGTATTTGTTACAGAAGGTCAATGTAAACTGTCAGCTACAGGAGCAGCTGTCAGAAATGCACATGGTAGCTCTTCAGGTACCATGTCAGTTCTCTGGCAACTTATCAAAGTCTTTTAAGGCTTCTGTAAAGAGGCAATCCACATGTCTCCATCTTTCCTACTGTAAGAATAGTAGGCAGCAGAAGATACTGTTAATATTTTTTCCTATAGCAAACCAAATATAAAACTTAATGGTTCACAGTAGGCAACAATTTCTTTCGCAGTCTGTAGGAGAAGCAAAGAACAAGAGCTTTGGAATGGGCTTTAGAAACAGCTAATTGTGGGCAATAAGCCACAATAATGAAAAACAGAGCTTTGAAGTGAACCTATTTTCAATATCTTGCTTTCAGACGGAACAATAAAATGCATTTTGAGGAGACAATACACTTTCACATTTCTTTTTCGGTGGATTTACACATTTTTCTGTGCTTCTGTCTAAAGTTTATGAATATTAGTTTAATTTCTTGTAAAACAGAAAAATTAAGTTCCTATAAAGTGTGATATACCTTTGATCCATGACTCAGTTTTCCATCTGCTCTTTGCTGAAAACAGCCATGAAACACAGAATTATTGAAGTAGAACAAAACAATTACAATACTCCATTTTCTTTTTCTGACACAGTAGTTTTTCTACCAGAGGCCTCTGTTTTATTGACTAACCTTTCGGACAGAGCCTAGTCTATAATGCCTCATCTTAATTTGGCCAGTCAGGCATTCAAACTCTGTCAAACAATGAGGAATAAAGAGTTTATTTCCTAACATAATCTCCAGTGGAAAGAATTAATAAAGAAGGTGTGGATGATGTATTGACTCTGCTTTTCTGGGTTTGTGCCTGGAAGAGATCACTGAAAATGTCCCTTGGCTAAGAGCATCACCATTTCACCTACCTGGACCAAACACCAAACTTGCACAATAAAGCCTACAGCTATTTTTGCCTTCCATGGCATTAGCCAGCACAATCTTCCCCCAAAGAGAGACCAAGTTGACATTTTTAGATTTCTATGGCTATTTTTGAAATCTTATCTAGGCTCAAAACATGGTACATGTTAATTTTTGTTAAATTAATTAGCATTTTTGCTGGATAAACTAAGCATAATCTCAGTAATTGAGAATGTTTGTTCTTTTACTTATTGAAAATATGTGAGCCTCAAGCTCACTGGATTAAAGCATCAGTACAGTGGAGTGCTTTTAGGCAAAATCTACAACACAGTGTTTTAAGAGAAAAAAAGGCAGCCTAACATACTTCTGCTTAATGATGTGTACGCAATCATGGTTCAAATTTTATTTTCAGAAACACCTGGATAGATCCTGAAGCTAATAAATCATTATATTTTTGACAATATATGTTCAGCTCTTCTGGTATCTGTGTGTAGCATCATTAAAATTAAAAAAAAAAAGTCATTATTTCAGTATTTACATGTGATCACAGGTCTTATTTTTGCAGCTGGTTTTTTTTTTACTGGTTCATTTCTGTCCTATTTCTGTTCTTCTCTTTCAAAAGAACAGGGTTTTAGATACTCTGGCTTTTTTCAGAACACTAGAACTTACTATAATTTTAACAAATGTAACACAGCTGATGCTAATAGACACAAATGTCTCCTAAAGTAGTTTTCCATATTTATGTTGGAACAGATGTTTTACATCTTTTTGTGTCCTTGGACACTGGCCATTCCACAGGACTCTAACAGGAGATACAATAGGAACTGTGTGGCCAGAACACGTTTAGCCACATTTGTCTAGCAAATGCATCTTCCTTTCAGTTGGAATTACCACCAATATCAGAGGAAAAAAGACGAAAAATATTAATAATCTTTCTTCATTGTGCACAGTTGACCAGAAATGCAGATAAAATGTTAAAATTTTCCTATGAAGTCAGATTAGAACTTTAGCTCTTGTGATCATATATTACTTCTCATAACCGTGCAAAGCAGCTTTCTTCAGATGAAAAAGGGCAATTAAAAAAAATAGCCTACCTTTTCAATTTGGTTTTATGAAGCCAATATTTAGAAAAACTTTTCTGGGAAATTAGATTTTTAGTGATTAGGCTGAATTTCTGGAAAAGCATTAGAGAAGCAATATATAGTTGGAAATTACTTTGCTAGCAAGCAAAACATGTCTGAAAATGTCTTTGTTTTCTATTACATCACAGTTTATTAACTTAAAATAGATAGACATAATAGCTTGTTTTGAACAATGGATTAAAGTAATTGCTTTGCTTTATACTTTTATATAAATCATAACACCACAGTTCTGTTGACCTCCAACAACCTCGTAAGTCTTCAGCAATCATGAATGAAGTCTTTATTCTCAACCCCAGCTTCAATTTGAGTTGTAATCTGTGTCATGAGTTTGCCTTCAATTCAGAGATTTCCTTTCTCAAACTCTTCCTTCATTTCCCTAATGTCCATATGTATGGTTAAATAGCTTCATAACACAATGTTTACTGGGTCAAAAACAAGGGGAAAGTCTCATTGTTCTAATGATGGCAATTGTCCCAAACCATATTAGCTACAAATAATTGCTTTCTAAATTGCAATTATTGGCAAGGAACATCCTGGTTTAAAACGCTTTTGACCTTTAACTTACAGAGCAAAGCATTTGTGAGCAAGATTTCTGCCAATAAAGTCTCTAAATTATACTTCTCACTCATCTCACTTCTTTAAAACTGAAGAGAAAGAGAAGTTCTTAATCTCAGATAGGAGAAAAATAAATGGATAAAATCATTAGCAGTTCTACTTTATTTCCAGTTTAGACTAACTAAATGTAGCATAGCACAGCTTTTTACAGAAAAAAAACCCAAAAAAACTGAGTTGTGAGAATCCTGGACACACAAAGCAGGATAGAAACCTATCAGCAAAGAAATCCACAGGGTCATTTAGTTCATCTTCCCATACTGAGGCAAGATCAAGTGTACCAGCAGTTTTACTAATCTCACTTAAAGTCTTCCAGTAAAGGGCATTCCACAACATAGCTAAAAAGTCTGTGAGAAGCCACATAATCCATCACTCATGAAATGCTAAGAAAAAGCAATTGGCAAAAGGTATGAGCACTAATGTTCTTTGCCAAATATCTGTTTCACATCTATTATTTCTTCTCTATAGGACCTTCCCTTGTTTCATAGATGAATCTTTAACTAACCATTAGTAGAAAGGAATTAATTCACAGGGCAAATAGCAGTTCTCTAGAGATTTGCAACTATAAAGTTAATTTAAAACAGTGCAATACAGAAGAGACTCTGGCATGAATGAGTCTTCCTTCAAGAAGGATTCAGAAAAAAGTGAATCCAGAATTCCAAAATTTCTAAACCAAAAGACTTGCTAACAGAAAACTTCATGTTATTTATGCTCATTTCAATCAAAACCATTAAAAATATGAATTCATCTAAGATACTGATTACTAACCCCAGCTACTGTTATGGGAATATGATCAAGAGACAAATTATAAATTCTTGTGAGTGGAATTTTTGATTAAATATGATAGGAAGGAGTACATTGCATCCTTTGGACTTTGAATCAATTCTGTCCTTCAAAATGTCAGCGTAATACTAGAGAAACAAGATTAGGGTTTTGTTTTATTTGAATGTGGTGAAAATAAACAGTTGTTTGTAAAACTGTAAATACAGCTGTGTAGAAAAAACAGTATTAGTGAATGTGTTCCACCTTCTCAGGTGGACAAACTTGTATGAGAGTAGTAGGACATAACTTGTATCATATTTAGCTTCACAGTAAGGCAATTTTGGCACAGCTAACTTGCTGAGTGGGAAGTTGCAGTTTGACTTGGCAGATGATGCTCCTGCCTTGCATTGCCAAAGGTCCAGAGGTTGGAATCTAGCTGCAGCTATGTGTGGGATATATACACAGCAAGCCCAGTATCCAAACACAACTAGTCCCTGCTAATGAGTTCTATTCAATTGTACATCTGATTGGCAGCTGGCAGGCACACAGTCTTATTTGTGGGATTTAGCAAATTGGAAGGGCTACAGTCAACTCAGACCTTCAAAGATGGGTGAAATTTTTCTAGATGCAGAAAATATTCCCTGTTTTCCTTCTTGGGACACATATACAAAGGAGGTGAGAAAACTCACCTGTGATTCCTGTGTACAGGAATTACAGAAAAGACATACTATGGGACGGAATTACTATTATCGTGAACTAATCCATGGAGCTGAGGCATTCATCAGTCATCAGACATCAACAGTCTTGACACTCAACTAATTTTCATGGACTCTACACTGTCAGACTCAGAATAATTTAGGTTGAAACAGACTTTAGGAGGCTCAAAGCAGGCAGAAATGTAATAACTCATTTATTGAGGGCTCCAAAGTATTTCAACTTCCACACACTGCAGTGTAATAACTTGGTCAATTTTATTTTGAAACAATGTAGGAGAATTTCTACAAGAAGTGACTGCATGTTTGCTGGGGAAGCAGTACCAAACAGCTGCTGAAAATTTTGAAATATTTGAAAGCAATACAGCAGAGACCTGGTGCACCCCACCAGCTGGTTAACACACCTCTAGCCAAAGATTTCAACCCATTCTGTAAGGTGCTTTCTCAGTCCAGTTTTGTCTGATGTTCCTTCTTGGAATCTCAATCTGAACTGCTATAAAAACATTGAATACCAGGCTGGAAGGGACCTCAAGAATCATTGGGTCTAACTTCTTTGTCAAAAGCACAGCCTAGACAAAATGACCCAGCACCCTTTCCACTGAATCTTAGGTGTCCAACATTGGGTAATCCACCACTTTTCTTTGCAGTTTGTTTCAATGGCTGACCTAATTTTGAAAAATAGCCCTTTTGTGTCCAAATGGAATGTCCCCCAGAGTAATTTATATCATTACCCCTCATCTTTTCTATGTAACTCCTTGTAAAAAGGGAGTCTCCATCTTCTTTGTAGCCATCCTTTAAATACTGGAACACAGTGCTAAAGTCTCCCCTATGTCTTCTTTTCTCAAGACTGAACAAAGGCAGCAGTCTCAGCCTTTCCTCATCTGGCAGGCTTCCCAGTCCTTTGATCATCTTTGTGCTCACCCTCTCCAGCCTGTCCATGTCCTTTTTGTGTAGTGGGGACCAAAACACAACCTTCCAGGTGCAAATATTTTGTCTTGGATAAAATCCCAAATGAGTGGATTTTTTTCTTGACTGGAAAATTAGGTTTGCACAGTATTTAAGGTGACAGAGAACCATCTTTTTGTACATTAATCCATCCTCAAACTATATAAGAGATCAAATTTTAGACACAGTTGCCTTAGGACAACTATACTGATTTGGAACTGTGGAGAATTCCACAAACCAGTAACAGAAAGCTTCTCTGAAAACTGACTAGTCAGATATTTTGATCCAGGATGACCACTGGAATATGATTCAGAAGAAGCCATTAAGACCATCAGCAGGACAATTACATAAGACAGTGTCACACTTCTTACGAAGGAAAAAACCAGCCAGGAGGAGGACATAGCAGTACTCATCTTGCATCCATCTGAATCTCACCTCACTAATGACATATCACCAATGAAACTATTGGCCAGGAAGCAAATTATTCTCTCCCATCAGAGAAAAGAACTCTCTGAAGAATATTCTACCTATTTTGTTACATAGACAGAAGAACCTGGAGCAGATTGAGAACAACAGGAGGAGGTCATTAAGAATGAGGAAGATAGGACACACCTAAGCTGGAGGCAGAAGAAAAGGAAACTAGTAGCTACATTCTTTTTTATTTTGGGGTACGACTGGAGGAAGCAGAAAGACATTCTGGGTTTAAAGTTTGTTTTAAGAAAAACTCACCAAATTGCTTCAATTCCAGTATGCTGAACCAGGCTTCAAAAGAAGCCTCTTTGGACATCTGATAATCAAAATAGGGGTAGAAAAACTGAGAGCCTGAACAGACAATGAATCAGTATTTCTGAACCTAATTAACACACACATCAATTAACTTCCAAAGGAATTATTCACATTTGAATGTAGAACTTGCCAAGATGATAACAAAAGTATTTCATGCCTTCTGTTGAATCACTATTTATGCTTTATCCCATTCTTTAAAATAGAATGTTTAGTTATATGCAATAATTCAAATGTGAAATTTGGTGACTTCTGAAACTGTAAGTAAAAAAACCCACCTGTCAAATGAAAATAAATGATCCTGTCTCAGACCTAGGGTTAACACTGCAAATATTCAAAGCAGCAAATATCTGTTAAGTTGCTTTATACTTCTAAAGACAGCCAGAAGTATAAAAAAATCCAACTTGTTTCATTCCATTTTTTCTGATGTGCTCATTTCAAACGGGAACTCTGATGTTCCCAGGAAAACAATATTATTAATGAGACTATATTAGTCTTCTAGACAGTGAATGAATGGTTCAGTCCTTCATGCTATTTTCTGATTTAAGATCAGATGCATTGTGATGCCCTCACTTCTGTCCTGGAAGCTGACTCAGACGCCTAAACTGTTTAGGTAAGGTGCTAAAAGTTTGTCATAATCAGGCACTAGATTCAAACAATTACATCTTACCCAGTCTCCAACAAAACACCCTTACCCAAGCAAGCAATGAACAAAGGTTAGGGACAGAAATGTAGCAGTTCCCAGACATTTGCATTTAAAAGAGTGCTGTTAAGAAAATGGAATATTATATATCATAAAATCATCACATAATGAAAGCAATAACAATGAGTTATGGGTTTGGCATTGATCCACCAAAGTTTCCAGATGCTTTGCAAAATGTACAAACCTACAGTCTGTACTCAGTTACAAAGCTTCAGTTACTTTGGTGGGGTTACGCCAGGCTGGCATAGCAACAGCTGAATGCAGGCTCAGTCCTCATTTGCAACTATAAAATGCAAAAAGTCTGAAACAGTTTAATTAAAAAAATCTAAGTTTATTATGGTTTGCAGTAAACTGCTTCATAATGTCAACATAAAGCATGCAATGTATCTGAAAAGAAACACATGAATATAAGTAAAATAAAGAGAATAATCTTTCTCTTCTTTTACACAGAAGAATTTCATGCAGTTGATGTTGAATTCTCTGATGGACATTTCAAGATCCTGTGTCTCACAGTCTGAATTTGCTTTCAGGTAGTTTTGAATATTAGTCATCACACATTTTTTAAAAGACTTCTGAATATTCATTATTAGTTTTGAAAATGCATCCTAGTCATGTGTACAAATCTTGAAATGTGTGGCCAAAGCTGTGTACACAGTTGAAATCAGTATGTGCAAAAGCATGTTTTTCAAAGCAGAACTAAAGATGGTTGGGGTTCTATGAGCCAGGCACCTTTTCGTCCCTTGGCAAAAGTTCCTTTAAAGAAAATAAAAAAGAGGTGCCATTTTATCCTTACTACTGCAAGTAAAGGACTGCTAATAATGAGACATAGTGCAAGTTTCTCCCACTGTGACCTACAATGTTTTTTTTGCTGTTTATATTATGCCTTTGATAGGGATGTCTTTTCTTCTGGAAGGTTTTTTGCCAGGTAGCATTGCTTATCACACTAGCTGCTCTCTCTGTGTGTCTAAGTGTTAGCAATACTGGGAATTGCCAATGTATAAAAGCTTACAGTGCACTTTCTCTATCAGGAGATAGGGGAGATGGTCTTAGCACCCTGCCAAACAAACTCTGGAGAAGCCTTCCATGGGCTCAAGTAAAATGAACAGAGTGCCTCCCTCTGAGTATTTTCTACACCATCCAGTAAACTGGACAGCTAATGTATCTGCTTAGCCAAGGATTCACAGACCATGTCCTTACATCCTGGATCTCAAAGTCCTGTTCACCAACAGCCTCTAAAGTGCTCAGTGATTTGGTGCAATATTTAAGAGGGCTTAACCCTGTTTGCAACGGGGAAAAGGTCATCATTGCAGGGTGTCACAGTATTCTGGGTTTCACCATCTGTCCTAGGTGACCTTACAATCTTTTGTACTTATCTTCCAGTCCTTCTTGGACCGCAATCCAATCTGCTTAGATTATTGCAAACAAATATCCAGTCTATTTTCTAGCTTAAAAATTTTCCTGACATCTACTTTCCTCTTGCAGCTGGGGAACTGGAAGGTTTGTGAGAGTGAAACCTGTGTGTGAACTACCACAGTGACTGAGCTGACAAATGTTGTATCTCATCCCTACGGGAAGGTGGATGACTGGAGCATCGGCTCATGCAGAGCAAATTTTAGCCTCATTCTCCTCAATCTATATACATGCTCAGCAGAATTCTCCTAGGAAACAAGAAAAGTGAGAAGGTTGAAAGAAAAAGGGGATGGAAAAAGAAAGAGGAAAATTTAAGACCTATAAAATTTCAGGAAAAACAAAGTACCGTAACCTTGTACTGGTATTAATTTTATTTTGCTACTCTTGCTCTAAACACAAGCCTTAGTTTCTCCATCCCCCTGCAGAAGTCAAAATATTACCGTGGAAGACTGCATACACAACTGAACAGGGAGCAGCAGTGGCAGAGGTTATCACAGACAAGAAACTTTGAATACCAGAAATTAAATACCAGTGTAAGTGTGCATGCCAGGGACTGAGAGCTGCTGCTATAGTTGCTGTTCTTACACAGCTGCTCTGTTCAGTGGATTTACTGCTTGTAAAGATAACTGTAGTACTTTCCTTTGGTCACTATAACACATCTACATTATTTTGATCTCAGGGTTACTAAAACACAAGTAAATTCTTTAGTTATATGTTCCTGCCATTTGTTTAGTGGTAAACAGCATGCATATTGCAGAGCCTAGTCTTGTACAGCCACAGGAAGGGACTCTGCTCATGACTGGCCCTGCCTACAACTTTAATTTAGATTTTGAGTTTTCAGGCACAAGATTTGAATTCTACCTTAAAAGAACCACCAACAAAGCAAAACAACTCCTCTAAATTGTTCCACACTGTTTTAGGAATGGAAAAGTCATATCCTCAGATTTGAATGTGGAGATTAACACACAGTCCTGCATGATGCATCTACACATTTTTGATGTCTTCTTATGACCAAGTATAAATACAGAAAAATTCTTGTTGCATTTTTTGTCATACTCTTATTGTGGGATGTACAGATCTTCATGAAGACCTCAGTTTAGCCTCTGCTCTCATTGCACAGTCAGCTAGAAGATTTCAGGTGTTGTTTATTCCTAAATTAGACTTGTCAACTCATTCAGTGAAAAGAATACAAAGATTTGGCAAAGGGAAAACTTTAAGTATTAACTGCAAACATAAGGAAACAGTAGGAGGAATGGTTGATTTGACAGTAAACATTAGTATCTTGCAGATTTCTGACAAATGAAAGCTCTGTGTTTACCAATGAATTTAGGAAAGGAAGAACATAAAATCGTATTTGGTAAAACAAACACAAAATGTGCACTGTGTAATACTTCAGTGCATTTCACTATTAAAAATAAAAAATGCTTCATTTATCTCTTGATCAGGTAAAGCGTTCTTTGTATTGTATATTTGTATATATTATTTGTATATTTTTTTAGTCTTGAGCAAACCAGCTACGGAATACTTGAAAGCATTTTATTTAATGCTGCTGATAAAATGTTTTTATGAAGAAATTTTAAAGGTACAAGCAAGGAACTTAAAACCAGTTGAGTACTTTGTTACTCAGTTCATAAATGAGTGGAAAATATGACAACTTGAGGTCTGAAAAGTTACCCAAGTATGATGCTCATAAGAGAAAAGATCAGTCACTCCAACACAAAACATACAATTAAATTTTCTCCCTCTCCTTTGATTGCTTCCCCTACTTGCCAATGGAAGTAGGCCCAATGGGAATTGAGACAAAGATTCTAAATCCACTTGAGGATTTCCAAAATTATATGTCTTTGACCAGTTTTCCCCCCAAAGTTGGATCAAACTGCATTATATTACCAGATCAGGAAGACTAGCATTTTTCTTTTTCATAGTTTTTAATTTTGAAAGGGACATCGATGGTGGACCTAACAGATACTTTTCCACCAACACGCCCAAACAAAATGACCAAACGTTACTGATGAACACATAAACAGGAAGAAAGACAGACAGAAAAAAGGAAGGAATAAGAGGCTATATTCTTTCTTTGTCAGTTCTGATTATTCTAGCAGATCATGTTCCACCAATTTGTAAAGACTTCAAGAAATCCCACTGCAAAACTAGTTTAGAAGACAGTATCCAGGCCCCATATGTACAAGAAAATCTTTGATACTTATAAACTCTGCGTAATCAATGAATATGTTTCTCTGAATTAATAATGTGATAATTCACATAAAAATTAAACAGTTTATTTTTTCATATCTAACAAACAGGGTAATTTTTCATAGATATGATAGCATGTCATCATGCAAAAGAGCAAAAATACTTAGAAGACAAAAGTCAAAAGCATTGATAGATACTACAAGTATGTTTCTGTTTCAGTAATAAATAAATAATGACTGTCCTGGACAAATGTGAACACAGATACAACTATACACATCCCAGACCTAATAAATAAAGCTTAAGACTTTGGGCCTGAAAAGATGGAGACATATGGTATTATTCAGAACAAGTTATCCCACTGACTTCAGTGGAAATGTCCAGTGTGGGAAGTTAAGTGTGCATACCACTTTGCAGAAAAATGCACTAGATCTTCATGTTTTCCCTCTGAAACCTCATCAAGCCATGGGGATTAGAGATCCCTGAAGTACTGCTGTCTTTTTGCTGTTACCATATTGTTGTTTAGTTCCTGCATTCTATTAGTATTCCCTTTTGTCTAGAATTTACTTGGCAGCTCTTTGAGATTTTTGTTACTATCATAACCAATTTCCAGCACATCCACACTCTCACAATAACATTTTGAAGTGTTAAACATCTGCTTTGAAAAAGCCCCCCAAAACTACCACTAAATTAAAATTGTGCAACTTTTCTGTCAAGAATTTAATCTCTTGAAAAATATATTATGGCATATTGCACAATAAGTTTGCTTAGGAATGTTTTAGTTTTGATTAAAAGAAGACAGTCCCTCAAGAAGTTTTTTCCCAACATCTTGGGGTTTCTTTGTATCTGTGGCTCAGTAGTATGAAACACACTAGGCTGTTGGATCAAAAAAGGTATAGCACAATGGGGACAGTTAGTAGTATTAGTAGGATTTTTGAGTTGTGACAATATACTTCATAGGGAAAAAATTATACAGCAACAAAAGGTCATGGAAATTAGCTTACCCTATCAGGTGACCAGCCAGCAACATTCAGAGTATTCAGGGTTTGGTACAGGTACCAAAACACAGGTATTTAGGGTCACTTGGATGCATTAAGGTGCAAACAATTACTTTGAACATACACAGTTTTGTGCTACTTACACAGAATTGGCAAGTATGCGCAGTTAGTTTCTTTGGGATCAGCAGCTTGAAGGAAGATGTGATATCAAACTTCTGATGTGATAAGAAGTGAATATTGTGGCAATTGATACCTGCTTCCTTTATCTTTGTATCCTTTTCACATGGCAGTTCCTAGTAGGTTCCTCGATCCTTTTCTAAAGTGATTTCATTGCTAAAGATGCAATAGTTGGGAACTTCCCTGCTGAAGCTTTTCCTTGAGTTCCTTGGAGGAACTCAAACTAAGAGATCAGGGTGACTGGAAATATTCCTCAGCCCTTCTCCCAGGAGAGCCTGGTTTGGCCAGGAAAAGGCTTGTGCCGTTGTACTCCACTGAGGTCATTAAAGAGAAAGCTGACTAAGGGTTAGAGACCACCTTGAGATATCAGGATATCCATTTATTTAAATTTTTAAGCCCTTTCAGATTCTTCTAAGGTTTTGGTTTTTTAGGGATTTTCACTGTTGTACGTGCCATCCATGAAGAAAACATAGCCACGAGGGAATGTCTGAAGGGAGAAGAAAACAATGTGAAATCCCTAAAACACAGGAGCAATGATTCCATATGAAAGCATAGGTGCTGTATATATTACAGTCTATTAGTGGTATGAACTGAAGATGTTGCAGCTGTCCCAAGGTATTTTATAAATCAAGGCATCCTACAGGACTGTAATGTGTTTGCATGGCAAGTTTTTAGCACTGGGGGGAGCTATAGGGGTGGTTTCTATGAGAAGCTGCCAGAAGGTTCCTCCATGTCTAACAGAGCCAATGCCAGCCAGATCCAAGAGGGACTAGCTGGTGAAGACTGAACCAATCAGATATGGTGGTAATGCCTCTGGGATAACAGAGTAAAGAAAAATATAAAATATTTATTGTGCAGAAGTAATTGTGACCAGAGAAGAGATGAGTGAGAATATGTGAGACAAATCACTGTGCAGACAGCAAACTCAGTGGAGAAGGAGGGAGAGGAGGTGCTCCAGGTGCTAGAGCGGAGATTCCCATGCAAAACATAGTGCAGACCATGATGTGACAGGCTGTGCTCCCTGCAGACTGTGGAGGGCCATGGTGGAGCAGATATCCATCCACAGCCCATGAAGGAACCCCACACTGGAGCAGTGGATGCCTGTGAGGAGACTGACCCCATGGGAAGCCTGCACTGGAACAGGCTCCTGGCAGGGACCTGAGAACCTTGGGAGAGGAGTCGATGCTGGAGTAAGTTTGTTGGCAGGACATGTGATTCCATAGGGGATCCATACTGGAGTAGTCTGTTTCAGAAGGACTGCACCCTGTGGAAAGGGATGCATGGCAGAACAGTTCATGAAAAACCGCAGTCTGGGGCAGGACTCATACTGGAGAAGTTTGAGGGGGACTGTCTCCTGTGGGAGAGATGTCATGCTGGAGCATCAATAAGGATTCCTCTCCCTGAAGAGGAAGCAGCAGCAGAAAGAACATGTGATGAACTGGACATTAACCCCATTCTGCATCTCCCTGCACCACTGGTGGGGAGGAGGGAGAATTTCAGAAAAAAATTTCCCTTTCTTCATGGGGTTAGACAGAGGAGGCAATGCCTTCCTTAGAGACAAAGGAATAACACAATGACAGGCTGAGACAACAGTCCACCTGTACCACATATTACTCAAATTCTTTACTGAAGTCCAGAGGACTTCTGCATATGGTGGCTCACTGTCGTGGCTGTTTCACTTTCCATGCTATGCTCAGACATTAAGCCACTCACAACTGCTCCTTCTTAAATAAACTCCAGAAGCCTTTGATCTGTTTTCTACAAGGCCTCCCAGCAGATATCGGCATCTACTTTATTTTTCAGACAACACCAATGGAATGAGATTTATGAATAACTTCTGTCCTCTGAAGCAGTCTAGTTGCAAACAGCTGAGTACATGTCACTCAATGGAAGACTCATGATCAGCAACAGAAGTTTGTTCCCCTCCTAAAACTTTTGTATTTTTCAAGGTGAGAACCTACCACCAGTGTGGCCAACACACGAAGACTGATAGTTTTACACTGAAGATCCAACTGTGGTTGACACTAATTTGGAAAATTTGTAACCAAATTAATGTGCAAGGCATCTTCAGGTGATGCTTAAAGTGGAATTTTAAAATTTATGCATTTTATTACAAAGTACAGGCATAAGCTTCAGAGCATCAGATATATGTGTTTGCATTATCAGTCACAAAAATGCTAAAAACACTGGGGGGAAAAGTCTCAGGTTCTAAAATTAATTGCAACAGCTTCGAATACTGCTGGTAGCATATTGCTGTGTTTCATATAGAGCTGTATATGTAAATGAACAGCCTGAGATAACTGGAAAATATGCGTGATTCAACACAATTAAATGAGAAACAGAACTATGTTTAATCATAACTATATGAACAAAAAATCGAAATAAATAAATATACCAAAATTATTGCAAAATAGACCAGACTAGACCACAATAATTCTTTATAAAGAGATCTAATATTACAAAATCTAGGGATCCAAACATAGCATGAAAGGAATGTTTTTTTATTCTTTGAAATACAGTGAAATATGCTCGAACCAATGTTTCTCAACAAATAGGCTGCCTTTAGCAAAAGGGCAAGGACTCATTTAAAGATTGGTAGTATATGTAAAAGTAGGTAAATGACCTACAAGACTCCATTTAAAGTTCAAGCTCATTTTCTTCCAGTAACTAGTCAGACCCTAGGTCACTCTTACTGAGGTACTCATGTATTCCATTCTGTTTTTTGCAATGCATCCCATCTTTTCTCTATTAATTTTGTCTTAACTGGTCACCATTTTCATTGAAACATTCTGCAAATAATTTAAGTATATTATTATAAATATTTATTTTTATTTCAATTTGACCACATAAAAATAGATCACTTTGTAAGATTTTAATTCATAATCCTTAAGTTAACAAGCATCTGTAATGGCTGGAGCTTCTTATCCTAAAGGGAACAAGACTGGACTTGATGCTGACCTGACTGCACCTATTCTGATGTGATTAATTTAGATTTTTCCTTTGTTTATATCTACACGATCTAGCCCTGAACAAAATCAGAAACACTTACTGTCCACCAGAATTCCACACTCTTCTATGTTGCACTATGTTTAGTAACGCTTAACTTGACAACATTCATCACACAGGTATTTCATTTTATTTGTGCAGCTAAACAAAACAGATTGAAAGCACACATACAAACAAGGATTAAATGGCCTGAATTCCAGATGGCTTGCTTGCTCCATAAAGTAACAGTATCTGCTGAGATGATCATGGTACTGTAATTCTTTCTCCTTACCAAATACATGCAGTAGGAAGTTTTCCTCTGCTCTTTTGTCATCTTTTTTGCTGCCCTCTTATTTCATGACCTCTGAGTTAATCCTTCAATTCTTCCTATTAGCGAGTTTAAGCAGGCAAACTTCAAACAGACTAGTGATGGGTCACAAGGTTTAATGGGCATGTAGATAATCATCTAAATTACATTTCTACAGCTGATGGGCCAGACAGGCTTAGAGAGTAACTTTACCAGCTTTCTCGGTTAATCAGCAAGGATTGTGTGTCTCAGTATGTATCTGCCTTTGCCTGCCTCCCCGAGGGCCTGGGTCATACTGACTGATTAACAAAGGCAGCTGCATTAGCTTTCTTCTCCTGAAAAGTGTGGCATGGAGGCCCAAATGACTTGAAAGGCAAATGCGACCACAGCTCAAACACCAAGCACTCTCTTCTCATCACTGTGGAATTGCTGGCTCTCCTCTTGCAGGTTATGATACTCAGCACAACAGTTGTTGCCAATTTTCATGATCTGTTAACACTTAGGAAGCCTTATGCTGACGGCTCCTCTTTCACATCTATCGTGGTATCATCAAGGGGAAAATTCAACAGGCTATTTCACATTTCCAGATGAATTTGAGAGCAGTGTATGAGGTGAACCGAAAAGAATACACCAATTGAACTGTCAATAATTAATGCCCTGGCTTTCAGCTTTGAAACACAAACTGTAGAGGGCCAGGTAAAAAGAATAACAGTGCTCTTTAGGATACAGAGATTTTACAGCTACAGAATTAGCAATGGATCTATACTGTGAAACTTATTTTCTCAGCAAAGTGTATCAAATCTGAGTCTCTGTCTTATATGAGTGACTGTGTTTTATATAAGTGATTGTGTTTTATACCTACCCTGATTCCAAAAGGAACAAGAGCAGTGGGGGATTGGCTTCCTCACTTTGGCAGAAGTTTGTCCCTCAGGTGTTGGACTCATCTTGCATAGTAAATGCTTTTAACTGCTCTTTATCAAGTTCTTAAACAAACACAAAATCAGACCAATTAAACTCTAATTATCCATGCAAGGACTTTTACCATCTTACTCAGGAGCAACATAGGCCAAAACCAGCAGTCTTTAGAACAGTAAAACCTTTTTTATACATTTGTAGCTCTATAAAAAAGTAATCTGACAAGCCAGCTAGGGTTCTATTTTGGACCTCTATTAAGAACATTCTACAAGAAGAAGCTACTGCGGAACAAAGTAAAGTAATCAAGAACACTGACTTCCTTATTTGTCTCCTGAACTTCAAGAAAATAAGTTGGACTCTGAATTTCCTAAGTTTTTTCTAGATGAAGCTACAAAACATCTAGGTTTCTGTGACCTAGGTACAACTACTTCTGACTGAAGTTAGAGACGTACATTAATTAAGCTAAATACTTCTATAATTGTCCAGTCCATGAAGTATGAAATTTCTCAAGCTTCTTAACAAGGGTGACCAAATTTCCTGCTTTTATCATGGACAAGCCCAGAACTCAAGGACCCATTTTGTGATAAAATCTTCAGGTCTCAGTTTTGTTTGAGTTATTCACTGAGATATGGAATTATCCCATTTCCCATTTTTTGTGTGGTGGCCTGAGTAAGTTACTGACACCTGGAGCCACAGCATCCACAGCTCTTTCAAGGAGAACAAAAATGGTCAAACCTCTATTGCAGATCATGAGACCCACAGCAGGATTTTGGGACATACTGCATGTCCCATCTTCCTTACCAAAATAGCACACAGGGAAAACAATCTGCATTTCAAATATGCATTGTGACCGTATAGCTGGAAGGGGTGACAGCCTTTATGGAGTGCAGCAATAAAACACTTCACTCTTCATTGCTCTATTGTGCCATCTGGCTGAATTGCAGAATTATCCTTTTGCCTTTTATTTTACCAAATCAGAATTTCATGACTGTCATTAAAAGTCCAGACAAATTGCTATTGACTTATTATGTCATTATTATGTTAAGTTTAACCTTAACAGTAACTTTTGCTTCAGTACAAACTGCAGTGACCATTTATAAACACCCCATAGAATTACGTTCAACACATACATTGCAAATACTTCACCCATATGCTGTAGTGATTTGTCTGTGATTTATAAAGTGGCAGTCTGATCATGGTTGTAATACTTGGTGTGCTGTAATACAGTGCAAGTTATTTCTAATTAATGAACTTTCTCTTCATGAATCAGACAGAATTCAATACATTGACAGACTGCAAACACTGACATAGCTATTAACCCAAATCATAAACTAAATATTTCAGTTCAGAAACTTTGGATGACCCCTTCTTCTTCCCTACCCCCTTCAATTATTCTACTTTTAAATGTCTTTGGATTTTCTGGAACTTGTAAAGGAGAACTGCTTAACTCAAACTTTCAAGTTTTCATACTTAACGTGGCTCTTTCAAGGACCTGTAAGGCTTTTATGTTTTACTGAGCAGTTAATTTTTAAGTCCTGATACTGTATAGTTGGAAATGGAAGCAAAAAAGATTACGGGCTTCACTTTATCCTCCTAATTTAGCCTAGTTAATGTAGACAATGCAAATCCTTACCCAGCATGGTGGTCGAGACAACTAAGCTAGGTTCCCTGTGGAATCATGGAACAACAGCAGCTGGTAGAGGGAGACAGAGTCCTCAAGTACATCATCTGTTCCTCTCCAGAGATCTCAGGTGCCTTCACAAGGTAATACAGATCAGTACGACAAAGCACAAGACTCAAGAGAACCTGCCTCTGCCTGCCCAGTGTCTGGCTCCAGCAGTGCCTTTCTACAGGTAGGAGCAGCCAGAAGAAAGCAACCCAACTAGTCAGGCTGGGCCAGGACCCCCCAAACTCTCTCTTGGCTGGCCTCAGGTTGAGGTGATTCGAGCATGTGGCTCCTTATTTTCCCTAAAGGGCCACCAGTCCACCAAGATATAACTTTCTGCCTGAACTGCACCACAATGCAGCAATGCATGGATAAATTACTGTGTAGGGCAGAGAGAGGAAGCAAGAATAAGCACAAAAAAAGTCTATAGTGTGAGGAGTCTTTTACAAAAGTTACTGCTACCAATCCTCTAGCAAAATGTAATTGATTCCAGTAGTGTTACTGGACCTGTATTATATAAAAAATATCAAAAATAAGAGCAAAGAAGGACTGTAACAGAAAATCTAGATATGTGGGATGATTGCCTGATAACTTAGCACAAACAAAAAAACACATAGCTGACAAAAAATATATAAAAATAGGTTTTCTGATAAACTCTTCCAGAGAACAGTGTTCTCCCAGGAGCAGAATTGCCTACCCAGCATCTACTGTCATCTGTCTTCTTTCACAGCCACCCACAATGATTTTCTGCTATTATTTAAAAATATTTTAATCCTTTGGTTAAATGCAAGGAATCAGAAAAACCTGGATCTCTTCCAGTCTGTACTAACAGTCTGTCATGGGCTCAGAGACAGCAGTTTATCTACAGAATCTGCACCCGCAGCACTGTGTCTGCCTCAGCATCTCCTCATCCTGTAGCACTGTAGAGAGCAGCTATTATAAGGCTGAAATGTCCAACCATACACCCCACTAGCACCAGTGGGATTTTGTTCAGCAGCTGCAATCATACAGGTCACAATTTAACTCCCTGACATTTTTAATCATGCAATTGAGTTTCTCCTTGTCTAGTTTATGGGCAGATCTTCATTTTCTCTACCTTTAATGTGTCATGCACGCTCATGGGATGACATCAGTAACTGTATGAACGGGAAGAACGGCCTGAGCACACAAAAGAATGAAATTGCTTTGTCAGGTCATTGAGGTTTATCTTTTATCACATAATTTTCTACTACTGACATTTTTCTGTGGCAGCATAACAGCAAATTAACAATTCAAGTCAAGAGTCACTTAACTGAGTATCTAGGAAGGTGGGATGTTACTAGTAAGACTGCTAAATTGCAAACACATAAAAGAAGAAAAGAATGGTAGGAGATACTAAATTTTCCACTGCTGAGGTAGGACGTGCTAAAATCAACTCTAGTTGTGTCAATAAATTCAGTGGTGCTGAAAAGTGATATCACTCCCGACTTAAGAAGGTCTTATCCATAAGAGTGCCAAACAAGGAAAAGGAACATCAGAAAAACTAAGGCTGGAAGCTGCCTATAAAATTTCAGTCTTTAAGGCCTAATTATTATAGCAACTTGAAACTTCTTCTGGCTAGTGATTATAAATCAAATTAGTTTGTTGGTGTCATCCCAGTCACTATTGGCTTATAATTGTTGAATCATTGAATCAGTATTCATATGGATTGTCTTAAAGCACTGGTGGCAATTTATCCATCAGTGACCCACATAACACACCATTTCCCAAGTATAGTGCATTGTAACAATGACAAATGTAGCTGCTGCTACACGGAAGCATCTGCTTTCTTCAGCCTCTGCCTGAAACTTCTGGAAGGATTTCCTGGAGGGTATCTGGTATTAATCTTGAATCACATGTTAAACAGGAAACTTAGCTACATAGAGAAGACTAAGCGCAACAGATTTAAAATCAGGAGCGTAAGCAAAATACTGTAAAATGGAACACTATAAACTTTTCTTTGGGAAGCTGGAGCCAACATGAACTTGAGCCTTAAATTTTGGGCTCTGTAATGTAACATTCCCAAAATATTGAAGAGTAGGATGTTGATCCTAGTCAGGCACAGCCTACTGGATATACAGAAAAAAACTATAAATTTTTATTCCATGCTCAGGGCAAGAGATGCCTAAATAGATGCACATACAAACTCATTCTTTTGTTATTTCTTTCCATTTTATGCCCAAGTTGTGCCCATTTGCTCTGTGTGGCCTCTTCAGAGTGTAGCAGATGTCTCACAGAGAGCACTGATTATGTGAACTTGTAACTACCAGATGATAGTGCAGACTGTCTATGAAGTTAACTTTGTAGGTGAAAAACAGGCTTGACTTCTGCAGTATTCTGTTAATTCCCTCAGATGATGGATCTATGCTCTGCTGTGTTTTTTGGGACGTTTCCTTAAAGCAGCAGATGCTGGCTGCTGATTAAGGTGTCAGCCTAATGGCAACATCCTGATTCTAAGATCCAAAAGGAGTTTAGAACTACATAAATGTAAAGAATATCCATCATAGTGGTTAATTGTTCCTCTGACTCATCTACAGAGCAATGCTTTAAATCATCATAAAAGTCTTTGGTATAATTAAGAAAATGTGGTGAGCCTCTCCCCAGTGGTATAGATGTTGACAAAGACAGAACATGGTGACTCTATAAAGTTTGCTCTGAGATACACACACAAATTAACCCTCTACATGAAAATTAGCTATGTGTATTTATTATTTACATTTCTCTCTTCTACATCATCTTAAATATACTTTTTTAGAAGCACCAAGTTGTGTTATTCAATTTAGGTCTTTGTTCAGTTTATACTTACAGTGAATGATAATTAAACATCCCTTGATCTTTAAATACTCTAAAACACCTTCAGGTAGTTTTTTAGATTATCCTAAGATGTTGTTTGACCTAAATATTTAGTAAAATTACTAAAAAATTCAGCAGTTTTATGCAAGTGTATTCACTCATAAGCATTGCCTGGCAGATATAATGTTTCTGTCAGGACAGGTACTCAATCAGTGTCATTTGGAACTGCTTCCCTGAAATTAATTGAACCATGTTGACATACAGCAGTTGAAGATGTAAGACCTCAGCCATCTTTTTATGGCAGTCTCTCTCTATTAGCTCTCTATTTTGTGGCTTTCACCTGAACTGCTGACAATTTAACACATGTTCAGTTTGCTATGTATTTGCTCCTCAAGGCTATGTGAACCTCACTTTGTTTTTCCTGGGAAGTGGGTTTCAGTCACACAGAAACAAAATAATTTATAGGTTAATAGCAATGCAAAAGTACATCTAGTGTTTTGTGTGCTTCTACCCATAAAGCACTTCAATTTTTGAACGTGAAGCTCCTGCTCATTTAAAACCAGCAAGAGCTTTAAACCCAATCTCAATGTGAATTTTTTTCATGAAGAAAAAAACAATCTGCCTTAAACAGCACTCACTAACCCTCTTTCTGTGCTCAGCAGCTCATTTCTGCCCCTGCACTTCTCCCCTCCCTTGTGTTCACATAAAGAGAATGAGAACCTTATCCTAGAAACTAATTCATTTGAAAAAAAGTTTTCCCATCTGGTTCATGAGTAGCTGCAGGCAGGGAAAGGGATGCTTAAGTTGGCATTGCTCCTGGAAAACATGATTGTCATACTGTACTCTCACCAGTGTTTCTGAGGAAAATTTAGACTTGGCTATTTCAGATCTAATGAGTGAGCTTTTTGGTTGTCCCAGCCACTCCCTCCTTGAAAAGAGTTAGCATTCTGGACTGCACAATGGCTAAAATATCTAACAGTTATACCAACACAAATTTTGAATGCTAAAATTTTGAAGTCAAATAGTCCTTACTGAATCAAAGTATCCTCTTTTGAGCAACAACAACAACAACAACCCCTCAAACTAGTTTTTTGACATCTGGGGCATTTTTTTTGTTGTTTTCTGAAAAATTCAAAACCACTGAAAAAAAGATTTTCACTAGCTCTATACCTGAGAAGGCAGAAGAACGCAATGCATGATAGCTCCTTTAATGAATATTCTTTTTTTTTTCTCTAAAAGGCAAGTAAGATAACTTTGCAAATAAGATACAGTCTAGTTGCTGGTATAATTAGACTGTAGTTCCAGAGATGCACTTTCCACACTTTTTTAAGCAAGACACTCAAACTCAGAACTGCCAAGACAGTCAGCTGCTGCTACAATAACCACTGCAGAACCTAAGAGTCTGTTCACGGCATTTACAATGTCCTTAGGACAGAAGAGATGGGTTGTTCGTAGTGGTTGTGACACTGAATCTAATGAAGCTAATGGGAAATTCAGAAGAGACTAGTGTGCATCCAGCCTACTGTACTACTTGTCCTACTATAGGACAAGTTCTTTGTTTATCTCCTAAGCTGTTTGGTTGTTGTGTTTGTTTGTTTGTTTGTTTTGTTTATTTGTTGGTTGGTTGGTTTTGTTTTTTTGGTTTTTGGTTTGTTTGTTTGTTTGTTTGTTTTTTGGGGTTTTTGGACATTATTTAATATTTGCAAGGTTCTTTGAAATCTTTGCATGGAAGTACTTGGCAAAGAGTTAATACCTGTTTCTATAATCAACAGTTTTTACTTCTACTGTCCAGTATGAAAAGCTTTGCAATGGCAACAGCACACAGTTTAAAACTAAGTAAAACCATTTTATTTTCCTTTGGAAATGTATAACTTGAGATGAAAAAAAATTAAGTATTCTCATATCTTCCTGAGCATAAAAATTAAATTACCTTTTTTTATTTTTAAAGGCTTCTTCCTTTCTAAAGAGTTTTTTCATCTCTACTCCAAAGAGTCTATACTAAGGTTAAATACAGTTAATATGCTAGTCTTAGGTCTTAATTGCTTTTTGATCAATGGAAGTTTAATAGGCAGACAGAGAAAAAAAATGTTCTTGCTAGCATCTTGTTTCCAGCTGCATTGCAGCCATTTAGTGTCATACAGTCAGCAATGCTGTATCTCATCATAAGCTCTGTTGGCCTTCTTAAGCTATCAGGAAAAGAATGTGATAAAAGGATTTACAAAAACACAAGAGATAATAATACATAAGAATAAGATGTTCTATAAAAATCAGGGAAGTTTTTGAAGCTGTTTTGTCAGTTCATTCTCTCAGACCTGTAAAAGCCAGAATAGGACAGAGTAGGACAGCCAGAATATCAGCACACTGCACTGCACTGATTTTGGAATCAAATGTACAAATGCACAAAAGAAAATGACAGAGAATGAAACACATTATGCTGTAAAATATAGCATTAGATCTCAGTTGCTCTCAATAGAAATGCAAACCCAAATAAATAACTGTATTATTAAAATACAACAACAAACCAAACCCAAACTCACCCACTACCAACCAACTGACCAAACCAACAAACAAACAAACGAAACAAGCCATGTGGCAACAGGACACTGTAGGTACAAATAGATACAGAAGTTCACAGGGTCAAAAAAGGTTCCTTAAGCACATTAGCAGTTACTCTCCATGATTGCAACTACGCAAATATTAACAATCAAACAGGCAGCATCCACACATTTCAAGGGAGGCATAGATAGATTTGTTTGCATTTTAAAGATAATGGTCAGTGCGATCATGAATAAAATATTTTGTCCTTTATGACACTATGTACATAGTCTGGGATCTTTCAGTTGAGAGTGATGCTGATAACTCTGTCTTAAGAGCTCATTGGTTTTTCTGCTGACTGCCTTGGATTCTGACTATCTTCCATATCACAGCTTCAGAGGTGATAATGAAATGGCACCACTTCTTTCAAGGATACTTAATTTGAATGTTGTCAGCAATTGCACAAAATTAAGTTCAAGCACAAATCAATAACCTCTCCATTTGCAGTCCAAACAATACTGTCAAAATGCAGAACACAGAATAGAAGGCAGCCAAATTTGCTGAAGGTGCTATTGTGAGCTGACACTTTATCCTCCACTAATTTGGTTTTAATGGGGATATTACAGCTGCTATCAAAAAGTACAGGAGACCAATTTTTTTTCCCTTTTTAGGGGTTGCAAGGCTTGGAACCACACACTTCTCAACTCAATGCCTCAAAATTAATATAGGATTATCCAACTGCATGAGAATTGTTAGGCTGTTGGAAACCACATCCCACACTCTGTCTTTTTAGCTTCCTTTAGTATCATCTTGCAGTGAAACCTGAATATCCTAATGTGATTAAACATAGAAGAAAGTGAGGAAAATAAGATGTTGGATTAGAATTTTAACCGAAGCCTTCTATGAGAAAGACCACACTACTATCAGTGGCCTTTCTCTCCTCATGTGTGATCCCACTTGTTCCTAGTCAAGTGTCTAAAGGAGACTCTATCAGTTCATGCTGTATTTATCCTTTTTCTCCTAAAACAGGGTCTCATTACTAAAAGAACAAGTATTCATGCCACTGATGGGGGTGTATCAACTGGCCCTGCAAGACTGTGTAATTTTCTCTGGTATGCAGAGCAAAATGTAATGATGCTGTTTAAGATGCGAGTTTTGTGTTGATAAAAAAATCATTCTAAGCAAAAGGCAATACATTCTGTTCTAGCAAATAGGAAAAAATGCAGACTTTTAAGTGTTTTAGAATGCCATTTCTATCTCCAGCTCCAGCCTGTGTTTGTTTTTTAAAGTCACTCTCTGATAAGTTTGCCTCTAACATATCTAAAAGTTGTTTTAGAATCTCATACTGTATCTTCACAGTGCTTATTAGATACCACAAGAATGCTTTTCATCTCATTTTTTCTCTAAATTCCTGAAGTCATCTCTAGCCCTGAACTGAACAATTGTGTTAGTTAGAGGGTAGTTATTCACAGAGGAGCAGAAAATCAAGCTGAATCAAAAGAAATTTCTAAAACACTTTTCATTTTTATCAGTTTAGATCTCTTTGCCTTCACAGTGCTTCAAAGATTCTTACTCAGTCTCATAAATGGCATCATAAAACATTAACAACAGTATAAACTCTGCTGTAGGAAGATATTTTCGGGGTTGAATTCCTGTTCCTACACACAGATATGTATCCCAAATAAGGAAACAAAAAGAGTTTTTCTCACATCTTTCCAGCCAGAGTGTTCTCCTAGTAACATAACTCTAGTTCAACTTACTGCTGTTCTCCTTTTCATATAAGGTCATACTTAAGATGTCAAGCAGGTTGCTGTAAAACTGAACTGAAATCTCAGGTATTATATGTGTTTATTCTTTTACTGTAGCAACTACTAGATGTAGTGTTGAGTCAGTGCAAATAGTAGGAAGATGGTCCTTGACCTTTTGAGCTTTAAGAGAAGTCTAAGAGAAGAGACAGAGAATAGGTGGAGGGCCAGACAACACATAATCAGGTATTCAGGTCAGCAGTCAGTACACTATGACTACTACCTACATTTTCCCTGGCAGTCCTAATTTGCAGGTTGAGATAATTATTGTTAACATAGAATTTGCTATCAACATTTATAATCTCTTTGGCTCCTGTTTTAAGCCCTACTGCTTATTTCTCCATGAGAAAAACAAAATCCGTCTTGATCTGCCCCATCATATAAATGCTCTGACTTCTACCACCCTGATCTCTCAACCTCTTCTGCAGTATATGGAAACAAACCAGGGAAGAGAAGCAAGTTTTGCTAAAGGATATACTAAGATCTTCATACAGAAAATAAAGATAGAATTAGATATTTGACGTGAACAAGCATGACAGTTTCAACACAATAGTTTTGAAAATTCTGCTTCCTGGTTGCAGAATTAATTGTGACAAAATATATTACTCCTGGATGCTCTGGAATGAACCCACCAATCCTTGTAGTCTGCCTAAAATTCCACAGAAAAATGCACTGCCTGTGATTACCATTTACAATGTCACTTACCGCTTTGAACTCGCTGGTTTATCTCTGCCCATCATATCAAGCAGCAACCAACATTTAGTCCTCAAACTTTGGAATACAAACAGCTCTGATCCAGCATGTGTCACAGGTTTTCTCTCTTATGCATAATATTTTTATCACTATAGTTTCACTAACTGAAATCTTCACTGTTACTTTCATTAGCTTTCTTCCATTTTTATGTCTAATTTAGCCTGAGATCTGCTTTCCCAGCCCTTATTATGCCATATTGGACAGACTCTGGTCCTTTTTTCATTCAACAGACCCACTCCTTCCTAAGGACTGCTATTCGTAGGGAGGAAATTATGTGCATTCCTGAATTTGTATTTGGACAAATGTGATGTAAGCAACAATCACCCCTTCCTTTGAAATTATGAGTGAGGTTTTTTAATTGTGTTTATTGATCTAGAATAAACAGTTTTCATTCATAATTATGTAGCAGCATTTTTCTTGAACACTGATAAATACTATTGTCATCATTAATATCTCTCCTGGCAAAAGGATTTCCATGGCTTCAATGTCAGAGAGAGACAGTTATGAAAAGTTATAAGAAAGTTTTGGCTCACCAAGGTAAGGATTCATTAACCTGGAGCTCTCAAATACATGGTAACAGGTACTCATGCTAGGCTTACCTTTTATATCCAAAATGTTGCGTAAATGCAGAATTGCATACAATCTCAACAAAAACTGGCTCTGCATGAGCTTTGGCTCATGTACCCTCATTTATACCATGGAATGAACAGAAACCAGCTATTCCTATTAATGTGTATAGCAAAAGAATGCAGAGACAATACCTGCACAAACCCACACATCATATAGTCCTCAAACAAAGGGAGACTAGGGCGGTCTTCTCGATAAATTGTGACTTTGTAGCTGCTCACAACCTCAGGGCTGGGCTGCGAATCATCCGTTAAGACAATGATGACTTTGTTCAGTCCAAGGCCAAGGGGGTAGTTAGCAATGCTGTATGACAAAATAGGAAACAAGTGCAATAAACACTAAAGAAACAAACAATGTATACTCTTTTACCTGCGGCTCCTAAATTTTACTTGCTCCTAGAGGCTGCTATTTCTAACATTTTCTTTCTCTTACAAAATACGTGAGCTTTTAAATAAAAACAGTGTGAAACAGGATTTTTAAGTATTTTGTCTTCTATCAAGAAGACAAAATATTGAGATTTAGTGAAAACAGTGACAGTGGCAAATATTCTGACATGAAATCTGTGAATGAAATCATTAGGGACAATAATTCCTGGCAGGCCCAAATTTGTGATGAAGTCAGCAGTGAGACAAATACAATAGAAGTGTAGCTAGCTGCTGAAATGGTAGCTAGTTGCTGAAATCACTAGCAAAATATGATGGATTCCCAGAAAAACTGCTCAGAGTGACAAACCAGAGCAAAGCTAACCTGTGCTCTTCTTCCTTTAGCAGGGAAATAAATGCTGAAAAATAAATAAATGCTGAACATGCACATGCAGGGCTTTTCAGTGTAAAGAGCATCCTGTTATTCTTTTTCATTCTATGGAAAGGAAAAAATCTTTGAGGTTTTCATACATAATAACATTGACTGCCTAGGTAGTTAATATTAAGAAACAAAATGTTGGGGGGAAGAACATAATAACAGTTTCTTTTGAAATGATAAATCAAGACTGATTTCTTATTGAAAATACAGGAAACATATTGGGCATTAGATCAGTAACAACTGCACAGACTTTCTGGTTAATAGCAGACATTCTAGGACAAAGCATCTGCTTCACTGTCAGTCAAAAGGTGATGTGCTGGCTAAGCACTTCAGGCCATGAAGCAAAGTTACCTCTGAAATGGTTAAGAATTTTTCTTCCCAAGTAAATCACTGTCCCTGTTCTTCTGTTTATCCACTCACTAATGGCTAGTAAGTAAATAAGCCAGTTCTCTGCTTCTGAGGTACCTGACCCAGATTAATAAACAGTTTTTATTCCTCCCAACCTTAAAAACCAGGTCATACCCAAAATACCTATTGGTATTGCCCCTGGTACATGCTGTTGCCTCTGACAGAGCTGGTTGGGAAAGCCAAAACTGTGCCAGGGTTCATAGCAGCAATTAAACATCATGGTTTATTGTGGGTCAGTGCTCAAACACAATATTTAGTGATGACTCTGCCCTCTCCTCTATCATCCAGCTTTATAGTTCTCTAAAAGATCACATAAGCTGGGACTCTTGTGGATGACAAGATGACCCACTTAGTGAATGAGAGAAAGGCTGTGATTGTTGCCTACCTAGACTTTAGTGAAGCCCTTGGATTTGTTTCCCACAGCATTCTTCTGGAGAAAACTGGCTGCTCACACCTTACATTCACATACATTTTGCTGGGTAAAAAAACTGCTGGATGGCCAAACCAGTCATATGGGCATGGAAATTGAGGGCACCCTCAGTCAAGTTTGCAGATAACAATAAGCTGGGTGGGAGTGTTGATCTGATAGAGGGGAAGAAGGCTTTACAGAGGGATCTGGATAGGCTGGATGGAAGGGCTGAGACCAAGTGTATAGGTTCAACAAGGACAAGTTCCAGGTCCTGCACTTGGGTTACAACAACCCCAGTCAGAGATACAGGCTGTGGGCAAAGTGGCTGCAAAGATGCCTGGTAGAAAAGGACCTGAGGGTGCTGGTCAAGAGCTGCTAAACATGACCCAGTGTGTGCCCAGGTGGCCAAGAAGGCCAATGGCATTCTGTCCTGTATTAAGAATAATGTGGCCAGCAGGACCAGGGCAATGATTGTCCCAATGTACTTGGCACTGGTGAGGCTGCACCTCAAATCCTGTGTTCAGTTTTGGGCGCCTCACTACAAGAAAGACATTGAGTGGCTGGAGCACATCCAGAGAAGGAAGGAAGCAAGGTGAAGGTACTGGAGCACAAGTCTGATGAGGAGTGGCTGAAGGAGCAGGGGGTATTTATTCCGGAGAAAAGGAGGCTGAGAGGAGTCCATGTAACTCTTGACAACTGCTGAACAGGAGGTTTTAGAAGGTGGGGGTCAGTCTCCTCCCAAGCAAGAAGACAAAAGGAAATGACTTTAAGTGGCACCAGGGGAGGTTTAGGTTCAATATTAGGAAGAATTTATTGACTGAAAGGGTTATCAAGCACTGGAACAGGCTGCCCAGGGAAGTGGATGTGTCAGCATCCTGGGAGCAGTTTAAAAGCCGTGTAGATGTGGCACTTAGGGATGTGGTTTAGTGGTGGGCTTGGCAATGCTGGGTTAACAGTCGGACATGATGATCTTAAGGGTCTTTTTAATGTGACTTCTGTGATTCTATGACAATCCCTTTTAATACAACTATGACAAAAATGGATCATTCTGAGTTAGTAAACTTGAACTTATTTCTTCTTTTGAAGCCAGCTGCCCTATTTTGACCCATGTAAACAAACCAAGCCCAGCAGGGCAGTAGATTAGGGCACTATGCAAAATTAACACCTGGATACAAAAGCTCAAATTCTCTGTCATCTACTGGGTGCAATGTAGTGATAGTCTGTTCTCAACCAGCTTTGATGCTGTCAGTGACTGCAGAAGCTGGGTGAGATATTGGAGCTGTACATTCCATTAAGCTAGGGTTAATTATGGCTTGAGAACAACATATGACCATTGCCTTCAGGATACTGGAAATAAATACGAGTTTCAGTGCTGAACTCCCTCTGACTATCCTGTGACTAATCTATTTGTGTTCTAGGGTTTTGGAAACAAAAAAAAATTCTGGAACATTATGACATATTTTCAAAATTAAGTTTTTACACTCATATTTTGCTGCTCATACCTTGGCCCTTTCTTGTCATCGAGGTGTACGTGGCACTGACAGTTAGAGGGTTCTGCTCCTATCTTCACTGTCACCATGTCAAATGGCACTTCTGCATAGTATTCTCTGATCCTTGGGTTAAACTGAGGATTCAAGTCCAGCTGCGGACTGGTGAAGATCTGTCTGATATGAGATAGGGTATCTTTATCTGTTCCAAGAAGGCATCAAAGAAAAAAAACGTGAAACGCATGAACATTTTGGAACAACATGCAACTTCTGGCAGATTGATACCATGTACAGTGGCAAGATATTTAATTTAATGCCTAATGACTTTGAGACTCATAATCCTGCTGCAAAGTTTTAATGGAGCTTGCAATGGCACTTGAGAGAAATCTGTAGGCCTTGGAGGGATTTTAAACATTCAGTGTCCAATCACTTTAGTCCTAGTCACAGAACTCAAAAGCCTGGGTAAGCCTTTGAAAATGGAAGGATTAAGTCTGGGAGATCTGTCTCTAGTTAGTAAACTGAAACTTAAAGAAGAGGTAGGCCAAATTTCATAACCTGCTTAGGTACCAGGCTGTGTACAGGGTTTATGTACAAATGTAATTTCCAATAAAAATCAAAATAAGTTAGACATACTGTTCATAAGAACAAGTCACATGGAGATATCAAGACCCATGGGGTCATTTGCAGTACAGCTGGAAGAATGTTTTATTAAAATTCCTATATCAACAAATTCCAGCTCCTTTCCTTGTATATGAAATCTCCACAATCAAATCCTATTTGCTCAAATGTGTCCTTTATATCATAGTGCTTGCCAAATTACTCATGAGAATAATTATTTGTTGACAACCTACTTATCACAAATATTTTAATCCAGCCTATTGGATTCAGATTTACAGTATAATACATTCACAACTGCTTTACACATGTATTCATTAGTACATGTTTTAAATTGGGTACTTCAGAAATTATTGCCAACAGGAAACTCCTTTACTATAATATCTGAAAAATCTTGTGACTTAAAAGGGTCAAACAGGGCAGTTTGAGAACTCTCTTGCATGGATTAAAACTTAATGGAAGATATTCCAATGGAAGAACAGAATTTGGGCTAGCTTTGTTGGGAAATAGAGTCTCATACATTGCCACACAGAAGGTATTTTTAAAAAACCCTACAGATGTTTATAAACATTTCTCCGTGTTCTGTATGATTTACTTAGAATTTTTTTTTTACTACTAGCTTAAAAATTAGGAGGAATTTCAAAGTAAAATTAATTGAGGTCTTTTTTAAGTAAAGGATCATGCAATTAGAATGGTGATGCCAGTCAGCCAGCCCAGGAGTATTTCTGGCCTCTATCTGGCACAACAATAGTTCCTGGAGGCAGCATGAGATCAACAACAGAAGGGACATGAGGCTCAATGTGTAGCAAAACCTTTCTACCATACAGCAACGCTTCACATTTACAAACGTGCCTCTCAGATAATTTGGGAATGAGGCAGCAGAAAGCATTGCTACAACCAAAGAAAAACATATTTTACATCTTTACAGATCTTTACAAATACTTTAAATATTCCTACAAACAGGTATTTTAGAAAAACTCCTCATCTCTTAAGCACCTCCTTAATACTCCATTATTGAGCTGAAGACAAAGCTTTAAACAAAGCTGATTAAACTCCAGACAAGTTTAAAGGTTGTTCCACAAGAACAAATATATGCTGAGGTTATTGGAAAGAGAGGGGCAAAAGTCTATTGAAGTGTGACAAGAGATCAATGAATGCTGGAATATTCCCATCATTATGCACATACGGCAATGTTTAATTTTGGTTTTGAGGCTTATTTAACATAATAGCCCATTTACTGAGTGTTTTATAAACATTCTTGATACTTAAAAATCATTTTTTCTCAGTAAGAGCCTACAGATACTCTATTCACTTAGAGATTATGTAGAGAACCCCAAGAAACCTTTTCAAGAAATTTTTTCCCCTCTGTGGTCTAGAAAGACCTTTACTTACCGTAACTGCATTGTCTTTCTCCAGTCTTACTGGGGTAATGCAATGCTGAAAGATAAACAGAAACAGCTAATAATTTTCTGTTCTCACCCTGATTACAGTCCTATTGGAGAAGCAACCATCTTTTACTTTTAAGAGACACATTGTACTTTTATTCTTTACAGTGCGAGATATTTACTTTAGGCTTGCAAATGCTGCTCATGGACTCCACGTAGCAACTTACATAAGATAAGGAAGAAATTGGTCTTTTATATGTAGTAAGCTAAGGCTTTCCAGCTGGAATGCAAGGCAATGTGATCTAAATCCATGTTATCAAAAATAATACAAATAAGAAAAACATACTGTATATAAGATATCTTACTCTGAACCCTTACCTTCATGATTCGTCCTGAAGTCAGAAGGAACGTTCTGCTTAGGACTCATATTTTCTTGGGAAAGTTGCCTGTCAATTCAATAGCAGACATATTTCTTCATGAATGGGAGGAACAGAAACAATGAAATATTTTGCAAAAATTTCTATATGGTACCCCACGGCACATGGTATTTTAGTATTGTCCATAGAAAAATGAACTTTATGGATTCATATTCCCAGCATTAGAGATATTACCTGAGTGAATGTAACAGAAAAAGACACACATTCCATAATACATGGCAGCACATCACATCAATAGAAAAAAAGGAAATAAATTCCAAAACATAGTTGCATTGCTGGGAAAAAGAAGAGTAGATATAGCCAAGAAGAAAATAAACCAAACCATATCTCTTAACTGCTTCTATGATAGTTTTTTTGCATATATTTGAGATTAAAGCTAAACTTTGTTCAAAAAGAACTAAAGAAAAATGAAGGCATGTCTCCAGGGGATTATCTGTACTGATACTAGCATGAATTCCTAAAATGGAACCTCTATGGGTTTTGCTTTGTTTGCAAATTCAAAACAAATCCCCTGTGTGTGTGTGTGTGTGTATGTAAAATCTTTGTGAAAAAAAGACAAGTCAATTGCAACAAATAATCAACACGTCAGTGGTGCCCATATTACGAACTCTGCAGATTTTTTTTCTTTCAAATAGAATTTTGGTTGCATGGCAGAAAAAAGGGAGTAGGCTTCTCTTCAATCCAGCCCTCTGGCTGATAAGACCTTTTTGGAAGTCCGTTAGCACTTCTTGAAACTTTCATTGGTTTTCCTACTAGTGTTTCCTTTAGAAGTTCTCATAATGCAGCTTCTTCCTGGGTAATGCAATTTGGACTTTGAAGGACACAAAGCCACTGTCTGTGCCAAGGAAGGGAGGTGGCAATATCATTCTGTGCAATCATCCATCAGTGATGTTTCAACAGCAGCTTCTAAAAGCAGTATTGAGGTCAATCATGGAAAAGGTGATATAACAGATTTCTGCATTAACTCAATGGGATAAGAAAAGAAGCAGCTGGCAGATCTCTGTGTCTTTGTGTGTGCAGGCTTGCATTATCTAGACACCACCCTAATTTCATGCAAATTCATTACCTACTTCAAAGGAGGCACTTAAACTCTTGGAGGGCTTGCTTTCCAAGTTTTAAGTAATTTCGCACTCCTCTTTCTGCTTGTCACGGATCTAACAGGTAACATCTGTCAAATACTGTTGCATATAGGTAAAGCCTTATAAAAAAGGCCTTCTTACCCTTGCAGAATCATGGCTCAGGCCTACTACTTCGGCTAAAACAAGAGGACCGTGGGAAAGTGACTCAGCTGAATTAGAGGTAGAAAACAAGTCATACAACCATTAAGTGTTCCCATCATGGTATATGGTGGTTGGTTGGATTATGTTTATCATGATTTAAAACTAGCTTACTGATAAAGGCCTGGCTGCTTAAAAAGGCCTAGTTTGTGCAATAAAGTGGATCTCCTTTGCACCTGCCTAGGGACTCTGCATTGCTTTGCTTTGTACATCTGGCGCCCAAACAAAATACATTTTTCCCTCTCCGCTGTCCCTTTTTGCTTGCCTGGTCCCAAACCCTGTTTTACAGTGAAAGCAACATGTCTTAACTCTATAAAATGACAGACTTTGGTTTCAGTCAGAGAACACCTCAGGAGTGTATCTTTGTGGTGGCAGCCACCACAACTACAAGGCCCCTGCTCACAAAGGAACAGCATGACCTGTATGAATCTCAAATCTGTAGAGACTGCAATTAACATCAGACAGCATTAAGAGACATATAATAACTGATATATATCTGATTACAGCCAGGTAGCAAAATGTAATATTTAGAAATCATACTAGAGGGAGATATTCAGATTACAACATAGCCAGCAGGACTGGGCAGTAACTGTCCCCCTGCACTCAGCACTGGTGAGGCCACACTTCAAATCTTATGTTCAGTTTTGGTTTCTCACTACATGGAAGACATGGAGGTGCTGGAGCATGTCCCGAGAAGGGTAATGAAGCTGGGGAAGGGGCTGGAGCACAAGCCTTACGAGGTGTGGCTCAGTGAGGTGAGGGTGTTTAGCCTGGAGGAAAAGAGGCACAGGGGAGACCTTATTGCTCTCTACAACTCCCTGAAACAAGTTTGTAGCCAGGTGGTCATTCTCCCACATACTAAGTGATAGGATGAGAGGAACCTTTCCAATATAAATGACTCTATGGTTCAATGATTCATCTCTGCTGCAGCCTGAGCTTTTTAATCATCAGCCCCATGAAGCTTTCCTTTGTCCAAGCTCCTTGCAATGAGCAGACTGAGATACAATGCACTTACGAAGTTCCTCCTAATACAGAGGACTTTGCAGACTCCATTCCTTCACATGGTGTTACTCAAGACAGGACCTTCATCTGTTTGAGTGGCTCCCTGTTTACTTAAGTATCTTGGAGGTGTCAAGTACAGATGTGTTTTTTGCATACACACTTTGCAGTTAGCTCTAATGAGACTAATGCCTGTATTTCAGTACCCTTGGTGAGTGCATGCTTGTGAATTTACCTTTGAAAAGATTCCCAACGTGTACAGCACAAACTATTGACTGTAACCTGTTCTTTAGGAATCTCTCTGATTCAGCAAACAAGAAAGGCAAAGGATTGACAGTAGCAATATTAATATAGCTCTGGTTGTCTATGCAATCAGACATAAGCAATGAATGACATGTAGAAATAGAGTAGTTCACAAGATTAAAATATAAAAAGAAAAAAACTAGTCACTTTTGGTGTCTCTGATGGATATGTTAGTTGTGAATGGTGAAACTCTTAATGGGTCATAAACTCAAGACTGAGACCGTATTTCAACATTCAGTAGAGTTATGAATTTTCTTTCTTTACATGATGTTATGTAGCTCTCTCTTCAAAATAAGCTCTCTATTTTGTAGTGTTTGGCTTCAGTCTCAGAGTTTCCATGAGGGCATTTGGGTCCTTAAATGAAATACCTTGTGCTGATCTTCAGAAGTGAAATAAAAAAATTCAGATGCAAGAGTGGGATTAATTTCCTGGCACTTCATCCCAATTGTCTCGTTTCCTCCCTCCTTCTGTCTCTCACTCTTCCCATTCCAGGTCAGTGATCTTAGCCTTGTCTTCCTTTGTCATTGCCTTTTTCTGTCCCATAGTCTAAAACATGTTAATTTCTCAGACTACCCAGGTAATTGACATGACCAACTTAAATTCCAAAAAAGTATTTCCAGCCCAAATTCAGTCTGAGGGCTAATGCTTCCAGTTTGAACAAAAAAAGGGCTTGCAAATGAGAAGCTAGAACCACTTTTACAAATATATGAGTTGATTAAAAAAAAAAATTTGCAGTTCTTTGACCTGCTTAGGCTTTTGTCTTCTACAGATACAGAAGGGTTAGCTTTACTCACTAATCTGATTCTTCCATGCTATCTGACATAGCCAAATATACTTTCAATGATACCTCATTGCCTCTATTCCAAAAGACAGCAGTTATGTATATCCTAGTCATATAATGAGTATAAACTGCATAGAGTTGAAAAAAGTCCATAAAAATGCTGAAATTTTTTTTCTGAGTACATGTTAGGTGTAATACCTTACACCAGTGCACCTGAAGTGGTCATTTTCACCTATGCTGTAATTATTTCATTATAATTTGAGATGAGTTTCTAGATTTCTTCTTATTTCTCCTGTAGAAGGAATTCAGAGCATTCACTAATACCATTTAAGGTTTCAACACTAGCCACATAGATGAAATGAGTTAAAATATGTAGACTAGGAAACATCTTTATATCCTGCCTTCATCCTATGGAGTCATCATCGGTAAACATTGTATTAGACCTCAGTCAGAAGTCACTGTTTTTCCCATATATTTCTTGTCTGCTTGGACAGTCAGTTATGGAATCACTAGATTTGATAAATGGAAATACCAGATTTCCACAGTCAGAGAAAAAAGAACTGTTAAATAAATCGACTGAACAACCTGGCCTTAACTGAAGAAATTCAGGAAAAGTGTTCTTATATACAAACTCATCAAAGCTGGGGAAAAAAAAAAAAGATTAATCAAAGCTCAAAGAGAATGCATACCTAAGTTATTTGGGGAGTAAGTACAATTAAGCTCTTTCTTCCTTGCAATTAAGTATAATCACATGCATATCTGACACATGCATCATGCTCACATGCATGTAGCTAAAGTGGAAGATTCTGATTTAGTAATGTCAAAGGACATAGTTTTTTATACAGAGAATGAAGACAATGGTGTTATTAGCTTTGCCACTGCAGAAAAATACAGAGCAAAGAAGCAGATTGGCCTATGCCCTGGAAAAAGGTCACGGTACTTCTATATATTTATACACATACAATAATGTTGAGCTTGAAGGAAAAAAAAGAGGCCAAGGGGCTTGCTCAAAGTGAGTGAGTGGCACAGCTCAAATTAGAACAGAAAGCTCCTAAAGGCTGGTATGCTTTGATATGCAAACCTAAATAGTTCTGCAAAAAAGGGCTTGCACATGAATGCAAGCAGCTGCATCTTTGAATTCTTTTTCACAGAGTGATCGGGAGCGGTCAGCAGTAACAACAATAATTTAGCACTTTTATGGAACTGTGTATGTTTAAAACACTAATAAATGGTAACCTAAAGTATAAGCTCCCCTTTACAGTAAAGCAAACAAACATACAGATAATTATTGATTTGCTGAAAGCCACACCCAATTCTATGAGGAACAAAATTACAACTTAAGAAATCTTACAGATGCCTTATATACTCACTACAGCATTTTCCCAGCAAAATGGGCGAACTAATATCATTCACACGTTCATCTTGAGAATCAGTGTAATGGAACATACACATTGTCTAATGTGCCTCTATTTTTAAGTCCTTGTTGGCAAATCATAAATGTCAGTAGTTAATGTGGCATACATGTATATGAAATATCATTACCTAAGAGATAATGAAAACAGAAAACACATTTTGAAAAATTTTATACTAAACATGCAGTATACTATAGGTTTTCTCCTTCCTTCCTTCCTTCCTTTCCTTCCTTCCTTCCTTCCTTCCTTCCTTCCTTCCTTCCTTCCTTCCTTTCCTTCCTTCCTTCCTTCCTTCCTTCCTTCCTTCCTTCCTTCCTTCCTCACTCTCTTCTTCCCTTGTTCTGTCCTTCCTTTCCTCTTTCTCTCCTCATGAAAATTAAAACTTCTTGCCAAAAGTTCAGTGGATATAACCTTGTCATTACAACATTTTTTCCATCTTTTCATAAGGAGCTAAAATGAAGTTCTCAGAGTATTATGCTCTCTGACCTATCTTTTGTTAACAGAAAATTTGGACCAAATCAAAATTATTAATTCTTTTGGAAAATTCTTCACCTGAAATTTTGTGTTTTCTTTACAGTTTTGCTTTTAATTGCTGCATAAATTAAGACAGTCTTAACCCTGGGAAATGATTGAGTTTACAGTTGTTTACAGGAAAAAAATGCACGTAATTAGTCTTTCTAAAAAAAATTTACAATGGTTCCAATTAATTTTCAACCTAGAGTCCTTCATATTAGATGGAGAAGCAAAACCTGTTCCATTCAGAAACCTAGCTACAGTTCTAATGGCAGGATGGCTGGCGGGGCTCCAGGTGGGATGATCGACCTTCATCTCAAGGGTTGCAAGTCATCTACATCTACTGAAGGATTAAGCTCACTGGAGATATTGCAATTATATAACTTGAAAAACTATCCTCAACATATATAACAGTTATCTTACCACTCAGAAAGATTCGTATGTGCCTCTTTATTCATGAACTGGAACTGTTGAAGGACATTGGAAAGCAACCAATGCACAGTCAGGACTGAACTAAGCCGCCTCATTGGGTCTACCATTCGATAAAGGTCACGCAGCAACATTTGGATCTTGGGTGCAGAAGAAGGGAAAAGCTGAGAAGAGAGACAGTGATTTGAGACAACACAGTATGATATTTGCAGAGTGCAAAGATGTGAAAACTGATCAGAAGATAGTAAATACAGCATAGGGCTGGTCATATATGAATGCTCTTTCCCACATGCTTAGAAAAGGACTGTCATGTCCAGTCTTGCAAATCAGGATTACCAGTATCGATGTGGAGGCTGATCTCTGCCTCTGAACTGGCCCTGAGATTACCTCACTTGGTCAGTGTGAAGCTAATAATGCCAAGGTTACCAGTTCAATCCCTGTATTGGCCATTCACTTAAGAGTTGGACTTGATGATCCTTCTGGGTCCCTTCCAACACAGATGATTCTATGGATTCCAGATATATTAGACTCAATGCTTCTTCAGAAAGTGTCATCAGTCTCCATCCCTAATACTCATCCAGGAAGTTTCATAGAAATCCTGAGATCATGCACACTTTCTGAAGAACAGATTCAATTGCACATATTTTATTTCTGAATACTCACCATTTGTTTCATTAACTGTGCCTATTCACAGACACTGATTGTTATTCCTCCATCTGTGTTCTTCACCAAAAATGAACTCAAAGCATGAAGAAGAAAACATAACATATTCCCCCTGTGGGGTTTTTTTGGTTTTGTTTTGTTTTTTTTGCTTGTTTGTTTGTTTGTTTGTTTGTTTTGTTTTTTGTTTTTTGGTTTGGTTTGGTTTGGTTTGGTTTGGGCTTTTTGCCTGTATACTACATACTTATACTTTTTCATCTATATCTACTCTGGTCATGATCTCAGTATTGTACTTTCTCTAGTCCTTCAACTCACTCCTGCTTTGCTTCATCATCATTCTATTTTCTTACCACCTTATTAGTAATTTACATTGTTTTCCTTTTCCTTCCCTTCTATTTTCTGGTCTCTGTTTCTGCTTTAGCTGTCCTTTTCAGTGGAACCTCATCTCAAATACTCTGTTGTATTTCTTTATGTATTTTAAATTACATTCAAATGATCCACCAAAGTAAAATCAGTGTTATCTCTATCTCCTTTCTTCCCTGCCCATCCAGCCTAATTACATACGCCAGAGATAGCAAAGGATGGTAATGAAGGCGAAATGTTAAGAGATTTACATAAAATATATATCAAATAAAACCCTATTTATTTTACCAGCTCAAATTGTCCAAGACTCTTCAGCTCCTTTATGAAAGTAATCACTGAATTTATCTCTTCCAAAGAGAAACATTGCTCATCTTCTCTGTTGTATGTTCTGTCCTGTGAAGGAAAGGGCAGCATATTCTGGTGAAATCACATGGAAAGCAATGTGCTTTCATTAGACCCCAGTCCCTTCACTGATCATAGGAACAAGTTACAGCAGCTCTCAATTAGCCCTAACCTCAGCCACCCAGCTCCTTGATAGCTCATCCCATTTTTCAGTCTAGAATAAAGCTGTGTCCTAGCTTTGTGTAGAAAAGAACCCATAGAAACTACTGCTCTCTGGAACACGGGCTGGGTAATTGTACCACTACATGTCTGGATGTGTGCAGCTTTCCACTTTATCCTGACATAAATTTAGAACCCATGACCCCATTTTAGCCACATCTGTCCAAGAGGTGGAAGTTGCCTGGATAATCTAGTCTCCGTAAGTCTTTCAAGCAGGAGACTCCTCAGAAATACATCCTTAAAATTACCAGACTGAGAGAAGTACTGCTAAAAGAGATCTCAGCTTGTCAAAAATGGTTTTCACTGGTGAAGCAAAATTTATGTAGATTCTATAAATGCAAAAAAAAACCCAAACAAAACTGGAACTGGATCTTTCACTGAGAATAAGACACAAAGTTGTAAGAAACAAAATTTAATTTTGATGCTCATGGACCTCCATGCATGAGTTAACCACTTCTGGATGAAATTGTGAAAACACACAAATCTGTATATTAAAAAAAAGACCATTTAAAAAAATAGTGGGAAAATTACTTTTTAAAGCTTTAAATGTATCTTTCAAGGAAAGTATTTTGGAAAATTACATAATTTGAGAGTAGAATTTTTGCAAAAGAAAATTCAATTGTTCAATTTAATTACAGTTTTATTCCCTAGAATACAATAAAAGGTGGTTTTGAATAAATAAATCCTTCATTCTATAAGTTGGCACCAATAATTTCAGAAGCACACAATTTAAAATTAAATATTTTCTAATAATAATATGAAAAAGTTGGAATTAATTACCTTGCTCACAGATGATCCATATATTTTTTGCAAAGCTTCTATGAAACTGGATGTTGAGGATTCATTAGATAAGAGAAATTTAAATGTATCTTCAAAAAGAAGTTCTCTGGAAATTTGGTCCTGAATAGTCAATTCATTCTCAATTTGAAAGTCAAAGTTTTCATGCACCTGTTGGAAAAAATTATAAAAATTTATAGTTTGAATAACAAGTTCAGTCTTCTCAAAGCAATAAACTGGACCTGGAACTAAACTGGAACTTAAAAAAAAAAAAGGTAATATCAACAGAAACTGACAGGATTATAAACCAGCAAATGCTGTGCCACATTTTCTGTCAAGCTACATAACACAATGTTTTCTGCTCCCCAGTGGACAGAGTGCAGAATTGCAGACACATGTGAAAAGCTTTTTTTCTGTATTTGATTTTAAATTTGATTAAAATTATACAATGTCAGATTATATGTTAACATAACTCTTGCAAAACTCATGTTCTAAGGGCTATTACAGAACATCTGTTACTATGGAAAGTATAAGTTTTACAATATATAAATGCAATGAACAAATTCATGGTTATGAAATATGACTAAATCATTATTTTAGCATAAACACAAATATAGCATCAATATGAATAGGTTGTGTGCATAATATAATTTCCAAGTTATAATATTCAAAGTCAATGTTGCAATAATTATCAACTAGAGCCATTTGTTTTTTTCAGAAGAAACTACTAAATCCTACTGATTTACTATAAATTTATGTATAACAGATAGTGGTTGAAACTTCTATACAGGAAGGTAAACATTATGTTTTATGTTTAGTTTTTTTAAGCTCTTCTGGGATAATTTTTTTACAGCCTGATATACAATTATTGAATTGTTATGACATACTCCATTTCTTATAATAGCTAACTTCTTAGACTAATTAAAAATATTGTCTTAATGGACTTCATAAATTCTGCAAACTTCCTTCCTTATGTGCATTTTTCCAGTGTGTTTAAAGGATGTTTTTTTCTGAAGAATGCAGAGATTGACTGCACTGTTATTACTAGGCACTTGAACAGATTTTAAGTGGGGATATATTAACTAATTTTTCTTAGTATTTATATATCATAAATACAAAGAAACATTTCACATACCTAGGCATATGCATATTCATGTGTATACATGAGGTAATGAGAACAGCTGGAAAGCAGCACGGTAATTGTTTCAGGACAGGTTGTTCTGAGGCAGGAGTTGTACAAAAACTGGCACAGGTAGTCATTTCCATGGTTTTAAGGGCCTTGTGGATCATCCAAGAAGAAGGCAGCACAGTGGAGGTCAAAGCAGGTAATGAAATGAAGAAGTACAATCCAATTTATGGAGAACTTCAGTTAGTATTAAAAGCCAATTGTGGTTTTTTAATTTTCTCCATTCATCTTTGTTCTGTCACATTTAAAACCTAACTCCACTTTCATGCAATGCCTCCTATGGATTTTGTTTCACTGATAATCATTTGCGGTAATAGTCTTTTAATGTAAACTGAAAAGTTTGCACATTTTGATAGTCTGATGAATTTCATCACAGGAACTCTGACTCTTAAAAACTAGTTTCTTCTACAGAAACTCTCCACAATCAGCCATAAATAATATTAAAGTACTGGTATATTTCTTAGACATTTGAGAGTACCTGTCAAAGAGGGTTTTCTGCTGTGTTCTTCTTGGTGTAAATTTTTTGAGTCAAGCAATAATATGTGCGATTTTCTCACCTTAAGAACTACTGGGTGTATGGACATGCCGAATCCAATGTCAAAGGTTAGCATTTGAAAACATTGGCTGCATCTGAAAAATACAATATAAAATGAATCAGTTTTTGTGAGGTTAGGTACCGTCGTGAAATATAGAATCATAGAATAATTTAGGTTGGAAAAAACCTTTAAGATCATTGTTTCCAATCATAAACCTAGCACTGCCAAGTCCACCACTAAACCATGTCCCTATACACAGTAAAATTCAATACACACACAGGTCCAGAGAACACATGCAGGAAAACATACGCACATAGGTCAAGAAACAACATGTGTTACAGACTAAATAAATTTCTAAGAGCCAGCAGCATTAAACATGGAAGGAGTCAGATTGTGAGGTGATGAAAATAGTGCTATATGAAAGTGTTTTTAATGATTGACAGAGAGGGTGGTGAATTATGCCGAAGGAAGAAATGCCTTTTGAAGAGAGTGAATGAGGCCCTGCAAAAGCTTTGAAGACATTTGTAAGGGTGAAACACTCCAGGCTTACTGAAGCCAAAGAGCTCTGCTGCAGCTATGGGGATATTTGGAGGCATGGTCCAGGAGTTATACACAAGTCTTGTATTACACAAACAAGACAGTCCATTTCAATGGTAAAAAAGATATTTTGGACCACTGTCAAAATAGCTTTGTCCCCATTACACTCCTCTCCTCCTTGCTACCCTCTCCACTCACAATATAAGCTTTATTCCCAAGTCAAATAATGAGTTTTACATTACTGCTACTAAAACACCTGGTTCTCAAAATAGCTTAAATATATAAATTTAATAAATACTAACTTATTTAGTACTTATCATAAAAATGTCAGGGATGGGACATAACATACATAGAACAAATATTAATTTTATTTAGTAAAAATATTACATAATTGAGGTGGATTTATGTGTAAGAATTATAACACTAATAGTAGTGATTACACACAGAAATGTGACTGTCGGTGCCCAGGTATATTTCATAACCTACACTTCATAAAGTGTTTGACAGTGTCTCTTGTTCAGATTGCCTGCCAGAGCCAGCTCTGAACAATCTGGGCTGCTCTAGTATTAAATATTTGACATATGACAGAAAGCTCACTGAAAGGAAATACAGCTTTATATATGTTAGGACTATCCCAATTGTGAGTGATTTCCATTCATTTGTGCTGCCTGAAATAGTTCATTAGGACAACAGCTGGTCCTAAGTATTCATCATAACCTTTTCACAAACTAGAAAACCTGTGTTTTCAGAAACACTGTGGATACTGAAGAGTTGTACTCCTTAAATGCAGCATGTCCATACCCTATAAAGAAGTAAGAAATAGATGGGAATTTTTCATTTTAAGATTCTTGTATCCTCTGCAATTTTTATTCTGTTCTAAGGAGCTATCTTGACGCTAGCATTATAATGACTATTGCAAGTGACTTACTGATTGAAAGAATTTTGTCCTGAGGCAGATGATTTGCTGAAGACCTCAGTTATAAGTAGAAGTTTGTTTATAGCCTCCTTCATGTTGTTGAAGGCTTGTTGGGGAGAACTGTTTCTGAAGAATATCTCAAAAAACCTTTGCAGCTGTGAAAGAGAATACATGTATTTTTTAGCATTTACAGTAAATCAGTGCTTAAAATTATAAATTAAAAGGCTGATAGAAATAAAAATTGTCTTGGAATATCATCTTCAATTATTATTCATTTGTACAGTAAAGTGGAATGTAAAGCTCCACAGAGCATATTGATAGAGAATGACTATTTACAAATAAGTATATCAGAAACAAAAGCTGTATTAATGGTTTAAAAAAAAACTATTTAGAATCTAGGCTTACTTTGATAACACCTTTTTCTGTCATTGGTTCTAGGCAAACAAACTCACAAATTCTTGTATCTTCATCAGAGGATAATAGCATACTCAAAGTAGAAGCCTTCTCTTTTCTTAACATACTGTGCCAAGGGCTATCCCACCTGACATTTACTACAAATCCTTACCCTGGACACAAGCTTTAAATAGAATATAGAAGAAAGATGTTGTAAAAATCATCAGCCACTGCAGCCTGTGTTTTGACCAAACTCTGCATATTCTGTGGTTTTCAGACTCACAAATCCTCCCAATGGCATACTTTCTGGCCTGCACAGCACTGTCCTCAGGTGCTTTCATCACACATGCAAATTCACCCCTATCATCACTTCAGACAGAGATTCAGGGAAACAACTGGAGCAGCACAGAGACCTAGTGAAGAGTGGGACATAGCCAGGTTTTGTAGTACCAGAGTCCTCAGTGCTAAGAAAGGGGCTGCCTTTGAACCATATTTCCATTAGAGTTATCATACAGCACAGAACCCCATTAAGGTCTGAACTATGTACAACTGTTAGATAATAAAGTAGTACTATATTACCAAAGAGACACTTTCATATATAGCAAAAAAACAAAAAAACACTGTCTTTAGAAATAAAGCATGTAAAGTATACACAGAACATATTTTGTATTAAAAAAGGAAAATTTTCTGATTATTTCTGGGAATTTCTCTACTACATTTATTTAGAAATTCCAGTATATATTTTCTATTATCACCCACTTATACATGAGGGGTAACACAATGGAAGCAGGTAGGCTTCTGTAGACAACCCTCCTGAAGACTGATATGCTTGGCACCTCTCTATCTGCTTTGGACTGCTACAGCCATGAACAAGTATCCACAGCAGATGGGTTACCAAGCCTGGGCCTTGGTAAAAGTCCACAACAAAGTTTAATGTGATATTTTGGCTACAAAGCATGATTACAGAGCCACAGGGAGCTTTGGAGGTCATCTGGTGAAACCCCCCTGCTTAAGCAGGGTCATCTACAGTTGGTTGCCCAGAATTGCGTCCAGAAAGCTTTTGAATACCTCCAAGGATAAAGACTTCCACAGCTTCTCTGGGGAACCTGTGGCAGTGCTTGGTTACCCACAAAGTAAAAGTGTTTCCTAATGCTCAGAAGGAATGTGCCATGTTTCAATTTGTGCCCATGGCCTCCTGTTCTGTCACTAGGCACCACTGAAAAGGGACTTTGTCTTCTTTACAGCCTCCCCTCAGCTATTCATACATTTTGGTGACATCCCTCTGGCCCCTAAGAAGCTTCTCCAGGCTAAACAGTCACAGCTATTTCAGCATTTCCTCACATAAGGAATGTGCAGACTCTTAATCACCTTATTGCCTGCCCCCATCTCTGGATGTTCTCCATGTCCCTCCTGTACTTGAGAGTGTAGAACTGGACACAGTACTACAGGTGTGCCACAAGGGCAGACTGCTGCCTGATGGTCAAATAGGTGTCCTAGACCCTTTTCTGCAAAGCTATTTTCCAGCCACTGGCCTCCAGCATGTGCTGGTGCCTGAGGCTGTTCCTTCCCAGGTGCAGGACTTTGCCCTTCCCCATGATGAATTGCATGATGTCCTTGTCAGTCCTCATCTCCAGTCTGCTGAGATCCTTCCAGGTGGCAGGATGATCCTCTGCTCCATCAGCCACTCCTCCCAGTTTTCTGTCATCAGCAAACTTGCTGAGTATACACTCTGCCTAATCATCCAGACATTTAACAAAGATGTTGAACAGGAATAGACCCAGTAAGGATTTCTGCATACAACACTAGTTCCTGGTGATGTGCTATGATGCATTCAATGTGCTGACACCAGAACTTACAGCACACTTCACTCCACCCTGGTCCACAGAATTTTCTAGGCAGTTTTGGAGTCTCCCATTGTGAGCACAAATACTTTCAAGCACACTGGCACAGATGCATGGCTTTCAGTTTCTTCAGGTACCATATTGATTACAGTCAAATGTAATAAGCATTGTTCAATTTCCTTTTTAAAAAATACTGCAACATTGCTTACAGACAGCCATGGAGATATGCAGAATATGCAGCTAACATTGATCCTCCTTCGCTTTTTGCTCTCTTCAGTTTCACTAACTCCATTCATTTGTGCAGGTAAATAACTGAAGTGTAGGAATTTGGTCTGTTTGCCTTCCTGTTCTTAGCACCTCTGTTTTTATTTCTACAAGTGGTTGCCTTTACAAGTTTTACTGACTAAAAGAATTGTGATACATTCACAGATCTGTGCTAAAGGTTTGTAGTGCCTGGGACTTTTTTTCATCTTTTTAGTAAAGCTATTTGAAATACCAGTAGGAAAAAAAATGGCAACAATATATATGGCTGAAGTCGTAAAATTAAACTTCTGACTGCAGGAAATGCTGAAGTAATGGTTACACATATAGCCTCAACTCTGTTCTTTGGATATTTGCATGATGCTGAAATCTTGAATTAAATCACACTGTATTTCTATACTGTAGAATGTTTTCCATGTGTACTGCAGTTCCATGAGCCTGTGGGGCAAAGGAGCCCCAGATGCATTATTTAGAGATTATGCAGCTTCTCACATCACACTCTATTTCATCTCCAAAACAGGCTGAGAAGGATTTCTTTTTTCTTAAATGTCTAAGACCACCAAAGCTGTGTTACTCCCACAGAGTGGTACAAAGATTAAGTGGTACAAATGTGGAACAAGAAGCTCCACATTTTTCAAATCAGTTCTGATTCAGATTCATCTCCAAGTGAAATTGTTCCACTTCAGTTCCTTGTTCAGAACAAAACCAGTTAATTAAACTGTTCATGTGAATAAAGAAAAAAATTAAAATGAAGGCTCATCTCACCAAGGTGGTTCTTCAGCTGAATTTTGCAATTATTTCCAGCACCTCTGCCAGATTCTGCGTACAATTTACATTCCCACTATTTGAGCTTGCACCTTTTCTCTAACTTCCTAAATCTCCAGTGGGTATTGAAAGACTAAGTGAGAAGATGTGCTATTGTGCTGCACAGGGAACACAAGGAGTTGAAGAGTTTTATGAGGAGAGATGGGGATTACTGGAAGGAGGAGCAAGACAACCACTAGCTCATTTCCTCCCTCACCATCAATCAATTCCCAAGCACTTTAACACAAAGAATACATGGTTCATATATTTCTAGTAACAACTGATGAAGACAGGCTGCCCTTGCCCTGCTGGTACTCATAGCATGCTGTTGGCTATAACAGGCAACTGTTGCCATCAGAATAGGCATTGAAATAAAACTGGCATCTCCAGGAAACTGCATTTTAGTTATAGCTCTCCTTAGCCAGCCTGGAAAAGAAACATTGCTCAACAGGTTCCCATTAGAGGATATCAGGTTTTAGACCAATGTTTATTCTAAGCCAATGTCTGGAAATAAATATTTAGTCAGGCTGGTTTAGGACCAATAGAGATGAGATGACTACTTCAGGTTAAATTCCAATTCATAAAAACATCCTATTTACACAAATTCAGGTTAGGCTTGACTCCAACAGATTCCACAGGATTTACAGCAACAGATAGGAAAACTTTAAAGTGTATGGATTAAGGGTCATAACGTGTGAAAATCTGCAGCAACCTCACATTCTTCTGAGTGAATAAAAATATATAAATATCTGTGTTCAATAGCAAAATACTAAAGAGCTGAAGGGTTCTTTAAGTGACTGATGCTGATCCTCTCACTTCCAGAGAGAAGACAGACTGCCTGTCCAGCAAAATGCACCCTCTCCATAGACAGAACGTGATTAACAGAAGCATTGAACAATTTAGAGGACAGAACAGGAAATACTGCTGGCAATTACAGGAACCTATTCTGGGAAAAAGCTGACCTCTGGCTGGCTAGTTTTTAAGCAGAGGAATAGGGTTTAAATTTTAGTAGGCTGTAAGACTAAATGTAGACATGCACACATTTTATACAATGACGCCACTATATACAGAATTGCAAGACTTCTCAGAAGCTTGAAGGTGTTCATCCGAATGCTGGACTCAGACAGTTGGAGGTATGCTCCAAATACTTACGTAATGCCTTACAGAAGTGTGCAAATGCAGTTAAGTTACATGGATCAAGTACACATCTTCTGCAAAGGCAAAATGAACTAGAAGTACTCTTTAGATTAATTTAAACTCATTGACCTTTCACCGCCCAATAATTTCTTCTTGCTTTAGGAAATGCCACTGGTAAAAAAAAAGGTTAACTCAATATAAATTTTAGGATGCCTTTTTTTTACCCATTTTGACATCCAGTTTTTAAAATCTGCAGTCATTAAAATTAGCCTTATAATCTCAATGACATGGATCCCTCTGGCTCCTCAAAAATACACTGAATCATCAGGTAAAGGTCTGACACATTGAAAAAATGCAATTTAATTGACAAGGAATTCTGATTTGCAGACTTCATGCACAGCGTCATGGAGCCTGAAGAAGAGTGGAAGAGTGTGGCACCCACTGGGCTGAATGTTATGATGACTGTAGTAATTCCCTCAAGAAGATTTTCCTGGGGAAATTTTTCTGCAAATTAATTTCTCAGGAGAGCTTCTGGGGCAGCCTCAGGCAGTAACTGAATGATCAGCTGAGGATTGCCCTGAGAAAGAGTATAAAACCAAATTGTAGTGATTTTTCTGAGATTGTCTCCTAGCTCAGTCCTAAACAATCTTGCCTCTTGATGAAACCAACAGGAAAGATTTTCCTTAACTAACCTTGGGAATAGCCATAACTGCAAACTTAGAACACCTTCCTTTACTGACTGCACTGAATAGCTCTCTGTTGATTGTAACATGTGTTCAGAGACACAGTTCACATGAAGACAATTCACTCAGGTGCCAATATTGTAGAGGAATCCCACACTACAAGACTACATGGCCTATGCCTGTGTACAAGCTAAATGTCTGGGTTCCCTTTACACCTCATTGCAGAACACAGATGCTTGAAGAGCATATTTTATGCCATCTTAAAGTAGATGTCTCAAAACAGTGACATTAATTGCAATCTAAAATTGCTTGGTACCCCTGGGGAGTCTAAGTGAGACACTGAAGACAAGTGATCTATCACTGGAGTGCTCATACAGCCTGCCCACAGACAACACCACCTGTGTGCCTGGAATACGCAGAACTGTCTGGGATGACGTTTGACCAAACTCACCATGATAAAGAGGAATGCGACCACCAGCAAGGTTAAACAGTAACCAGGAAATTATAAAGTGACTTTTGAAACAAAGAAGTAGTCAGCTTGGGAAATAATTGAAAGTAAGCATGAAAATTTGCAGCAGGGGAGAGACTCAGGGTGGGGAAAGCAGCAGCCAAAACCTGGTCAGGCACTGTTACAAGTTAGCCTGCACTACAGCTTCTGCCTAGACTTCAGGAAATACTGGGATGTAAGGATGGACACAGGTCCTGCATGGGTACGTGTGAAATGGGCACCCACAGAGCAGGGGACACCACTTTTCCAAGCAGAGGTGCATGAAAGAAGGGAAGCTGCATCCCAGGAGAGCAGGACTGTGTCTGTAACGTGTGTTGCCTGTGAGATAGAGGATGGATAAACGTGGGTGAATGAGCAGATGTCTCTAGATATTCAGAGAGTATTTACAGAAGGATGTTTAGAAATGTGCAATGTTCAATGAAATGTTTTAAGTGTCTGGTATCACGATTTATCTCTTCTGTTACTGAACTTTCTAGAAAGTATATTATAATTACTGGCTGCCAGTTAATTGTATAACATCAGTTAGACACCTCTGGGTTTGGTTAAACAATGTGAACTCCTACATTTTTTCCTGTAACACTAACTCCCCTCTGGAGGCATAGATGAGCTCTGGACCTACCTCAGAGGCAAGAAGGTAGAAGAGACCACTACTGAGTATTTCAATGCAATTTTGAGGTTTACATTTTGGGATCTAGAACATCCTACTTTACAGTATTTGTATGAATTGATTTTGAAAGACCTTGCTGGTTCCTAGTAGTAGCCTTCAAAATGACATGGCAGACAAAGTTATCAGGATAAGAGTTGAAAGTAAGGTTTATGTTCGAGGGGTGAAAGCATGACCTTTGATTTCAAGAAATTACCCTTTTTGAAGTAGCATAGGGCATCCTCTCCAGACTGTTCTGCTATGTAGTGGAGCTGTTGCACTCCTTCTGATCAGCTGGATCTTCAGGCTCTCAAGATCTTACAGTAATTGCCTCTTCTTGAAAATAGCTTGAATACATTAAATCAATCTCTAAATACTTTCAACATAGGCTCTATTCTCTCAGCTCACTTTTGTTCATTCATTCTTCTCACTGGATCTATTTTTCGTAAATTTTTTTCACCAGGTCCAAATACTTTTGGGCATAAGTAGTTGTTCATAGGTATAAAAATATTGGTTTACACACAAACAAGAATTTCCTTGATTATATGTATGGAAGTATCTAAATATCTAATACGTCTGCAAGAATAAAAACTAGTTCCACACAGAAGGCCAGGAAGAAGCATACTTAGCAATGAAGCTATTTCCTGTATTTTCTGCTAGCACAGGTGTGACCAGAGTATATAGAAATAGTCAAAGGCCATGTAATGGGAGAAAAATGTACCCATGAACCATCTACCTGTGGTTCCAGAACTAAATGCAGGGAGAACAGTTCAGTAATTTATCATAAGTTTATTGCATTAGCTTCAGGTAGATCTAGTAGTTTAATCCACTCCTGATTTTTGTTATGATCTGCCCTTTCTCTGCAGCTCTAACATGGCACTTGATGAAAGAGGTAATCACATTAGTGTCTAACTATTTTTTACAGTAAATTTCCCACTTTTGTATATACTTTTCACTACATAAGATTTTTAAAAATATTATATTCAATTGTTCACAAAAAAAAAATTGTTCACAAAAAACCCCAACATCTTTCCCCTCAACACTTTCATAACTTAATTACATGGAGAAGAAAAGACCCTCTGAGAAAGGTTTCTATTCTCTAAAGCTTCTTGCTCTTAAGACTAAGTCCAAAAGCAAAAAGCTGCTCACCAGCTTCAGCAACCATAAATTTAGGCCTTTTGACTGAGACTGAACTAAGAATGGTTTTCCAAATCAGCCCTGACTTCTTAGTGGGAAGGTAAAGGTGATTTTCTAACAGTGTTTCCCAGGTTGCTGTGAGAACCAAAAGTGTATCAGCTTGACCAAGGGAAGCTGGAATTCAAAGAAAGGAAAGATGAGAAGAATTAGGATAATAGGAGGCAGGTCTAGGAAAGCTGGAAGCCACAGAAGGGCATGCTTACAGAGCTGACTGGATTGAACAGCCAAAGCAAGAGGATACGTGAACTAAAAAAACACCAGAGAGCTAAGGGCCAGGATAATCATGTAAAATCTTATGACATATCCACATGTTGTGGAGGACAGTCTCAAGCTCTTACTTAGCTAAACAGGCATGTTCAGAATTAGAAAAGCAGAAAAGATCTCCAGAAATAATTTTATTTGTGCATTGCATGACAGGTTGACACAGATGAAGAAGGCAAAGAAGGAAGGATTTCTTATTCCTTGTTTTTAGACAAGAATTAAGGATATGAAATCAAGTGATATTTGACTTGGCTGAAGTTTTATAGCAAACAAATACTCTTTCTCAAGCAACATGTAAATAATCTGTACAGTATCATTGTTTGAAGACTTTTCTAAGACCAAAAGCATTCATGAATTTAGAAATCTAGTAGAGAATTGCTTGCATAAAAGCCCACTGGAGCTTATTAAACATCAAGACATATTTTCCACTTCCAGTTTTGTGTTTATAACCCCACAGGTTGCCAGAAATAGATATAGTCTGCCGAGGGACTTCTATCATTTTATGTTTGTCCTGTTGCACAGTTTCATGATGCTCTCTTGACTGGCACAAATGGAGTGTCAGACTAAGCATGTCTTTGATCTCCTCCACTCCAGACAGACTTCCATTCTTGTATCAGTGAAAAGAGAAATTATAGATACTATGAGGAAAAAAATAAAAGAGATGGCATTTATACTATGCTCAGTCTCCCAGAAAGAAGAGCATTACAGCATTCTAACAGAACTTAACGAGCGAATTTAATTTTAGTCCCAAATAACTCTGCAATCTAATTGATTAAGAACTGATGGTAATTTTTCTCGTGTGTTTGCTCCAGTAAGTGACAGGGCAACGATAGGAAATTAAAAACAAACAAACAAACAAACATAAAACGAAGGGAAAAATCCCAAGCTTTTCTGCTGTTTGCAAGCATTTTGCTCTTTATTGGTTTGTATGTTTGCATTCCACCTCACTTTAAATACTTCCAGCAGTACCAAAGGTGGCCACTTGAGGGCAATACTGCAACTTAATTTCCACCATGCCCGGCTCTAAGCCAGACCGCCACGTCATATTAGAAGATAGATTTCCTGTAAAGGTGAGGGTCCCGTTTTATTTGCATGTATGTTAAGTAGGAAAAAGAAAAATCTTTCCTCAAGTTTCCAAGTGCTTAATACAAAAAGAGAGTTTCAGCAACAGTTATAGTGATTCACACCACAGCAAGCTCAACAGCAAACTACTTTAATAAATTATACTTTCTGCACTTCACAACTGGAAAATTACTTAAGAACAGAGTTTCATCTGAGCGCATCAAGGGTTATGCAAGAACACCAGTCAAGGAATTCAAGTTCAGGAGGCAAATGTCTATTTTAGATGAGCAAAAGGATGATGAGCCATAGCAGAGCCAAGGGAAGTTGCTGGCAGCACAGAAGAGCCTTCCCTGATGATGCAGGATGTGGTACTTCTGTCTACAGAAGTACATCCCTTCATAAAGCATTTGAATCAGGTTGGGAAAGGTTAATGGCAGGGCAAAGGACGCTATTTGCAGTGTGTTAAGCCTTGAAATAATTAATCATTAATTACTGGTTTGCACACTGGCTTCTATAAAAGAGATAATTATTCAGGGGTGAGTATTCTTCTCAATACACATACATAATGTCGATTAACACAAAAGGAATTATTGCATACATGGACAGAGACCCTTCCCTTAATTGGTACAATATGCAAAATACAAAGCTTCTATTTTATTAATAATTTTTCAACACACAGATGATCTAAATAAGTGGTTTCCAACTCTCCTCAAAGAAACAGGGCTATTACACAAGCCTCGTATCTAAACATCTGTGTGGCAGCAAGCCATTCTCTCCCCTGCATCTCTTGCATCTTCCCACGCTGGGCCCAAATCTGGAGTCACACTTTTGTTACCCCTTGACAGCACACAAAATCCTCATGTCAGCTCAGGATTTACCTTCTTTTGCTTTCTGAAATGAAATACTAAAATATATATAATCCAGAGAAAACCTGGCAGCTGGTGAGCAAAACACACTTGAACTCTTCCTGAACTGCCATTTGACCAATGCTTATTCAAGGAATCATTCTGAAGCCATCCCACTATGACTATAAAAAGAAAATATGCATTGCAAAAATAATTTACAATAGTTTACTAACAAAAAGGCAGTGGGGAAGGCAGTATTATTTAATGAAACTCCTGTTTTTCTTTACAAAGTTTCCCTCAATCATTGATATCATCTAGTTACCATATCTCCAGGTTTTTTTTAAAAATCTCTCACATATCCCACATTCTAGTAACTCCTAGCAAGCATAAGGCATTGTTGTACACGGGAGATCAAACTTTAAACATACTTTACATACTGAGTTTGTGATAGCAAAACTAAGTTAACCACAAATGTGTATGAATTTCTCATTAAAAATATTGTAATTATACTGATATGAGAAAATATTTCCTGACCAGTGGTCTATACAAACTGAGGAGGTCTCTAAATTATGGTATAACATTACTAAAAGAAGATAATCAAAATTATTCTCATCTCTGCATTAAAAAAAAAAAAAAAAAAAGCCAAAACTCAGTCAGTTGTGGAAAAACACTGGCAAATTTTTTCCAGACCAACGTCTCCCCTCTAGGAATGTTGAGTCCCCAGTGGGTATTCTGCCAATCAGTAGAAAAACAGGTCTTGGAGATTCTGTCTGTATAGAGTATTGATAGTTTGAAGCTTCAAAACGTGGCAATTTCCATCCTACACAATAGAACTGGCAGAAACTTGAAGCTTAGGAGCTTTCTTGACCAAGCTCCTTGGCTGGTACAAGCATGCATTGCTCCACTGGCTACTTTGGGAGATGACTCTCCTGGCATTGTATGTTACACTGGCAAGTGATGGAGGGCTCCATGAAGTTTATGAGAAACTTGACAATATCTCTTAACAAAGGATATCAATGACTGAATTCATACCTTCTCCCAAGTGTTTTCTGATGGGTGACCTGCCTGTTCCTTTTGCATCAAGCACAGACCCTCTCTATGATTTTCCCAGTAGTCTTTCTAGCCACTCTATGACTTCCTAGTGTCTCTGGAAGCTCCTTGCCCCCTTCCATGTTCTTTACAGGGCACACTGTGCTGAGAGGCAGCCTTACATAACCCATTTTCCATCATTTGGTTAATTTGCATTTCAGTATCTACATCACAACAAATATGTTTTCTTTCACAAATGGTGCCTATCTTTCGTGTCTTTTTCACAATTTTGGTGAGTTTGTCTGAGGCTATGGAAGGCATAATGTCACAGCAGCAGTAAACAGATTGGAACCACTGTAGACGCACTGCTACTTCCATCTATCATTTTTATTGCTTCTTCAGCTGCCAAAACGCTCTGTAAATGGTGGCTGCCACCCTGTTCAGCAGACTTCCCTCAGTGGGAATTGTTTTTCAGAGCCGTATCAGAATTACTGATGTCTACTAGCCTTTAAAGTAGTCCCTACTTCAGCTACAACAGTATTGCTGCTGGATATTGCACTATTTTAATAAACATAAAGCAAAACTGAATCCCAGGGTTTGAAAGCGAGTGACCATTACTCTTCATAAATGTAAACGGAGGAAAATGCATGGCAAAGTAATACATCTCCATGGGCTTCCACAGCTTAAGTGGGGGGGAAGAGAGAAGTAGATTCAGCTCACCTAATTTTGGCAATACAGAATTCAGCATGTTCTCTAACAATGTCAGAGCCCATAAAAGGAAGCAAACATTTTCACCAGGAAACTCATTCCAAAACTGGTGTTTAAATTAAGGGATGATTTGTTCTCTAGAGGTGTCTGTTTCTCCAATGACTAGAATTAGATAATGAGCTTAAACTAGGTGCTCCACTTGGCAAGAGCTAAAATTGTAGAACGTACCAAATGGCTGATATCAACAGTCCTGACAGTGATACCACAACACTCAGACTGATCCAAAGCTGTGACCCACTCCTACGCCAAGAAGGCTACAGGGGCAAAGCACACCCATCCTTTAACAGCTGCTGCAGGAGCTGATCTATGTGACCTCAGGAAATCACTGTCATGTTGTGACCTTAATTCTTCAAAAGGGAAGAGGCAGTGGCACAACTGTAGCTTCTTCACAAAGAGCTGATGTGTTACAAGCACAGTCCCCTGCTAGAAGAAGAAAGGAATGGGAAAGTGTATTTGCAAATCCATGGGACTGCTGAGCAAGAAAGATGTGGAGAGAGAGGGGTATCTCCAAGCACTTGGAGATGTCCAGAATTATCTAAGGTACATATGAAACATCCTTCTTCATAAAATTGAGACCATGGGGGAACCACCCTATCCATGGTATACTTCCTTCCCCTTATTTAGAAGTGACCTGACCCTCCTCTAGTCTGTTTTACTGCACCTAAAAAAGAAATCTAAACAAACTGTTTTAAATATTTACTTTCCCTTTTCACAGCACTCTCAATATCCCAGCAAAAGTTGCTACTCTATGGCAGCACTCACACTGCTGTGCTTTAGAGAAAACTCTGACCTTGCAACTGCTGTCAAATGTCACCAATAAAAATGGGCTAGGAGATATGCAAATCCCAGGCCCCCAGTGCACAGGGCAATGCTTTCCTGCTTCATGAAGCAAACCCCACTTGTTCTGAGAAATGAAAACTGTACATTAGAAAAATATTCACTGTAGGCTGTGGACTGCTAATAACAAAGGCGTAAAAGAGAAGAAAGATATTCTCTAGTTTTCTGTCTAGGTACTTTTCCTGAAAGATGGAAAACTGAGGAAATTAAATGTTTTACCTTTAGGGTAAAATGTTTCTTCTTGGGTGGATGCCAGACAGTGGTGGTTGAATGAATGAATGCCCGCAGAGGTGTTAAGGATGTCACAAGCACATATGCTTTGATGATTACAGAAAGGTCTTGAGCTTTAATGATGTCCTTGTGGTTTGATGTAGTTGATACTTCATTCCTGGAAAGTAATAAAAATATGCAGCATTAATACAGTTATTTTGCAAATGAGCTATAAGAAAATAGTGAAATAGTGACATTAGTGGAAATAGGAAATTAGCCCTTTTTCTCCCAAGTTAAGCAACAAAGTAGATTAAATCAAGTAGACTGGAACAAAGCTTTACATCAAGTCATTTTACTGATTTCAGCATTTTTAACTCTTAGTTTCCAAACACAGGAGCAACTATGTTTAGAAGGAGTGATGCTTCAGAGTATATATGGGTTACTGCATCGTGGGAATAATTAAGTGTTACAAATCCAGGATATTCAGAGTGAAAGATTAAATCAAGATTAAATTAAACGTTGAAGAAATCTAAACATCTTAAATAAAAGAAATGCATAGTCAAGGTATCCTATTTAATGCTGATTATAGTGAATTCAGAACACTCCCACCCAACCCTATGGAAAGACTGCAGTATTGTTAGCACTTCTATAATAAAGGGACAGAAACATGTGGTGCTGCATACTTCCCCTAATGAAAGCCATATACAATCATTCCAAATACTATGAAAGCCTAGAATACCTAGAAATAACCCATAATAAATCAGTTAAACCTAAGAATTGTGCAAACAACTTTGTTTAAGAAGTGACAGAGATGTCTAAAAACTGGCCTACAGCTCCCATAGTACACACAAAGAGAGTCAGCCATAGAAACAGAAGAGGAAAAAAGCAAATCTGGGAAAAAAGCAAACGCAGGAAAAAAACTGTTATTTAAAAGCTCATTACTTGGGGAAATCTGAGCTATACTTGTGCATATTCACAATGGCATTATTAATCTGTGTGTTAAAATCTCTGAGTATCAGTTTACCTCATAGAAAATTCAATGGGAAGATGACTATAGAAATTATGGGTCTCTAAGACTGATTACTGGTAAAAGACAAGGGGCTCTTCTTCAATTTCTGTGTAATTTTTGCCAATATGTGGCCTTTCCAGACCCCAATTTTGCTATCTGTTAAGTAAGTCTAATAACATCTATCTTAAAGAGAACTTTTTCTCCCCTCTGCAGAATAGCAGTTCCTCAGAACATAAAATTTGTGAAATAGTGTGATGTAGGAAACAGGACTTGATAACAGCTAAATTATCAAGTACTTCTTGGTTCTTCACCTTGGTACCAAGTACACCTTGGTTCTAAGGGAGGATCTCTGTTCGAAGGACTACATATATATGTGTGTCTATGGTAGGGGCAAAGCAGGGATAGGAGCAGGAAACATCATGACACCTAAAGATTCAGGGGTGTCTCTGGGTCTGTATTTATCTGTAGACACACTTCAATGCCTCAACATAAAGACTTAGACATTATACCCAAAACATGTGCAAACTTGGCTAATACAGAAACAAACATTCTGCAAGTATGAGATGCAATACATCCAAGTGCTCCATCTTCTGTGGTCTCCTCTTTTACTGCATTCTGCATCCTTGATTCCCAAATAATTGCGTGCTGAAGCACTGGCAGTTTCTGAGAGTAGGTTATCATTAACTTACAGCTTTGTGCTCATACTCTGCTTCCACCAGTGCTGCAGATAGGAGGCATGTGGCTGCTCAGTGATTGCGCTGCCCTGGGACACATTTCTTGTGGTGCTGGCCCTTGACAGTACAGGCTGACCAGAACAGTCTGGGGTGACTAGTGGGAGCTGCAGGTCTGAAAAAGTACCAAGGGGATGAGAAAGGAAGTCAGCAGAACATTGAAAGCAGGGACGGACTCCTGCTGCTAAGGATTAAATGTATAAAATACAACAGACAGAGAGGAGCTACCAACATCAGATGAAAATGTAAAATAACAAATGCTGAGATGATAAACATTTTTGGATCTGCTAGCAGAGAGTTTCACCGCCACTAAGCACCCCCTTCCAGCTGCTAGCTGCAGGCTGAAAGGCTTAGGTGCACATCCCACTTTAGAGGTGAGTGCAGCAATACTGCATACAAAAAGCATCCCATTTTTCCATCTTAAAAAAATAAATTGAAATCCTTAATTTCCAAATATAGAATACCAAAACTTAGTTTCTCATGGAGCACTAATTACAGTTAATGGGGATAAGAAATTTCTTTGACTAAGGACCAACGGACTTTGCTACTGTGATAACATAGCTCAATAAATAAGCACATACCCTTATTTTTATGCTCACCATTAAGGCTACAATTTGCAGCTACTGAAACCTATGGGAGTCTTAGTTCTGCCACCAAACACAGTGGGAGCAGTACCACAGTTCTCAAGCTTATTGAGGCATGTGGCTATTAACAGTAATCAAAATATTGTGATGTGAGGTCAGTCAAAGGGTAGCATTTTCTGCTTTTACTCTGCTTGATAAAAAAGGCACAAAGCCCTTATGTTGTGTCATTATTTCAAGCAGGGTAGTTTTCATTAGCTCTAACACACCTCACATTTCAAATTCTTAAGCAATGATCAGGAAAAATCAAGCTGTTCAAATTATTCCCAAACCTTATCACTTTTCTTTTTAATGACATACCGCATTGTGCTATGCTATAAATTTATTTGTACAGCTTCTTTTCTAGAGCACGCACTCTCAACTTTGGTACATGAAATAAAAAATAAAACTGAAGTTGTTTTCCTGGTCATGAGCTGTAAACATTAATAGTTTTTTATAGAAAAAAACTATTCATTTTCCCAGAGAGCCTATTAAAATAACATTGTGATTGTCTGTATTTATTGACTGTTCATCAGATCAGCTCGACTCAACCTTCCAGTCTCAACTGGGATCTAGAATTAATCTGGTCCTCTGCCTTACATGCACCATTTAGCAGCATTAAAGGCTCTAATAATCAAAACCAGGCAGTTATTTAATAGAACACGTCATGCTCAAATTATATTCACACTGACATCCTTCTGTTGTGTTATGCATTATAAGTGATTTGAACTTTGCAAGTGACTACCTGGTTTTTGACAGTACAGTGACAAAAGAAGACTCCTCTACTTACTTGACTGTTTAGTGACAACAGGAGGAAGACAGTAAACTCCCATTAAGTAATTTATTTAGCAGACTTGCTTCTGAATATGCATAGGAACCAGATCTTTAAAATCAAGCTGTATTTTTTTCCATATCTGACTTCATGTAAAGACACAAGGGCATTTTACTATGGCAATTTCTACCCTGTAGACAGACAATGTCATTTCACTATGGCAATTAGCAATGGTCCCATGTAACTACTCCTATGCATCACTTTAGCTACTTAAAAGAAAGTAAACATTTTACTGAAAATAATAACATGGCAGAGAAGGGCTGTACAGATCATTACACAAGAGAAAGCGATGTGTCTTTTCCTTTTAAAAACACTAATTTTCTAATTGTATTGCTAAAGCAATAAGTAACTACTCGCAAGACAGAGTTTGAAAATAATGAGATGAGGTTTGTGTACCTGTCTTTATCCCTCTTAAATGAGAGTTTTAGCTGTTTCGGGGAAAGAAAAAAGATTACTTTGACATTAATTTGCTTGTTACTACCCAGTGGACCATTTCTTGGAGCTGGATATAACAAAGTAATACAAATAGATAGGCACAGATGAAAAACACAACTGTCCTGGAATTCTCAAACTACTGGGTAGAAGATCCTTAGTATTGCCCTAAGTCATTGCAAAATGCCTCAACATAAAAAAAAAAAAAAACAACAACAACAACAAAAAAAAACAAAAACAAAAACAAAAACAAAACAAAAAAAACCCCAAAAAAACCAAAAAAAAAAAAAAAAAAAAAACAAAAAAAAAAAAAAACCACAAAAAAAAAAAAAAACCAAAAAAAAAAAAAAAAAAAAAAAAAAAAAAAAAAAAAAAAAAAAAAAAAAAAAAAAAAAAAAAAAAAAAAAAAAACCCAAAAAAAAAAAAAAAAAAAAAAAAAAAAAAAAAACAAACCAAAAAAAAAAACAACCACCAAACAAACAAAAAACCACACCACCCACATCCCCCCTCCTCCCACAAAACCAACCAACCAACAAACAAACAAAATCACCTGCCATGTCTTAAGGAAGAGAAGGTTAAACAAATTTCAGGGTGCTGATGATTAGCCTTGAAAACTAAAAAAGGGCAATACTCATAAATTATGCCTCTTCTGTAAAGCATTCTGTTTGTACAGTGCCTTACACCCCTTTATTGGTTTTGTGTTGGCATCCCCCTGGGAGATGAGCCCATTACAAGGGGTCTCTAAGAAGAAGTGAGACTATCACTAGGTGCTTACTCCTTTGAGATGACACAGAGCATGTATACCATCAGGGAGAGTTAAGAGGGAGTGAGACTTCCTCACTTTGCTAAATCTACTCCTAGTAATCGATGAACATAATTATCATCATAATAAAGAGACATCAGTAGGGTTGAACTGAGCACACTCAGCTGCATCAGTTCTCATGGCAACTCTTCACCTGCTCCTGCACTCAAAAGCAGTAACAGTGTTTATTAGAGCTGTGTATTTGTTAATCAACTTTATCATCAATGAAAATTAGCCTGCAGTGCCTTTACTGTTTGCAGTAATTGCCATGTTTTTCCATCTTGAAATCACTCTACAAGCTGTTGTTAATTAAGCAGTCCTCTTGAAGTACGTAAACATCAACATTTTTTAGTGGAAGAGGTGAAGCAGGCTCAGCAGTTAACGAGTCAGGCAGCTTGGGAAACCAAGTTAGAAGAAGTCCCAGCACCCTAATACCATGTCCAGACTACATCTCCTCTCTCAAAATTGTATCATTTGTCATTTGTAAATCATAATTTTTGTAGCAGACTCTAAAGATCAAAGGAAAAAAAATAAACAAAAGAAGATAATTTTTCTTTTTACAGTGGCTATGCAGTAATGGAAATGTTACACAAAGTGCTATTTTTGCTGAAGAGCAGCTGCAGGCTTTGCCACAAGTATTTTTTGCTGCTGCCATTTTTGATGCTCCAGTGTAAAGCAAAAGACCTATGGCTGGATACCTGCTTTCACTTTGAAAAAAACACAAAGCTTCATTTCCTTGAAATTCTGGCTTGAATAAGTTTTCTGATGCTGACATCTCTGGAATGGTACCATTGAAAACACTGACATCAACACCACTTTACCTCTGCCTAGGGTGTTCACTGTGAAGCCATGCTGATGAGTAAGGAGGCCACTACATGTTCTCACCTGAATTCACACATTAACCCAGCAGCAGGTAAAACACAGACCTGAGACAAGAACAGCTGCATGGCATATGCAAAGAGGAGGTATAAAATCCACCAATGCAAGTTAAAACCTCTAGATCAAAAACAATAAGCACCTCTTTGTCACATGAACTGGTGGCAGATACTGTTCTGTCAACTGCAATCTCTCAAAGTACAACAGTCAAACAGATCAGTTGGCAGTGACAACTGATCCCTAAAGCAGCAGCCTCACTGACACCTCACTGATGAGGCCTTTCAAGTGTTTTACACAGCTGTGACTTCTTGCTCCTTCCCCCCCCATCTCTGGCTCACAAGTTATTTACTTGTCTTTGGCTCAGAGTTCTGAAGTGTAACATGCAATTCAACGCACACACAATAAAGAATAGCTAATTTAAGAGTTGCAATGTGTGGCTGAGCAAAACGGTTTACCAATACCTAGAAGTACATTTGGACAAATTAAGAATTCCTAGAGCAAAGGAGGCTGCAGCTACCTGAACTGGTGGTGAACAGAATACTTAGGTTAACACAAACGTCTGGTCTACAATGGCAAGGAATTCAGTAGGAGAATACCCTACTCATTGAACTAAGTAACTTATGGTTGAAAGAGAAGGAAACAGAAGATGAATGAGAATGTGTCCTCTTCTTTATCTTTCCTCCCATAGTATCCTTTGATGTTACGAGGAAGTTTATGATATGGGTTTTTTAGTTAATTTCTTACTTTGTGCAAGATCAAATAGACTTTTTATATTACATTAAAAATATTGCATATTTTATGCACTTCAAACATGAGCAAGGAACAATTAAGACTATTGTTTGTGAGAAAAAGGTCATTTATTTCTCAAGTGCCCATCAACTGTCAGATGTGTAACAAACATTTCAAGAGTGATTGAGTCACCTTGGGAGCTCCTGTTTATTTAATGAAGCACAAAGCTAGAGATTGAATGAAATGTAACAAGTGCTGTAATTTTTTCTGAGCCAAACACATCGTTGATTTCTTTCATAAAATGAAATTGTAAACTCAGCACATTTGTACTTGCAAGGTATTCATCTGATTGCTTTTCTTTTTAGCAGGAAAAACATTGCTTTAGAACCTTAAAGTACACTGATGCTGAAACTGTACAGCAGCCTTTCCATCTGCACAGAAGTCTTATGAACATCTTCCTAGATTTTCACAGTGGTAGTCTGTCTACAACAGAAGCCTCAATTCTCTGACATGAAAAAAAAAAAAAAGAGAATGGCACCTCATGTAATTTGTCAGCAGTTTCTACAGTACAATACTCAGGAGCTACTGATAATAGATGCTCTCTGTCAGCCTTGCAGGTCTGCATTCTGACAGGGCACCTCGATGAGTTAGAAGAACTCCATATTGCATTCTGTTCTGGGATCATACATTTTCCTTACTGGTGTGAGGAACACTTACTGGCGTGCTGGAGCACAAAGAGCTTATCTGTGATACAGGCAAGTTGTATTGCTACAACCTGGTCCTCTTCTAGAATTTACAGCTGGGCCATTTTCCAGCCTCTGTAGGTTGGAAAGGTGTGTTTCACAGCTGCAAAGATTGCTCCACACCAGGAGATGCCTAAAAGCTTTCACAGATTCTTAGGCAGACTTCTGAGTCCTCCAGGACAAGGAATTTTGATCAAAATAAAGCCTAGTAACCTTTGGCTCAATCAGGTACAGCAACCCACTCTAAGATCCATAACTGTGAAATCAATTAGCATTGAAAATGAATTTTTTTTCCGTTTTTCAGTGTTGATTTTGGAGGATGGATGATTTCACTTGAACTACTGCCACTACATGCCTTGAGACTTGTCACAGAAAGCAGATCTATTCCATTCAATCACCTCCTGCTACCCACTTGATTTTTGGATGAAAAGACTGAAACAAAGACTAGTAATGTACTATGGCTTACACATTATGCCCTCAGGTTGCTAAAGAAAGAGAGAGAACCTTTAGCACTCAGTTTTATGACCTATGCATTTAGAAAAATGTGGCTGTGAAACCCAAAGTAAATGATGAATATTTGAAGCAAACTAGAAACACTAGGGGCAACCCTAGCCCCCAGTGAAGTCCTGGAAAAATTTGCATTGAGTTCACTGGAATATGGTTTCTTGCTTGAAATGTAGTATGTGATGGTCTTGATATGCGTTATGAGCTTTATTTGCAATGCCAACATTGATGCAAGTCCAATATCCTGCCCACTGCTGACTTCTGATTCAGCTGCCCTTAAAAGCTTTCCACATTAAAAAAAAAAATGCAGTGATCCTACCCTCTGTAATATACTTAATTTCAAAGCAACACACTCTGAATATTTAGAATGAAGAAATGTCAAACTACTTGTCATTTCTGGAAGTTTAAACTATCCTAAATAGGTTTAGTATTAAAAACCAAATAATTTATAGTAAAACAGATCTAGAGGTAAATTAATTTAAACTGTGGGTTGAAATGCACTGAAATTCATTGTGAAGTTTCAGAGTTAAAAAGGTACAATTATGACAGTGCTACATTTGTATTCTGCTGTTTATTTTTCCCTTTAGAAACATCAACAAATACGGCTTCAGTTTAGATTAATCACTTATCATGTTTTTTGCCTCTCTGTTTTGGCAGGTGCACGAAAAACAGTATTTACAGTATTAAGTATAGTATTTGTGTCTTCATTCCTAAAGCATCCTAAGTAGAGGGTTTTTCCAATTTTTTTCCAACATTTTTCAGAAACACTGCTTCTCCTGTGTGCACCCTTCATACTAGAACTTAATTACACAGACAAGCTATAAAACTTTGGAAAAAGCAACCCAGTGAAAATGCTGGCTGACTGTCGCATGATTAGAGCCACAATTCTGTACTAGTGACAGGGCAGAATACAGAAGAGTATAGGCCAAGTAATTAACTAATTTAGCTGCCTTACTTCTTTTCAAACTCTAATATTTGCTGTTACATTGCTATTCTTATCAAGCTGAGATTTGACACTGCTGTAAAACAATGAAATTCCTGCCCCACATAGTTTATAATCAAATTAACTGGAAAAAAATCAGATGCTGGTTTTATTGGCCACTCTTGAGGCTCTTATTAACTTTAGTAGCAGAAAGGTAATAGGCACAAACCTGATCAAAACTGGTGTACAAATATTTATAAAGGCCAGCTGCCAAAAGAAATGCATCTCCCTATAAAAAATTAGGTTCCTGTCTCAAAGATATTGAACTGTTACAACAGAAAATAAATTTGCTCTATAACTTCCCTCTTCCACAGGTGGCTTTACTGTGTCTTGCTTTCTACCCTCAGGTCATAACCTTTCATGATGACTCCAGAGTAACCCTAGGACACTGCGGATAGGCAGCAGGAGAAGAAAGCTAGCACAGGGTTAGCACCAGACCATAAACATATTACAGAGTGGGAGCACAGTCACACAACTGGACTGTCTTGGCTCTCCCTCCAGTACAATTTTATTAGGCTCATGTCTATCCAAAGACCACCTGTGTGATTAATGCTGCTGGCCAGCCCAGCAGGAGATCATGGGAGCACACAAGGCTGGCAGACACCTGTTAAGTCTCTGCACTAGTGACACTAATAAACAGAAACATAGAAGGAAGGCACATGGCCAAAGTATTACTCAAAAAAAGGATCAATGATTTGCACAGGTAGAGAAAACGGCTATGCATGGCATGGGCTGGGCACTGGAAGTGATGAAATGAGACATATGGTTACATGGAAAGACAGACTAGTTTGGATTCCTTAGGGAACAGGAAAATTAGGGAGGCAATGCTATAAGCAGTTCCACTACTTTCCCAGGCAAAACCTGTCAAATATAGTATTTGTTGTGTACGCATCAGGATGCCTTTCCTGTGCCCTCTAATAAACCTGGGCAATTCTGCTCACATTGTGGACTTTAGTCCTCTCCATCTCTTGGCTGGGAGTAGTTCCAGGAGACAGCCAAGCCCAGTTCTAAGCCCACATGTGGTGGGTTACCAGGCATGAACACCTGAAATCTCTTTGACAGTCATTCTTCAACCTCAGAGAGCTTCTAGGTCCAAGTCATTTGCAGGAAGATTTAATTTCCAGATCACTACAACTGCTGCAGCTTTTGCTGACCTGAGCAACGAATTCCAGGAGCCTTCCTTGCTTATCCATTAGCTATATCAGAACCTTCTCAAGGTCCAAGTCCCATATAGTGAACAGACACCAGGCACTTGAGTAAAAACTGGGCCAACTGCCCTGCAAAAGCAGTTCAAACAATCCTCTCAGACTGTGCATACTGAATTCTAAAATCTGTTACTATTCTTATGCCTCATCACAAATCCATTGCCATAAATCCACATGCCCATCTTCCAGCAACCCTGTCTTCAGTGGTAATCCAATTTATCCACACACAGCATGTATTTTTAAACTTTTTGCTCCTCTAGTCTTCTTCCACACTGATTTTCCTAACTTTATTCTCTTCCCAGCTTCTTTCCTAAAAAGCAGTCATCACTGGGACGTGCATTATTTCTCCCCACCCCACAGAGATAGAAGCAATACAAAATGTCAGACTGACAAAAACATTCTCCATTAAAGAGAAAGAGCAAAGAAACAAGCACTGGCCTAATATTTAGTATAAATCATTTCCTTTATACAGGAAAGGGCTATGAGAATGGGCATGCTGTCTTAAATACAAAGCCTAGCAGTTCAACAGTTGCACAACAAGAAATAAAATAACATGAAAAAACTCCAAACCACTTTACCACGGCTTATCAACATCAACACCGTCATAGCCATGGTAAATCCAGTAATCCCATTTTTGCAGCCTTGCTGCCTGGTGTTTCTTTCTACAACTTAATATGTCTTTAATTAGAGAACATAATTCTTTGTGTTTTCACTTTTACAGGAAATTGCTTGGCTCCTTGAAGGCTGACTAAATGACAGTAATAACAAACCAGCCGATCCTCTTTAACAGGAGTTGCAGAGAAACCCTCTTGACTCAAACGCACAAGAGTGAAAGTACATAACTGATTTGAAAGGAAATAAACTGTACTGTGGAGGAAATACTGATGAGAACTGTTCTTTCTGTGAATAATTTTAAGATTGAGGATCAAAAAAACCCTGCTAATTGGCAACTCTGCTGTTGTTGGAAAGAGAGATCTGTTGGAGAATGCAAGCAAAAAAAAAAGTGGAAAGAGCTGGCTTTATCAGATGAATGGAAGTGGGAGTATCTGAAGTCTCACCTCTAGACTAGTTTGCTCTAACTTTTTGTCCACTGAACCTGAAATCAAATTATTTACCCTTCTGATTCTAATTTCACCTTTTATGGATGAGTTCCACTCATTCTAAATTACACATCACATATCCAGTGATACTGAACAGATTAATTCATGGGTTAAAACCAAGGCCTGGTCTATACAGAGATGAACCCACTGTATACCACAGTCTAAATTCCCATTCCTGTCAGTGTACATCAGTGTATTCTATACAGTCAGTGTGGACCAATTCATCTAACCCTGAATTATGCTGAAAGTAAATGCTCTTTTGGGCTTGCTTACTCTAAATACCAAGTGTTAAATTCAGTATCCACAAATAGACATCTATTGCCATCTAGGATACCACATGCTATCCCTCTGAACCTCTAGCTGCTGGACCAAAAGGAAGTGGGTCCTGTGCTCAATCTGCCTATTCTACTGGGCATGCTGGACTCTCCATAGCATCTTAGGTATCATGAGAACCTTGTGTTGAAATAGCTATCTCAGCCCTAGGCCACATGCTGATGTGGAGATACCTAGATTTAAGAGATAGATTTTTTTTATTTTTACTTTAAAATACTTCAGCTAATTTAGGTTCAAAACCTTTCTTATTGGTAACAGAAGAGTGAGGGATGGGCCTTTTTCTGTATGATATTCTTCAGCAGAGTGCTAGAATAATCCTCCTTTGCTGTGTGGGTTAATATTCAGATCCCTGCTGCACAGAACATGTATTACTGTGATTTCAATTGGATTTCAACATCAGTCACAAGGCCTTTTCTCTTTGCCAGGAAAGCACTAAAAATATAAATAAGGAATAAGATGCTTACAAATGGCCCTTCGGTGAAGACAAGATGTGGCAGGTTGACCCTGGTTATATGCCAGGTGCCCACCAAAGCCTCTCTATTACTCACTTGGACAGGCAAGAGAAACTGTCATTAAATGCTTGTGAGTCAGGATAGGGAGAGATCACTCATTAATTACCATCATAGGCAAAAAATGTGTGGATATTAATTGAATTTATTACCAATCAAACCAGAGTAGGATAGTAAGAAATAAAACTACATCTTAAACACTTTCCCTTCGTCCCTCCCTTCTTCCCAGGCTCAGTTTTACTTCTGAGTCACTACCTCCTCCTCCCTGCAGTGATGCAGGGAGAGGGGAATGGGAGCTGTGGTCAGTTCATCACAGATTGCCTCTGCCCCTCCTTTCTCCTCAGTGGGAGGACTCCTCGCATTCCAGCATGGGGTCCCTTCACCATGGGAGAAAGAGAGCCCAAGGAGAGTCCTTCCCACAGGCTGCAGTTCTTCATGAACTGCTCCAGTGTGGGTCCCTCCCATGAGGTGCAGTCCTTCAGGAACAGAGCACGCCAGCATGGGCTTCTCTCTCCACAGGTCCTGCCAGAAGCCTTCCCAAAGGGTCACAGCTTCTTCCAGGCATCCACCTCTCCTGGCCCTGGGTGTGCCACAGGCTCAGGCAGATCTCAGCTCCCAGTGCCTGGAGCACCTCCTCCCATTCCTTCTTCACTACTCTCTCCAGGTGCTGTTGTGCAATTGTTTTATTTTCCTTCTTAAATATGTTATCCCAGAGGTGCTACCACCACAGTTAATGGGCTCAGCCTTGACCAGCAGCAAAGTCATCTTGAAGTTGGCTGGCATTGACTCTGCTGGACTTAAGGGAAGCTTCTGGTAGCTTCTCACAAAAGCCACCCCTGTGGCCCCCCACTACCAAAAGCCTGCCACATAAACCCAGTACAGGAGAAAGGAGATAACACAGAACAGCTAAATAGAAGGGTCATATACAAAGTGGCTTGTACCACATTTATGGACAGCAGTGCAAATGCACATATTTTAAAGAGAAAGCTCTGTAGCTAGTAAGTGCCTCTTGTGTTTGTGGCTTTGTGGTAGTAAAATACCACTGCAACTGGTCTTTCTTCAAGTAGCAGGGAGAACCAATGCTTTTCAAAGGCAATCTGTTACAACATGAGCAGAACCTATCAATTTCGCTAGGCAGTGGTGAGGCATAACTGGGTAGCAAGTACCTACAGAGACTAATTCAACACACCTATTTTAAATACATATTTTAAGACAAAAAGAAGTAGCATTTGTACATATGTCTCTCTCTCTACTGACTTAAATGGAAGAGCAGAATATCGCTTTCAGAAGATACCTAGCTTCTAAATGGTTAAATGAGATGTAGTGAATCCTTTCCTTCTGTTAAATTTAGCATATATATAAAAAAGCGAGAAAGAGAGGGAAGTTTAAATAGACCTAATAAAGAGTACAACAGTTTTTTTCCAGTTTCTATTCAAAGATGAATTTTACCCATGGTAAATTAGAATTCTTTGGAAACTCGCCCATAACCTTTAAACTTTTCTGGTTGATGATCTTAATACACAATAAAGGCTTTTTATCAGTAAATTATGTCTGGATGGGAACCAAACTCTCAGTCCTACTCCTTCTCCATGCCACAACATTTTTGTAAAGCTGAACAAACATATTACACCAAACCCAGGGCACAGAAGTGAAAATACCAATACTATATTAACACAAAACAGTCCAAAAAGAAGACACAGACAAATTATTTCTGCAATATGCAACAGCTGAACAATGCAGTATCTTTACCTGGAAAGATACTGTATAATTGTAATCTATATTTAAGTGTGTTTAAAATGGATTATCAATCCTTCATTTTTTTCCCTCTATGCATTCATGGCTAAAAATAAAAATTAATTGTAAGCTTGACAGTATCATTTCAGAAACTTCCTGTGACAACTATTAAAAGACCATCATCACATATTCAGATTTGAAGAAATCAGATTACCTGAAAAGGCTTTTGTTATCTGGCATAATCCCTCTTTTCTGCAAAGAAAATGCTGGATTTCTGGAAGTAGGTTTACCTGTATGCAAAAAAAAGGAAGCTTTAATGATTTAATTCAAAAAACATTCTTTTTTCTTCAATGGAAAATGCCTTCAATGGGTTTGGGTTTAATCTATCCGAGACACCTCATGTGCAAAAGTCCCATCAGTGTCAAGAGGAAATAATAACTTTGCCCTCCCTGCAATGTTGGAATAATGAAGTTAAGGTGTGGACTCTTCCTCCATGTCCATAACAACGCAAAATTTTAAGTCTGTATTTCTCCCTCTGGCTGCTGAGCGTTGACCTATTCCCTGTCCCCTTTTCAGTCTCTGCAGCTTCTCTGTTCTGTCCAGTTACCAACCACTGTCTCTCCCTGCACTGAAATACCCTATGCCTCTTGAATTGTGTGCTTGGGATCAGTAATGAGCTAATGTAGCTAAATCACAGGCAGGCTCTGCAGCAAAACACTGTTGCCCTTTGGTATGGACATGCCAGCAGCAAGTAATGTTAGTTCAATATTTAAAGTTTTTCAGAGGAATGGGCCATCTGGTTTAAGTCCCTGCTCTGCTGCAGACTTCCTGAGAGAACCTGGGCAAATCCTTTGATCACCTTGGGTATCAGTTATTCATGTGTAACACATCTGGACATTGCAGCATGCTGCCAGGATTATTATATTGCACAGCGTTAGAGGCTCAGATACGGTAATATAAGCAGAATGAGAAAAAAGCAGTTTGCAGAAGCCTGGGGTGCTTTATTATCTGAGCATATTCAAAGCATGCATATTTCTAGCAAACTATAACTGCCATGAAAGTTTCACTTTGCATACACTTTGATATGGCATCCTGTCCCAGGGAACCCCAGTGTACGTGCTCGAAGCTCTGACTTCTGTGGACACCAGTGGTTTATTCTATCACCAGAGGCACCTTTTAAAAGCAGCTCCATTTCTCTCAGACCTTCAAGCTGGAGTCAATAATTTAGAGTCTTGCCATAATTATCTGTGCTATTTTACTTAAAATACAAGTCAAACTCTATGCATAGGTTGGTCACATTTTATCAAAGAGTGCAGTTTGTATCCCTCACACACTTTTATCAACAGGTTGGGTGTTTACATAGAAATAACATATCTAAGTAACCTAAACTGTGCCTACAACATGCTCAAGTGAGAAAAAAACAAAAAAGCAATCCTGAAAATTCCAAGATAATTGGTACTACTGATGCTTTGGACAATGAGGATGCAGGTTGCAGTGCCAGAGCAAAGAATTCCCTCGAAAGCTCTGGTCCAGATTGCACATTACTGATTGTAGGAGCACTGTCACTATTTGGAGAAGTGCCTAAATTGTGTTTACAAAGGAGGAATTACATTAGGTGAAACTCAGTGGTGATATAAGATATGAAGCCTAAATTCATCCATCTCTATCTTCTGCCTACACTATCACTCTGAAATATTGCATGCATTTTCTAATTGTTTCTCACCATTTCCAAATTCTCTTTCCCAATAGGAAAAATTGCTTAAATAATTTCCCTTGTAGACACTTTTGCAGCAAGATATGCTGGTTGAGTGTGGCTAAGAATGCAAAAGTTTGAGCAAAAGGAGAGAAAAGGGATATTTGACACTGAGTTGTAAAAATTTTCAGTATTTACACTGAAATACTTACAACCAAACTAGCATACTACATTCAAACTAGAAATTGCTTTTGATAACTGGGTGTGATATAAAGAAGAAGGAAATGTTGGTACCTGAGAAGTATTTCTTAGTAAATAGAAAACACGAAAAAACCTTCATTTCTGCTAAACCATGCTGCTGCAGTATAAAATAAACATTTGATAGTTCTCTTTTTATGAGTGAGGGCTGAAAATCTGGGCTAGCCTCTCCTTCCATTCCCACAAAGGATAACACAATCTCATACCTTCTGGAAAAGCTCTAAATTACGCAAATCTTCTGTTTGAAAGCAGCCAGTACCACCATTTTTTCTGGAAGATAAGCAGATGAAAAGATCCCAAGGGTTCATACCACCTATCCGGAAAGAAAATAAGCACTTTGAGAAAGAAAATATCACTCAATTCTTATTTGCATAAAAAAATACTTAGAGCAAAATTCTGAAGAACAGCAGACTGTTGGAGAGCTAATTACATGAACAGCTACAGGTGGCAGAAGGATAAATGACATACTTGCTACCACAGTTCAAGCTTTGAAACTATATTTAGGTGTTTCACAGTGGGCATTCCCTGTTATTCCTGCCTACTGATGTCCAAATCCTGATGTTTGACCTGTTTATCATTCAGAAATTAATTGGTAACATGATGCTGCTTTAAGTTGTTCTTTCTTTTTTCCTCAACATGCATGCTTATAACATGTAGCCAGTGTTATTTTGGTGTAGTGGATTCCTAAATATTAGACACCAGGCTGCCAGATCTAGAACTGATGCACAAGTGGGAATTAGATTGCTAGCTTCTGAGCTAATGTGATGCTTCCTTCCTGGGACAAAGCTGACCCGAAGATACAAATAGGTCTTCAACTTGTTCGTATCTCAGCATGTGATGTGGTGTAGAAATGCCACTGTTGCTTCAAATAACCTTGGACAGCTTCCTCACATGGTCATTTGTTTTCTTCTGTATATAGCCTTTGTTATCTGGACCAGTTAGAGATGGTGGCAGCTCACAACAGAATTATTACATCTGTTGAGGACACCATGAATATGTTCAATAAAGGGTAAATTATTTCACTGACAGGAAGACAATCAGTAATAAAGAACTTACAAACAGAAAGGGCAGTTAGAGAAGCACTACAGCATCCAAGGGTATAGAATCACGTCTCAAAGCTCCCTGCAGAATAGCTACTTGAGGGATGGGCTGGTTCTTTTTCCCAAGGTTGGGAAGATTACATGTATGTTATTCCATTTTGTGCTATCCATCTGTGATACCTTCTTAATTTTATTAGGTTACCTCCTTAATTTGGTCCCACTGATAGCCCAGAGGTATTTATTTTATTTATTTCCTTTCTTTCTGTCTCCAGAATGTATTTTTTTTTTCCTATCCCAATCGTGATTACAAATGTCAAGCAAGGTAAAGATTCCACTTAAAGAGATTTAACACTCATATTATGTTAAGTACAGTAATGAACTGATTGTGTAGAATGGATCCAGTACTATGAAAGTAACTATCACTTTTTTATGTTTATAAGCAGTGCAACAAAGCTGAAGAGATCAATTTTCAGTTACACTGTATTTATTACTGTAACAAGTTCTTCAATTTCACATTATGAGAACCAGTATTATGGTATAAAAGTAATTAGGGTATATGAAATTTAGGCAAGACAGATTCACTACATGCTTCTTTGTGAAAGAAACAACAAAAAAACCCTGCAGGTAGATAAAAATGTCACAGATAGCAAACAAACGAAGCATTAAAAAAATGTACAAGCAAATACCTCATTTTAGTGCAAAAGTTTGGCAGTGCTAACAACCTACTCAATGACCTCACCAGCTATGTAATTATCAGATAAGCAAGATGTTATGCTTCTGACTAGTAAACACCTTTGAATAAATCATTATAATTGCATATAAATCACAATGTCTAGTTGTGTGCAAATTGAAAGGGAGCTGGAGGGGACTCCATTTCTCAGAAGCAGCTCATTTCCTTCCCTTGTTTATTGTGACACATCCTGCCCTGGGAAGAATTTGATCCCTGACTCTGGAGGATATGCTGCACTGTGTATTTGCCTTCAGGATACATCAGAATGATCAATATGAATGTACCTAAGGGAAGGAAAGGAAAATATACCCTCAGATCTGGTGTGCTTCTGAGCCAGTGCCCAGGAAGCAGAATAGTTCAAGAGAGCTTGAATGCCTGCCATTACTTGTGTTTTCTATTCAGAGTAATTAAACCTCTAGCCAGTTATTCCAGTACAGAACAATCAGAACTGAAACATGTCTATTTATAGAAGTCAGGAGACTTCCTATGAGAAAAACAGTGTGCACCTAGTGCTGTCTCTCAGATTCAGGCTGACAGAGCAGTGTGACTTCTATTTAAATGTATCGATATATTCCTCATAAGCTATACCTGAAAAAACATTATTGGAAAATAAAAACAAAAAAGTCATGGGTTACAACAGCTATTTAGTTCTAGAACAGGCTCCTCTAGGAATCAATTTTGCCTCAAATTTGCCCATGTCATTCCTTCCAGAGCTTAACTTTTTGTGGAAAATGAACATCTATGATCAGGAAACCAATAGTCTGTCTTCCTTCTGCATATTTAATAATAGCAGAACTATATCTCAGGAAAAAAAGTGCTACTCTTAGAAGTATTCCAACAACATGACATGGGCCATGCAAAGGATGGAAGATCCCTTTCACAGACCTTATTTTTAAAGTAAAGCAAGATACACATGAGCTAAAACATTCTACAATGAAAGAGAAAGAACAAAAGTGATAGTAATAATAAACACCATCTGCATGGAAGGACTCATGTTTCAAAATGTTTCTAGAGACTTTAATTAAGAAGCTTTAATAACGTCCACAATTTTCCATTTTCAATGTACACACTGTACATTTTTGCTGGTTTCCCGCAGACTTCAAACCAGAAGCAGGCTTTTACAGGACACTTGAAGGGGAAGGTTAAAAAGAATGCTTCATATCTGAACAATTTAATTACTAGCAACTTGCATTAAGCTTTTCCCACAGAATGAACTTTTTCTCTAGTTATGGAAATCCTGTTTGCTTTATTCAGCAAATCAGTGTAGCTCAGCACACAGGAGGGGTAGATCAGTTAGACAGTATGAAATCACACCTTATGCAGATACTCTCTACTCTTTGTATTATTTTGCACTTGGACAAGTAAAAGAGTGATAACAAGATCAAAATATGCAATTGCATGTTCATCTGCTCTCTGAATATCTTTTCAAATCAAGACAGTTTAATTCAGCCTGTTAATATTAAGGCCTTGTATACACAAGGAATGCTCATCTGCGGAATTACATCTAACTATGCAGGCAAAGTGAGCTTTAAGTGGATACATGCTGGCAGCATGATGCTTTTATTCACCTGTCTTTTGCCAGCTCTTAGCTTCTCTCCTGCAGTCTTTGTAGTCATCATTCAGTCCCATCTCAAAAAGTATTTGTAACTACAATGTGTTGCAGTTACAAATCTCATGTTTACCTAAGAATATCAACCTGAGTTTCTACTTCAATTAATAGTAGTACAGCATGATTTGATTGAAATCTGATGTGATCACCTTTATTCTGAATGAGTCAAAGAACATGCTATTCAATCCCGAAAGGAATAACCTTCAACTGAAATTTGATGTAATGTACAAATTTTAATTTTCAATGAGATAGTGCTGTTTTCATTGTCTTTGACACTGATTTATCATTTGAAATAATTAAAATAGCTAATGTGGAAAAAATAATTTAAAATATAATAGTCTAGGGAGAAAAGCAAAGATTTTTTTTAGCAGCAGAGGAAATAGCAGTGCGGACACCAATAAAAACATTTAACTTTTTCTGTAACAATATTCTGCAGAGAGTTTTTGTATTCTGATATAACAGACCAAAGTTAACAGAAACCAAATGAGAACTGTAGGATTTAATGGGGTTTCAAGTTTAGAGATAAATTTCAAGAATTTCTGAAGGTGATTTCTAAAGAAAAGTGATTTTATTCCAGTCACTGAAATGATCATGTTCTCCCCATGAGCTATGGAATTGGAGGCTAAATTTTGAAGGAAAACTGTCAGACGCATGCATCTCTGGAACTTTTAATCTCTTAGGAGTATATAATGTAATTTAATCAAATGACTAAGTTCCATTTCATTACCATAGGCTGAAATTTGCAGTATTAATGTTTCCATCCTGAATTTTGAAATAAAGAACTTTGAAAAAAAAAAAAAAGAACATTTGGGTTTATTTTTATTTTAATCTCAAGTAAATTTGTAATTTTGCATTTGCTCACACCACTACCTTGAAATTAATCAGTTTATGAGCGCTAGAGGAAAAGAAGACAAGAAACACCCAGCATTTGTTTGTCAAAAACTTATTACATAAAAGTATTTATTTTCTCCTGACAGAGTAACTGATCTAGTAAACAGAAATCAGAGTAACTGATTTAGTGAACAAAGCAAATATTAGCAATGAAACAATTTGACTTTAGTAAGTCTTTAGACATTGTTTCCACATAACATACCTATGAGGTGATTGCACAGCTATTTGAAAAAATTAAGTCTAATCCACTGTCAAAGTGGTGTTCTTTTGGAGCAGAACCTCAAAAGATACTCCACTGTACATTCAGCTCTGATCAAATTTTTCGGTAACAAATTGGATGGTGGAATAATAAGTGCATCTATAAATAGCAAATGACACCAAGTTGAAAATCTGGACTTTGCAAAGCATGGTCAGAATTCAAAATAATTCTGGTAATTGGACTAGATTCAACCCAAGGAAATTCAAAACAAGTTAAAAGTGCCATAGTTCATAAGAAGAAATCAAATGGAGAGGTACAATTTGCCATTAGAGCACTACTGCAGAGAAGGACCAAATTTATAAACGGCATATGAACTAACAATACAATATTGTTGCCAAAAAAAAACCCAACCAAACAAACAAAAAAAACCAACCAACCAACAAGCAAATATAAATAAGTCTTCAGCTGTTGGCAAGCACTTATTGATGCTGAAAGAGTTGAATCCACTCCATTAAAATTTCAGTTTTAATTTATTCCATGCCAATTCCCCCCAGAATTCTAAACAGTAGAATTGTAACCAAACCTGCTTATGAGGGTTATGGTGGTAACAATGATCAGGGGTTAATCCTTCTGCTTCATTTTGTGTTAGTCATACCTTTGCAGTAGCACCGTTCCCCGGTTTTGGAAAATACGGTTTCAGTAGGGAGTTAGACAAAGGAGATAGATTTTGGAAGACCTCCTACAGGGGCTGACTTGGATGGAGTCAATTCTTTGTCTAGCAACTCACACAGTGATGTCTGTTTGATTTGATACCAAACCAGTTTACAACACGCCATTGTTTTAACTATTTCTGGGTGTCAGTGCCTTCTTGGTATCTCACTCTGGCCTGCAGCAAGGAGGCTGGGATGGTCACGAGGCTGGAAGGGGACACAGCCAGGACAGCTGACCCCAACTGGCCGAAAGGATATTTCATACCATATGATGCTGTGCTCAGCAGCATATGCTGAGGGAAGAAGGAAGAAGGGAGCAGGGGGAAGACACACACATTCCAAGTGATGGCGTTTGTCTGCCCAACTAACAGTTAGGTTCCATCCATTATGAAGCTCTCGTCCTGGGGATGACTGAACACCTGTCTGCTCATAGGAATTGGTGAATTAATTCCTCATTTTGCTTCGCTTGCAGACACAGCTTTTGCATTCCCTACTAAACTGTCTATCTCAATTCATGAGTTTTCTCACTTTCACCTTTCTGATTCTCTCCCTCTTCCCACCAGGGGGAGATGAGCGAGCAGCTGGCTGCTGCTTTGCTGATGGGGTTAAACCACAACACCACAGAATAAATTTTTACCCACCCAAAATAAGTTGTCTCTTTAATCACTGGAGACAGGATACAAAGTAAGTATTTTAATTTGCTGCAAGGGATACATAAAGAAGAGTTTCTAAACACATGTGTTAAGTACTGGAATACCTTACTCTAAGGAGGCTATAGAACCCCTGCCAAGGGAGATCCTGAGATTTGTACAGGATCATTTTTTAAGAGAAATTCGTGTCAGCTCTACTTGAAATATATTTTCAGGCACCTCTAAGCTGCATGGATGTAAAGAGAATATTTTCAGGAAAAGCTATTGTTTACATATTGATGCATTCAACTGTATTCAGTTACAGCATGTTGTAATCCTGCTCTGTAAAAAAAAAGAAGTGTAAGTTCTAGATGAATGTAAGTTTTAGCTTCTTGAGTCATGAGTCCTCATAGTAAACAAGGGAAAAAAAAAAGTCAACCTCCTCTGCTCCTGCATGGTAATGGAGGGAGCACAGACTGTACTGAGTTGGGTGAGGAAGCATGTACATATGGAAGAAGCTGTTTGTGCACAAATCCTACTTTAAACTGGACAGAGGAATATGCTGGGCTTCAACCCTGCCATGTAGTCAATTTATAAGAGCCAATAGTTTTCTAGCCAGGAGTTTAAAGTGGAAGCACTAACAGATGTCTGAAAGACAGAACTTCTGCCTCACTTACTGCCTCCAGATTCTAGACTGAATTTTATGCTCTTCAGCATCTCAGTGGGCAGGAGCATCAGGCAGGCTATGTGACGGGGTCTGGGGATGTGGGAATTCTACACCTCTGAAGATCTGAGTTTCGCAGATAACACTCCAGGGGAAAATATCCTTTCAAGCCTATTTCTGGTTACAGCAGTATGGCTGTCTTGTTGTGCAAATACCAGAATGCTGCTTATTGGACTGAACAGTTTTTCTTTGTTAATGACACGTCCTCTTGCAAGCTTTTGATATCATATTTCATTTGTAAGATTTTCCCAAAAGGAATGTCTCACACCTAGGTGTTCAGGAGTTTTCTCCTTAAAACAGTAGTTATTGGAAGCATTTTAATTTCTCTTTTGGTGTGACCCTTGATGGTCATGGGCTATTACCATGGACTCACTATGACAACACTGAAAAAACTATCATTCCACATGAGTGATAGCACAGGACAAGATGGTGGGGTTTCTGGTATTTTCTGAACTGTTCTGGAAAGCAGCTATGTACCTGCCCATATGTAAATCTTCCACTGTTTCAGGGTGTGCTCAGACTGACTGTACTCTGCCATAACACATAGCCCCATAAGCAGTAGCTTCGCTGAACAAATTAGACTAAGATCTATAATAATTAATTAATATTGATTTATTAATATTAATATCGTCATATTCATCACAGTGGAATATTTTAAGTGTAAAAAAATATCCTACCCTACATATGACACTGAGATGGTTGGACACAGCCAATTCATTCACAAAATACTTTGTACAGTTGCTGTGTGGTTGCCAGGGAAAGGCTGAAGGAATCCTGAGGACAGCCACTATTCACTCCCCTTGAGGATGATCAGGATGATTTTTTGGCTCAACTACTCCCTAACTAAGAGGATTTGAAGTGCCAAGGGAAGCATTCTCTGTGGAGGAGATGCTGGTGTGAACCAAATGGAACCAGTTTAATTCCAAGGACAGTTCAGCTTAGCACAAAACATTGACCTATGCTCAAGAATTAATGCACAGTCACATCCGAGTTCAGAATTCAGGCAGTGAAATAGGCATTTGAAGTTGTTTACAGTGCCTCATAAAAACAGAGTAATGCTTGACTATTCCGTATCTCTTCTGCAAGTGCTGTGGAGGGATACTGGATCTAAATATAAATGGAGAAGCATAATGCTTCCACTCTTGCCTGAAAGAATTATTTTATCACTGTTTATTTATATCAGGGACAGGTTTCAAGCCTGCTTTCCTTTTCAATCCAAAGGCAAATCTTAAAAGTAAAAAAAAGTAGCATAACAAGCCAAGATATACTTGTTTCTATCAGAAATATTCTCAATTATGTAAAGATATTTTAATTTCTCCACCTGGTCTCAAACTCTAAAACTGCCTTAGACCTAGCTACCACGCCAAAGAGTTACCATCTTCCTTACTGCAGTAATTGATAATACAAGGTAGATGACTTTCACCAAAAGAAGCAAAATAAATCTACTGCACATGTAAGTACAAGAATGGAGAACATACAGGACAATCCCTTCTCCATTTACATCACATTCAGTCATGCAATAGATTAACAATCCTTTCTTCAATCAATAAATTACCATACTATAACAGACAACCTAAAAAGAATTTTCAGACCTGCAGGAAATGTTTTAAAGTTGGGCTTTCAATTTGCGGATAACTGTCAGTAAGACAACAAAAGGTACAAAAAAAAAGTTAATTGCAGCATTATTAAACTATATCAATGTACTTTTCTGTGCAAGCAAAGAATGGGCAGAATCCTGGAAATAAAAGTACATTCAAAAATTGTATTAGTCTGACATGGGGAGAAGAATACTGCAGTATTCTAAGGCGGGTGTATTAGATGGTTCTCAGTCTATCCAGGAAAGACTGTCAGGCTAAGAATAATTTTCCACTGAGTTATTTACAGATTGCAACTCTAACAACCTACAGGTTTTATCATGGCATAACCTGTCAACTCAAGATATGAAAATATGCTGTCAAAATACTTTCTGAGCCGTAGTAGAGTTCAACAGCAAATAAAAGGAAAATATGCAGTTCTGACTCAATGACAAACACACTGGGGCAATTCGAACACTCAAGTCTGTAATTCCACTTCTGTGTTTACACACCATGCTTTGGATGAATATTCAGACTACTCTGATGTGTTCTCCACACATAGGTATTTTCTGCACAGCAAACAAAAGCTCCTAATAATCCAATATAGTATGCTCTTCTTGTATGCAAGCTAAAATAACTTACAACCCCAAATGCTCCCAAATGCTGGAATTCTTACTTTATATGTATTTAATACACAACATAAGCTACCACAGTCAAAGCTGCTATATGTTTCTCACCCAGAAATTGTGGGACTTAGACCTAACTTCCAGTGGGATGAAAGTACTTGGTACCTAGTTAAAGGACAGATGTCACAGATCCACCAAAGCTCAGCTAAATCCATCTGTGTAGGTGTTTTCTTACCTTCTGTGAAGGTAGAGAAGGAAATTGCCTGACAAAAAAGATTGAAAAATATTAGAGACAGGCTACTGAGAGTAGATTGGCATGAAGAACCAGGTGAAAACTGGAAGGAGAGAACGTGCATGTGGGAAGAAGGGTCATGCAGCTGACACATGCAGGGACCAGGCTCCACAATGGAGCCCAGAGGAACTGCAGCAGGTGGGAGAATTCAAATAGCACCCTGCTCCAGCTGCTCCCAGGGACATCGCAGGAAGGGGATCTGCCCACAAAATACTCTTCTCTCTCATGCACATGCTCACACACACGAAGGAGCACAGAGGCACAATGTTGGGTGCGGTAACCCCAGTAACCCTGTCAGAAAGACACAAGCCCCTGCCCTGGTACCCCCAAGATGTCCCTGGGGAGAATCCAGTCCCGAACATGATGACTGAACAGGAGCCCCAGAGCACCTTGTGGACCATGTGGAAGCAGATCTTAACTTGGATAAGTGTGTACAAAGAACTTAACAAGAAGAACAAGTGGTACTGAGGCACCTTCCCCAGTAGACCATTGCTACTTTTATAAAGAAGAATCTGAGCTTTTAGAAAGGCACATGCAACAAACAGAAAGAGCCAGTGGCTGGAAAGAAGACTGAATTTGAATCAATCAGGGAGGAGGAGTTCTGCCCAAGGAAACCAAATTGCCATCTTGTGATTACTTTCCATCCTGCATTTCACCCCAACATTTCTACCACTCCCACTCTTTGCAACAGAACATGAGGTACTTAAGCTCAGAAGCACTCTGAACGATGGCACTAATGAGAATTCATCATCGACTTTAAAAGACAGAAACTAAGCTAAAGCTGAGAAAACAGCATCTTCCATTCTATGGATATATAGCAACCTCAGGATAAGCAGCTAAGGAGCAAATGGATTTATTTGTCTTAATGTCCTGTCTCATTCTAATTACAATGAATGAGGATACCAATTACAATATTAAAATTATGATGTTAAAATAATAATCACATATGCAAGAAACAAAAAAACATATTTTAAGATCCAAATCACAGACCTTAATCACTGCAATTACAGGACTTGGGCACCTATAACAATCCTTATTAATGTGCCAGATTCTGTAATACCCAGAAGACATGAAACAACACTGAAAAAAAGAAGCTTGAGAATAAAGGCAATGGCTAAACTACACAGTGTCAGGACATAGGCTCAACCACTGGACTGCAATCATCCACTGTGTTTGCTTTCTTCTCCCTGGGTGGCCATGAAATGCCCCAGGAGACAGCCTAAGCCAGCGACAGTTCCTAAAATTCAGCAAAAACAGGCCACCCTCAGTCAGGGGAAAAGGGTTTAGATACATGGGCATGAGCCATACTGCATCACTTGTCCTTAGAACTAGGGAATTGACCCATTTTATTTATGAGTTAGACAAGACTGCAGAAGACAGTGATGCAATAATTAAATCATGCCTAATGTAAAGGTTTCCAGCTATACTTCACAGATACTGGTTTCTATGTATCACTGTGCTGCCTTTCACTTCTACTCACCTGGCGTGCCATGGGGTAGTGGAAGTCCATGATAGGTACCTGGACTGCCATGTAGAGCATCCATAAAACATGGATTCTAAAGTAGACCTTAAAATTATCTCTGCAAAGATTTTCAAGACATGTAGGGTCAGACCTCACATTTGAAGTTCAACAGATACCTTCACATTGTTAGATTTGCAAAAAAAAAAAAAAAGTGTACTGTAACATCTGGAGTGTAAATCATTTGTGCCATGGAGCTGGGTAAAGGAAGAAGAAAGCATGATGCTTTCTCCTGCTTCACATATCACTCTGTCATAAAAAAGGCAACCTAACTAGTCTATAGTTACCTTCTGAGCCAGTACTTTCCTGAATACTTCTTTTTTTCTACCCTCAGAGCTTTGTTTAAAACCCTAACACTACATTCCTAGGGAAAATAAGGCTAGCATGTCAAACTCTATGTATTTAAAGTCCTTGACTTCAGCCCCATCTTTATAGAAAATTACCTCAATTATTTTTTGTTGAAGAATGACTTCTAGACAGGCTCCACTGATACTTGGCCTCACTGTGGCCGTGAAACCTGAAGTGAGAAATTTTTTTACACACTTGCTGAAGCCAAATGGGAAAAAATTTAAATGCTTAACTTCTTGATTTGCTCCAAAATACCTAGATCTTATTCTTATTTTGTCTATCAGCCTGTTGAACAGAACTTTGGTATGCTGATGTGCTTGCTATTTTACCTCTGGCAAAAAAAAAAAAAAAATTGTAGTCAACTGGCTTTCTTTCAAATAAACAAAAAAAAAAATCTTGTCTTACTTCTCCATTTTACACCAAAAGTCTTTCCTCAATAAACAGATCAACTGAGCTGTATTCTATCAGATCTAAAATAACTGTGGTTCTGCCAGATTCATCTTGCATTTACAAAACACAGAAGAACACTCTGTAAGGTCTCTCTATATATAAACTTTTAGTAGTTGCTATAAAAAATCCTTTTTATAGCTAAATATTTATTTTTGAAAGCATTATCACAAATGTCAGAAACAAAGTCATTACAACAATAATCTTGTTATAAAAACACTTTATGACTTGAACAATTTGGTTCAAACTTTCCAAAATGCATACCACTCAGCTCCTTTGTTCTTCCCTCTATCAGAGTAGGACTGTATTTTATTTATGTGAGGCACCATTGAGGAAATATGTTAAGACTGTATTTTTTTAATCCTGCAACCAGTTAAAGTTGCTCAAATCCTATTCTACTGTTTCTTTTTAATGCAAATCCCTTCCATATTTTGCCTTTCTGTTGTGAAAAATGGACATTGTTTTGTAAGGAAACATGCCTGTCAAAAATGATAGAAGTTAATGATATGTGGGGTTTTCCCTTTTTAATCAAAGGGAGGGTGTCACATTTGGTAATAATTTTCTGTAGGAAGTATTTCTTTCCAAAAATCTGAAGGTTCTCATGACTAACTTGAAACAGAGAAATAGTTTCAATTTCTGAGTTTGTCAGAGCAGCCTCTATTCTCTTTGACATCTGTGCAAACTAGGATTACCTCCAAATGGACAACCTCAGGGGCTGAGTAAAAAAATATTCTATATTACATTGAAAAATCTACTCTGAGGGAGTATAATGAACATCAGAATGGTACAATAATCATTCCCCTCATGAAGAGAAGGTTCCCTTTTGATGTAAGATAAGCCAGCGTAACAACAATACATTGAGTGAAATTTTCAGAAACGTTCTAAACAGTGGGTGGCTACTGCACTTTTGATGTCTGGGGTGGCTTTGAGATGCAGCATTCAAAAGAGCTGTCAGCTGAAAGTGGATGCAGCTGGAGAAAGTTGGAATCTGAACCTAGGAATGGCGTGGGCTGGCTGCAAATTACAATGAAGGCCTACACAGTGTATAAGCTTTTTTGCTGCCTGAACCAATAAAAGTAATGGTAGCCAATGTTAAAAAAAAAAAAAAGTTTTTGTTTCAGTGGTATATAATGCCACTACCTAAAATGTGAGCAGTGATGAAAGGCAGCAGCACACTTCTCACAGCTGACCAGGGCTCAGAGCCAGTGACTGCATCAAAAAGGGTCCACAGCTTCTAGCAGCCAAATCACTGAGCAGTCCTAACCAACAATCCCTGACAGAGTGTGCTCTGGCAGGATGGTGACAGGCTTCTGGCTAGACTGACTCACATTCTCCCAGCACCCGTATTAGCAGACAATTATCTGACATTTAGGAACAGACATATATATTTATAAACCAGAGTCTCTGCTTGAACCTTATCAGAGCCAGGATTCACTTCCTAAAGGGAAGCATTTTAAAAATACTTAAAAAAGGAATTGTATGCTGTTACCTTCTTATCCGACACACTACAGTTATAAAAAATTGCCTCAACCTCTTTTGTAGGATTTGCATGTTACTAGCATATTAAAAAGCAGGTATACTGATGCCTAAATCCCTTGTATTTATTTAAGTTCAGTAGCCGCGCACATTGCTGCTTTACTTCGGCCAATGTGTGGATCTTCCTGGACACTGGTGTTTTTCAGATTCTGTTAACATGACATAATTTATTCCAGTAAAGTTTAATTTTAGCTCACTGTGTAATCAGAGTGTATCATTTTAATTATTGTAATCTCTAAAACAGCCCCTTAAATACCACTCTCCACAGGACTGTATGTTCTGTTTAAAAAACTAAATAGAACATTCAGAGGAAGACATGTTTGGTACATTTAGGAGTAACTGCTATATTTTGATTTTACCTGGCAGAGCTCAATGTCCTTATACTTTTGTTATAAACAAATAAAGAATATCACTTTCTAAATGAAGAGTGCATTTGAAACAGAGGATTCAGTACAATCTTACAGATGGTTTATTTTAGTAACACAAAGCAATCGTTTGTGTACTCTTCTACAAAGCATGAACATGTTCTGCTAGTGATTAGGAAGAAGAATACATATTGTTCAGAAAAATAAATGATGCATATAGATTTTCTAACATGAAACCACAGCATCACATTAGAGAGCAGAATTCATTGTGTATGTCAGAAACTTACGTCTTGTACTGAAAACAATGATGTGTGCACCATGAGATTAATTGCTAAAAGCAAAACTAAAAAGTGATCAAGATAATGTATATTTCTGGTATGCATTTCCTTCCCAAAACTAAATGAACTTCCATGTTATGGAAGCCAGATTAAGTCTGTTATATGCTTCTAACTCTGTATGTTCTGAGGATCACATTTCTACCTATTTAGCTTGTTTAGGAAGCTCCTTGTTTAACAACATAAAAAGAAGTGTTTCTAAAATGTGTGTTTTATTTGTCAAAGCTTAGGACTCACACAACATATATTTTGCATTAGGAAACCAATCAGTTTTGTATACTGTTGGTTATATACTTGTACCAGCAGTTAACCAAAAGGATTTCGGGAAGAGAAGTTACATCTGCTAAATTGAATATACATATGTATTTGTATGGTAACCCACAAAATATTTCTGTGGCTAGCTTTACCATTATGATTTTGTGCACTATTTTAAATTACTTACTTATAATAGAACGATCTTGTGCTTTTGCTGGCATGCTAGGATCTCCAGTCCTGCTTATTTAACCTTACCTCCACAGGGTTGTTTACACTTTCGGAACCTGATTTCAATTTACTTTAATTTTCTCAGAGACTTTTGTATTTACAAAAGCTGAGCATCTAGTGACCTCTCTATTCCTGACATTTCCTTTACTCTCCACCATGAAAAAGAACAAAAACCCCAGTGTCCCATTTCTGCTCCAAAAAAACTAAACTGCTTCCTTCAGTGGGTTGGTCCTTGTAATAGAAAATGGCAACCAGATGTTTACAGAACACACAAGAAATTTTCCTTGGGGCCTTTAGTCTTTATAATTGTTTGCTAAAGTTAGTTGGATTTCATGGAAACTTGTCTGAGACCAAAACAAACAGCAAGTAGGGACTCCTCCTAACTATATTCTGAAAAATTAAAAAAAAAAAAAAAAAAAAAGTTAAAACTAATCTATTTCCTGCTCTTGCTGATGTATTTCTAACTACATAGAAAACCATTCTCTAAGGGAGAAAATTTGATTCTCTTAGTACTTGTTTTACATGCCATCCTATGAAAAACATCCCTATTTCACAATATACTATTCGCTTTCTACTTTCTCAAAGTTCAGCTGGCTATTATCTAAGCATGACTGATTTTTGTTCCCTTCCCTTTTCTCCACATCCATCAAGAATATATTCTCATAAATTTTGGGGGTTTTGAGAATATTTTGCATTTTAAGAAGATGCTGTAAACTACATATTGTTTGTCCCTCCAAGACCTGGGTCACCATAGCCGATTAATTCCTGAAATCTCTCCATCTTCTTTAGAAATCACCATTTTCTCTTTTCAGTTTTTTGTCTGCCTGATTTTCTCAAGACTAGCCATGCACTCCAAGGAGTCTGCAAGACCATCTTGCTACCCCAACAGGTGACCCACTACACCCAATAAAATCTCTTTACCTGTTATTTCAAGATAGCTAAGATTGAATGCTTTACAGCTCCAGGGAATCCATTTGATTACTCCACTAACTTTAATCCCAAAACAGATTTCCTAATAACAACTTTGTTGTAGTACATCATGCCCTGATTACTACAGGCATGATGAACAGATCGTTCTTTTTTCCTTGGCAGCAGAATTTGTTAACACCTTGTGCTAACAAGCACTTCTGTTCACCCAAACATACCAGTCTTCATACTCATTGAAGAAAGAGTATCACTGTGTCCTCCTGTCTCTATCACCTTCTCTCACTTTCACTAATTTTACTGATATGGTATGTCTTGGAAAACGAAAAATTGATGTCTGGAAGTCACCAGCTGTGACCCTGGGGGCGTCCAAAACCTATGGCTGTAGTTTATTCTCTAGACTAATTAGCAGCTCTGAGGAAACTTACTGGCTGCACTTACGAAGGAGCACTTCTGCAAGTTCCTACCTTGCTGCTGGCCAGATGTCAGCAATTAAGCTGATACTTTTCCTATTTAGCCTCTGGTCAAAAGTAAGAACAGTGAGGAGAACAGTGAGAGGTGATATAACATGCTAAAGGAATAACATAAAGATATACAGCAAAGAGCATACATTTCATCCTAGTTCTGACAGTGACTCAAAAAGTTTCTGTCCTAGTTTTCTCCATCTCTAACTGATGTGGCAATGTCTTCTGGCCTTGTAAACTGCAACTGTGAAGCAAAGTGAGCTGAGTAATTTCTTCCATGAAAAATGTAAATTTTCTTTTAAAAGTAATTTTTCCAAAGGATACCCAACAAACCAAAATGAAAAGCTGACAAAGACTGACTTGGAAAATTGCTTTTGGGGGAAATGAAATGAGAATTTTCTTTCATCTGTCCCCAGCTGCTTCTTCAGTCATGCAATATACAGAGAGACAGAAAACTTTGCAGCTAGCATCACTCTACATCTGTGAACACCTGTGCTTGCTCCTACTGCCCCATGTTCCCTGACATTCCCCAAGCACCAGCTTTTACAGGGAGTGAGCACCACTGGGTACAAAGAAGCAACAGGACTCTCTGCAGAGAGCCAAGAGGGGGACAGGAGAGGCCTTATCTTCCATAATAATACAATTATCAAACTACCATTTTACAGCAAAACGAGTTATGCCTGAATATATTCAGGTGCCTTTATCAGTGATATACAGAAGTAGTTCCACTTTAAATATCAGACAGATCTCTTGACTTAAGCACATAAAGAGAAAGGCCAAGATTTGCTCAGATTTGCTCCCACGGGTCTGTTGCTCAATCATCCCTTCCTGTTCCTGGTGCAGCTCCACCCAAGCACCACTCCCACATCTGCAAAAAGCCAGATCATCCTCATAGTTAGTTGCTGGAACCAGGGCTTAGTTTACACAGCCAAGAATTTAAACACAGCATGCTCTTAAAATGGCAAAAAACAGAACAGAACTTAGTGTATATTGATAATGTCAGAAAAGAGGAAATAATTTCAGATCTAATATTCTTTGCAATATATGTAAATTTAAGTATCTATTTAGTATATGATCCCTACTGAACAATGTCAGGAAAACAAATACGGCATGAAAATGGTACTGATTTCTGTGGAAATTGACAGAAAAGCTAAATATTGAACAAAGCTAAGATGGGTTTAATACTTATCTTATGGAACAATAAAGCACACAAAAAAATCCCAACCCAAATAAATATTTGTACTGTAGTGATCTTTCTAATGGCATGGCTAAAATTTAACCTTCTATGGATGTCACTCAAACTGCAAAAAGAGGCAATAGTAAAGTTGAAATACTTAACTGCAGTATTCTAAAAATAGGAAATTATCATGTAAAAGCAATACTATGAAAATGGTTTATGATTCTTTTCTTAAAGTCCCTCATTGCAGTTGCAAAAGCTTCCACCAAATTCCTAACACCCTAAGGCCGCAGGGAGAATATGTTACACTGCACTCAGTTTGTCAGGAGCCTTAATACATGTGCTTTTTTCCATGGCCAAACTGACGGGCTACCATTGAGCTTATGCACAATCTTTTCCATTCCAAGAGCTAGTGGTAATGACAGAATTTTGCATGTCATTGCAGAATGAATTAAAATTGGCTACTCAGATATAACTGTAACATATAACTGCATGCATTTGTTGGCGCCTGAAGTTTGCTGAGATTTGCTTAACTATTAGTAAGGGTGAAGAATTGAGAAATGAAGGAAATGCCTATTATGGGAGGGTCATCAAAGACTAATGAGGCAGGCACATTCAGCAAAGGACAGAAAAACTGATGGCTCTGTAAGGAAAGATATAAGTAATTTATTTGTCTTTGAAGATGTCATCTGGGCAAAGTATGGAATTCAGGAAAGATTCAGGCAGTAGGCAGTAACTAGGAACATCATTTTTGAAGGGCAGAAATGCCTATTAGCAAAACAAATTTCTGAGATAAAACCTTCCTTTTAAAAAATGTGGAAATATTGGCAGGGTAGCACAGAGTCATAAGAACATACATAATCTGTCAATCTTTACTGTGGTAACAGAGATGAGAGCTTCCCAGACTGGAAGAATGGGGAAGAAGGCAGAAGACACTGGAAAATATTTGGCAAGTTCTTCTCTGGTATTTGCCACTCTGGAAGGATCTAAGGGGGCTCTGAAGACGGGTGGCTCAACCCACTCATCTCTGATAGAGCAACACAGCTCTGTTCTCGGCTGAGGCAAGGAAGCCTGGAGACTTACACAGCTCAGTATGGCAAATCTCCCCTGAGAAGGCCTCGAAGTGTAGGGTTTTCTCACTCCTCCTTCTGATCCTTTTATTATTTTCCATGTGATTGTGACACCAATTTCAACACCCTCCAAGTCTGTGGCAAAGGCATGTCTTTTTCCAGAGGAGAGACAGATTTTTACATTTTATAAAGGAAGGAAGGAAGGAAGGAAGGAAGGAAGGAAGGAAGGAAGGAAGGAAGGACCAATCATACTACCTAGCAAACCAAACAAATGTGCCATTTGTAGATATGCTGGCCAATACAACCTGATACCTTTCTTATCAGCTGTTACAATGAGCTCTTTGCTCATCAGCAACTTATTTTGAACTGCTTCCTTCAAAACAGATTTACCACTGATATTTACTGGAGATACTAACCGTGTTAAAACAGATTTCCCTAGGTGGTAATCCCAGATCTCTGCAAAATCTGACTATTCCACCATCTGCTACTAACACAATTCTAACACAGTTCCACCTCTCTATCTCCACCCCAGCAACAGACTGAGAGACATGTTAAACTTACAGCAAACTGGCTCATTTAGGGCTACTGCAAAAGGAAGTCTCAAAGAGCTCAGAGCAGGCACAAGTACCGTCAGCCCATGGACTTTTCCCTCTGTCTGGGTTTAATTGCCAAGGAATGGTGAAAGCAGCACAACTACTTTTTGAAAGCAGCACAACTACTTTTTGTTCAAGCAAAGCTGCTTGAGAATTTACTGACAAAGCTATGTTTCAGTGAAAAATTAGGGGTTTGAATAATTTATGTTTTACTTCCAAACACATCTGTATGGATTTTTCATAGTAAACCCATAAACCACAGTCTCTTTGCCATGAATTAAAAAAAAAAAAGTTTTTCCTTTGTAGATAACTGTTTTCCAGTTACCAAAACTCAAAGTGGATTGGTTTGTAAGAAGTGAAAAATTTCCACTGAAGAAAACTATTCCCCTGATGCTACTCTCTGACAGCAATGAACTCAACCCAGTGCTGCAGCCCAGGTGTTGAGGATCTTTCTGGAAAATCAGTGTGCAGAGCTGTCACATTTGGGTTTCAAACAGCAGCAGAACTGGTCCCAAAATTCTTAGCAGGCCAGTGCAAAAAAAAAGTTAGGAATGTTTTGTGGTGAATTTTTTTCCATATATGACTTCAGCTAGAGTCTTGGCTCTCAGCCATTCAAAACAAAAAAAATCCCTTCAAATTTAGAGTGAACTTTGAAAGACACACAAGTAAGAAAGACTGCACACAAATAAAAGCACCTGATAGAACTGCTAAATAATAACAAATAATAAGAAATTACTCTTTTTATACATTTTCCACAGCACTCATACTCTTTGTTTCTCAGTTCATTATCTATACATTTTTAATTGAGGCCTAAAGGAGCATACCCTCCTATTAGAAAAATATTATGCCAAAAAATAGCTCAAAATACCCTTCTCCAAAATAAGGAATACTATCTCATCCAGAAAAGTAAACCCCATCATCTACTGGAGGAGAAAATTAACTTTGAATGTAATTTGCTTAGCTGTAAGAAAAGATCATTGGGTTGGTATGTAGACATCCTCTATTACTTTTTGTTTTTAAAACATAACCTTACAGCTAGACATTTACATAACGGAGAATAGTTAAAGGCAGATTTATGCTGCCATGAAATGGAATTAGTAGAGTCTTACTCCTTCCCCTAAATTGGCAAGCATTTTACTTTTTTACATAATCCAGCATCTGCTGGAAGCTGTAGGATGTTCCTGGAAAATACCTGACCTTTCTATTATTTTTTTATTATTACTGGAAAAATACTACAGGAAGTACTGATTCTAGCCTGTAAAGTATAAATATCCACAGTTAAGCTCATTTCTGCAGAGGCAATATTTGGAGTGTAAAAATTGTACAGGAGAACTTCAATCTGAACTCAGCACTGTAGGAAAATCTAGTACAGTCCTTTTTTTTTTTTTTTTTTTTTGTAAGTTGCAACTGAATTTGGTATACCCACTTCCTTGGCCATTTGAAAAAGAAGTATTTCACAGCACGTGGTCCCCAGAGATACGAACTTTTCTCTGCAGGCCATCTGACATTAGCAAAGTCTGCAGACATGGTGTGTCTTGTCACTCTGAGATGGAAAGTACTCAAGGCAAGGAATGACTAAAAGGTGACTATAAAACTAGATTAAAATAAGAGCGAGATGAAGACAATTTACTACTTCTTGGTATAGCCTGCCAAAGAAAACCACATGTACCTCATTTTCAAGAAAGTTTCTTAAAGAAACTTGAAATTAGGGATGGAATTTTGAGCAATCTCAAGCATGCTAAGAAATTGTAGTTTTCATCTATGAAATTATCTGGTTTGGTTAAAGATCAAAGCAAACCTGAGCTCTCTGGTAGCTCCAGAAGTGTATTGCAAACCTGAATGATGCAAAGAGCACTCCCTTTAGCACAAGAAATATCTATTTTTCTTCTGACAGAATAGTAGCCTGTGTATTTTTATCACAGCCATTTCCTGAATTGACTTCCAAGACCAAATTGACATCACAGTTTCAGTTCATACCTCTGAAGTCTCCAAGAGCACTCAAACATGGTCATCACATATCTAACTGGTACCCAACCTTCTCTATCAAGCACAGTGTAACTCTACACAATAAAGCTATAAGCAAGAGATCAGGATTCTTCAGTAGTCTGCTTGAAGTATGGACCAAATTTCAAGAGGAACTGAGAACCAACAGTAATCTATCCCAGATTCAACAGCAAGTGCAAAAGGTACTTGTCCTATATTGTGTTCTTTAACAAGATTACAGAACAAGCAAAACATTAGTAGAGGAAAAAATTACCTTCACACATACAAGTTTTCTTTAGGAGAGAAAATTATAAGGAACCAAATGTATCAGGTTTTGTTATGAAACATTCTATTGAAAATCCCTCAGTTACATTGGTGAAGTTGGTTTGAGAAATCATCAGGAACTGAACTGATCTGATTTAGTTCTCAAGACTATGATCAACTACTTTGCTGCATTTTTTTTACAGAAAGATATAACTTATGGAAAATCACCTAACTGTGGAAAATTATCCACACAGCTGAGAAGGGCTAGAATTTGGACTCTATCCTTACTTTAATCAGAGTTTATATGCTTTATGTTTGTGGAAGAATGCTGGATCAATCCTACATTTAGTGATCACACTTAGTAATTAACAAATTAACTAACTCCAATTATTCTTACTGTGATAAGGGCCCTCAAGCCTCAGATCTTCCATCAGTCTTCTGTTTTCAAGGACTGTGACTGTATATCCATGTTTTGTCAGGATGCGCTGACAGAGCTGACGGTCAGTTTCATGGTGAGCAGGAGGTGCATAGAGTACTGCTCTTCTCGTGTGGCTTCCAAAATACTGGAGAATGGAGGCATCGATCTACAGCAAACACAGTGCAAAGACAGTGGTTGTAAGACAGGACATTCCTCAGCAGTATAAAATACAGTTGTTTTTCACAAAAAGAAGCTAGTAACTTACTGTGGCAACAGTGAAAATAGTTCTAGTATCTTTAAGAATTCTCTTTATATCAGGGACTCTGGACCACAAATTCCATCTTGTCTGCCTCTCCATTTTTTCTATCTTCATTTTGAACTGATACTATAAAGGTTTGAAAGCTCTGGTTAGCACTCAAGGATCTTTAAACCATGTTCTTCCCTTTCTGGAAACAACTTTTCCTGAAATCTAGGCTGCTCTGGTGAACTGGCAACAGCAATTGCCATCTGACTTTGACTGTGGCTGTGGTCACCTAAACAGAGAGGCCTTGGTAGGTCTCATTTGAACTGTTCCAAGGAATGCAGGTCCTATGCAGATGGTAAGTGCAGGCATCTGAGTTGTGCTATGCAGAATTATTAAGAAGAGTAAGAAGAGTACACAGGAATCCTAAACAGAACTGGAGATTACTGTGCTCTAGAAAGTTAAATGCAACCTTGTCAGTTCTTTATTGCCTTATTAGTCCAACACAGTCTAGCCCACAAGAGGACTGGCAGAGAGACTTGCATATAAGAGCAAGTGGAAAGGTATCCGATACCTCCAATGAGTCCCAAGGTACATTTGGATTATCTACTACTTACTCTCTTCCCATATAGTGCCTAGGGACAATGGCATCTAGAGAAAACCCTTCCTCTGTATCTACCCTGGGATATGAGCTTTTTGAAGGAAAAAACTGGAAAAGAGACACCACAAACACACAGTCATAGCGCAAACATAACATTAATTTCTGAAAAGGGCAAATCACTGGGCCATTACCATCAGATCTTTGGGCAAGGGGGATATTTTATGTCTTAAATAAATGTGGTGGGTTAACCCTGTCTGGAAGCCAGGTGCCCACCAAAGCCACGCTACCACTCCCCTTTCCAAATGAACAGAGGGAAAAATACAATTAAAGTCTTGAGGGTAGAGATCAGAATAGGGAGAGATCATTCATTGATTACTGTCACAGGCAACAGACACAGCTTGGGGAAACTGATTTGTTTGATAATAAATGGAATTAGAGTGAGATAATCAGAAATAAAACCAAATCTCAATACACCTTTCCCCCACCTGTCCTGTCTTCCCAGGTTCAACTTCCCTCCCAAATTCTCTACCTCTCCCTCAGTGGAGAAGGGTGGCTGGGACTGGAGGCTTGGAGTTCATCACACGTTGTCTCTGCTGCTCCTTCCTCCTCAGCAGGAAGACTCCTCACACTCTTCCCCTGCTTCAGTGTGGGGTCCCTCCCATTGGAGACAGTCCTTTATTAACTTCTCCAACATGAGTTCTTCCTACAGGCAGCAATTCTTCAAACTGTTCCAGCGTGGGCTTCTTCCACAGGGCCCAGTCCTTCAGGAACAGACTGGTCCAGCATGGGTACTCCATGGCCTGCTGGTGGATCTCTACCCCACTGTGGACCTCTGTGGACTGCAGGGGAGAGCCTGCCCCACCACAGTCTTCATCACTTCCACAGGCACCTCTCTGCTCTGGCGCCTGAAGCACATCCTCCCCCTCTTCCTTCACTGACCTGGTGTCTGCAGAGTTGCTCCTCTCATAACATCCTCACTCCTGTCTCTGGTTGCAGTTGCACAGTTGCTTTTTTCTCCTTTTTAGATCTGTTATTCCAGAGTTGCTACCACCATCACTGATGGGCTCAACCTTGGCCACTGGCAGGTCTATCTTGGAACTGGCTGGCATTGACTCTGGGACATGGGAGAAACTTCTGGCAGCTTCTCACAGAAGCCATCCTGGTAGCCCCCCACTACCAAAAGCTTGCTGTTCAAACCCCAATGAAATAAAGCACAAAAACAGAATGCTCCATGTGGGAATTAGGATACTAATATCTGCAACAGTCTAGCTGTTCTTTTGCAATAAAAACACCGTTAAAAACCAAGACTTTATTTTGGTGAAAGGTATTTGTCTTTAGGATTGAAATATACCGGCAGAGATTAAATTCAGGACAGGGATTTAGTTCTTTGCAGATTTGTGAATTTTAACCTGACAGTTGTTAGCAGTTTAAAAACTAAGTTATTCCATAACTTCTAATTTTAGTAAGCTTATCACTGGAGATAGGAAGCACTACACAAACAAGTCACCACTATTTTTTGCACAGTAGACTAGACTGAAAAGAGACAGATGCTTTGATACAAATAAATATCATTCAAGATGTGTCCAGTTGTTTACAGGCCTGGGACCCAGTGCTAAAGTCACTCTTCTCGGCAGTGTATTCCCTGAGTGTGGGATGCTGTTTTACACTGTGCTTGGCTGAAGTGTAAGGTTTTCTGCAGCAGTAAAGAGAACAAACTATTTCAGAGCTTCTAACACCCAATGTTCTTTTGTTCCAGAGCAGTCATTGCCCATGGAAAGCATTAGCATTATCGATGAAGGAACCCTGAAAAAATGTTAATACAACACTATCAGAGTCTTCCACATTTGCTAAATGTGCAACCCAAAACTAGTTTAGAAACTGAGATATTGAAGTAAAGGTTGATCACTTCCTGGAAGGAATAAGCACACATAGCACAGGGTGAAGTCATCGGAACTGTGTTAGGTCACCTGTTTGATAGCATTCCTGACATCCCAGAATTTTTAAAACACATTAATCAGATGGCAAGCACAGTGTTAGTCTCAGATGGCCCTTGCCCACCACAGCAACGTCACTCTCGTCCCATTCTGCCTTTGCCCCCCCTTTCTCTCCTCTTATCTTCTCTATTTCCTGTTCTCTTGCAGCGCCAGCAGCTGCTGGCAGCCCTTCCTCTCCATTTCCCTCCCTCCCTCCCCGTTCCTAAATCCAGCCCTTATCCCAGCCCCCCTCTTATGTTCTCTCTCCCTTCTCTTCCAGGCATTCCAGCCAAATACTTCCTACTTTCCATTTCACTTGCATCATGGAAGAAACCCAGAAGATAGAGACACCTCTTGCTTTATTTCACAAGAAAATTCCATTTTCCATCCCACGTGTGCTGCAGGGGCCTGTGCTGCAGGGGGAACTGAGGACACGTGAAGAGTACAGAGGGGCTGCAGACCAGGACACGTCCCTGTTCCTGTTCCATTTTTGCTGGCGATTATGGCTTCTCCCACTCCCATCCCTCCCAGCGCGGCCTGGGGCGAGGGTCCTGCCTTGGATGTGGCGGCACTTTGTGTGCCCCCCTCCTCACCAACAATTACCACACTTCTGTTATGCCGTGAAAACACACATTTCTTCGTGGAAGTAAAGCCTCCTGCAAGGTCATCTCTGAAGTATTTTGCTTCAAACATCAAGGGCTCCTGCCTCAAGCACCCGGCAATGACCCCGTTCCCCTGCGGCCAGTACTCCAGGGCCATCGTCCCAGGGCTCCCCGGCTCGCACATCTGCTGCGACAGGCCTGGGCCCCGGTGCCCTGCGGGCCCGAGGGACGAGGCACAAGGGACAGGAACCAACCAGCCCCAGACATCCCCAGGGGCTCAGCCCGCCTGCCTGCAGCGGGATGTGCCAGGGAAGATCTCGCCTCAGCGTCAGCCTTGATGCGGAAGGCATCTTCCTCAGGTCTCTGGGGATGGAAGGGCTGCAGTGTTTACAATGCTCGAGTTTGGCAGTGACGAATATTCAACAGAACACTGATAGCAGCATAGGAGAGAAAAAAAAAAGGGGGAAGTTCAGGCAGTGGCAGTGACCTGGGTCACTTCCACAAAACACAAAGGAAATGGCCCCCAGCTGCTCCACGGGGCCCACGCAGCGTTCGGCTCCCACCGGGCGCCGTCCCCGGGATGGGTGATCAGAGGGCTGGCGACAGCCCGCACGGACAGCACAGCACCAGCTGCTGCGGGGGGCTTTTCTTGGGACACTCGCTCCGGAGACAGCAAAGGCGCTGAGGCTGCTGCAGCCCGAAGCCTGCACCGAGCAGGGACACACTGGTTGGTGCCCCAGCCCCTGCCCGCCGCCCGGGCGCTGGACACTGGCACTTGTATCCACCACCTCCCCAAAGTGCCGCAACGGCGTCTCTGGAACATAGAAGCAATCCAGAAGCCTAAATTTAACAGCTTGACCTGATGTCTAATCTGGTACGATTAAATAATATGAAGCATCTCCACACCTTTAAGCATACTTGCTGAGATCCATACTTAGTGCTGCCAAATTTATTTTCTCTGCCCTGTCGTTTCATAGCTATTTGCAGTCCACGTTATAAGATGCAACGTGTCCTCTCTGTTTGCTAAGCCAGTGCAGTGTAGGGTGGGTTTTCAGCTACACAGAATTTTTTTTAAAAAATCTGGCCAATTGCATGCTTGTAGCAAGTGATTCCATACTTTTTTCCAAAGCTTTATACAAAATGCCTTGCATCACTGGACATACTGATCTAGTTACTACTAGATGTTTTTCAGAATTTCCAATATTATAGCAATAACAGTCATGTTTATATATTTAAAGAGTCTGCTGGTTTTCATAAAATGTTTCTCCGTCATAAAAATGAGATCTGGGCAGAGAGTTAGTACAAGAGAAGCAGTGTACAATAGATGAAAATAAGCTGTTCACATATTTCCACATATTATGGTTCTGATTTTTTTGCAATTCCTATGATTTTAATGTACAACAGACTCAGACACAAAAAAAATGGATCCATAACATTTTAAAAATCTGAGAATAATTGGTAAACGGTCAAATGTTCCCATGTCCCAACAATTTTTTTTAGCTCTTCTTCAGTTTGAAGACTCAGATTATTTCTTAGCAGGTCAGTTTATTAAAGACTGAATGTATCTTACGTGAAAGGGATTGGTAAGAACATCTGCAGTCCATGTCATAACTAGAAAATTGTGTGTTTGTCTCCACAGAAACTAGTGAGGCTTTACAGTAAGGCTGAGATCTTCTATATGATTTTGGATGAGACCTATGTCAGCTTTGATATACCTGCTCTTACAGCTCACAAAATACTGCACTTAGCTGAGTCACTGACCTCATTTTAGTGTAACTGGCTGTTATACAGATGATGCACAGCCTTAACAACTGGTCCAAACAAACCAGAGTGGGCTGTAAAGTAAATAAAAATGCATAAAATTGAATTTTGTAATTTTGTTTTCAGTTTACAGAATAACACTAAAAACACAAAAGAAAACAAATTGAGCTACATTAAAAATTATTAATTTTTTAAAATTGTATCAAATGTATACTCCTTTGATGTCTTAAACAAGATAAAAGACCCGATTTATATAATATGAAAGCTGAGGAATTATGTAACCATCCTTGCGCAACTGAAAACAGATAATTTTCAGAGTTGGAATTCTTAGTTCAGTCTGTCTGCAACTTCCAGGGAGCTGTGAAGTTCTCTATTAAATAGAAAATGTCTTGACATTTCCCTTGAAACCGGTATATCCAATTCTAGATTAAGAATGTATAAGGATATAATTGATTCTAGTAGCCTCTGAAGCTTTCCTCTATTGTACAGAATTTCTGGGTTGTTCCAAAAATCTAGAACTTGGTCAGTAACTGAGTCTTATGATGTATAATTACTGGTTTTGTTTTGGCCAAGAAGAAAATAGTGAAGATATTTCAAGTTGAAGAGAGCAAAACAGTTCCTTGGCAGTTCTTAAAGATTCCAAGAATATTACATCATTCCATAAATATTGATGCATTGTCTATGCCTGGAAAAGAGTTAAATATACAGTTTGAACTGTTGCCATAAGTTTCACTGACCATCACTTCAACTGCAGAAACAAAATTCTCCATGCTAACATAATGGCCCAACTCATGTCATGGCCTAAGCTTCTCTCAGCAAAGAACTCAGAAACTGTGAATCATCTTTTCAGCTACTGAGTTCTGGTGTCATTAGTCCTTGTGTTGATTACAAGCATCCACTTGTCACACTGAGCTAGCCAAGACTGTCAGAGACTTGGTCCAGTAGCTTCAAATAGCTTGACTGCAGCTTACTTTAACTCTATGCTTCCTGCAGGTACTGAGCAGCTGCAAAAGAGATGTATGAGACACTGTGCAAACCAAGAAGCATTTGCATGAAAGCAGAGTGCAAGAAAAATACCACAAAGGAAAATCGGCCTTATAAAAACAAGGCCAGCACTATTAACAATATTCACAGGCACTGAGCAGCTTAAATTCCCATTTAGCTAGCAAAGGAAGTCAGCATCTACCTTTGCTACTAAATACCACCTGGCAGAACAACATTACAAAACATACATGAATGGGATTCCCTGAAAATACTGCACTATTATTGAACAGCACCAATAAGAAGAGTGATAATAAAAACTTAGCATACAGTTCTAATGCCCCAAGCCACTCATTTATGGGACTATGCAGATGTTTATTAGATCCAAATGTGACTTCCAAATTGCTTTTTGTGTTTGCATAAAAGTTCATAGAAATAGTAAGTTGTTCATACTACCATTATATTTAAAAGTGTGCATAGCTGCTGTATCGAATTTCCTGTTTCACTTTCTGGAGGATATTTAAATGTGTTTGCTTTATGTTCTGTTGAACTTCCTAATCAGAAAGGACTGGGTTGTAGAATTAAATGGCTGGAATGTAATTCTGCTTTGAATTGTTTGTTGGATAAATACAGAACAAGCAATTAGATTATTGGCATTACTTTGATGGCTGTCTTCTGATGACTTTATAAATCCAAGAGCAAAAAGTTGAGTTATTTGCACAGTCATCACCAACACTCATCAGGAAGTACAGAGCCATTTTATCAAAATGCTTTTTGCTATATGCCTGCATGTAGTATATGGTACTTATGGCCCTGTCTTGAGAAAAGACAATCCTACCACTTATCAAAACACCTCGTTTTGGATGAAGTTGCAGTGAATTATATGAGTGAGATTCTGCCTCCATTTGCTCCTCATGTGTCCTTCTCAAAGCTCCTTCCTGCAAAGTCTCCACCCTGCCCCTCTTTCCTGACTGCTACCACAATAGCCTTGCCCTTTATCACCAGAATATCTCTAGCTATCTGCTCATTAAAAATAGTTGTTTCCTTAGTGCCATTTCATTTCATTTTTCTGCTTACAAAAGTGGAAAACAAATGTCCTGCTTTCATAGGGCACAATGTGAATGTGGTATCATTCCAAGGAAATCAGTCACTGATACCATACCCTCCTATGTTGAGTGCTTTCTGGTTGCAACAGATTTCATACTAGGAAAGTTATTTGTTCTTTTGTGAAAAGTTCTCATCCCCCTACTTATTCTGTAAAATAGCTTTTAAGTTAAATTTACTTTAAAAATGTATCAAACCTTAAAAATTTATCCAACCTTATTATGCGTAATGTAATCTTTTCTATCCAGAGCTCTCACTATGCTCCATTTGCTGCATAATAGCAAAAATCATCTCATTCTATCATCAGCTTCAATTCTTCTTTTTCAGATATTTACATTTCAAAACTTCTCATTAGCTTTGTCTTCTTTTCGTTCTATTTCCATTCTCGTCTCCCTTTCTCTTCCCTTGCAAAATTAAGCCATATCTGTACACAACCTCTTCTGTATTTTCTGAGGTTACTATTACTTTGCAGCTGTAGTTCCCTACTCTCCTACATCTGCTTCCTTTCCCCATGCCTTCTTCCACAACAGACTCTGCTTCTATCTCCCTTGTTGCCTGCTTATTCTGTCTGAAATGGGCATATTCCATTTAAAAAACAAAACCAAACAATAGAAAAGGAGATAAGTCTTTAGAGGATAAAATTCACTAGATTTCTTTTAAATGTCTGCATTAATTCATGATGAATTTTGCATTAAAGGCTGTCATTTCCATTGACTGTGAAGTGCAGCTTTCTGCCTCTGACAGAATGGAGCACTCAAGTAAAGAGAGGATAATTCCACTCAGGATGTCCCATGTTCTAATGTTCTAGTAACATTTTCTCAGCTTTTCAGTAATTTCACTACCAATTTTCAAATATAGATGCCTGGGCCAGTAACCTATGCAAGATATTCAACCAGATATTTCTTTAGATGTTTGTTAAGACTAAACTATGATGTTTTTCTTCTCTTTTTTTTCCCTTCTTTTTCTACACAGTATCTTTCAGATATGGCCACATCAGGCTGCCATTATCTAATATCTTTCATACTGTCCACTCGTAGAAAATTGTATCCTATTTGTTCAGAATGAAGCCATAAAAAGCCTTTTCTTATACTTCCTGTTTGTTCACTTCAATATAATTCCTCTTTGAAATACATCTTTTAACAAAACCTAAGTGGCAGGTTTAGGGCCTTGAAAAGAAGACAGCTTTTTTTTCACCACACCTGTATTTCGTTTATTTGGATGCCAGCCTAACCCACTCATCAAGTTCTCATATAATCAGCTGTGTATGTTCTTTGTTTTCTTGTTCTCAGCTGGCCTAAATGGCCAAGGCATATGAAGCAAAAGTCTTGTGAGTATCCATGAAATAATCTCCTTCAGAACCCAATTTAAAATTGAAAATTTTTTGTTTGTTTGTGTTTTGTTTAAATACATTCATAGTGGCTGGAAAGCTAGTGTGCCAAAAAAGTGCCTATCACAGGAGTAATAACTATAAAAGGTGATTAATAATTTCCTCCTCATTTTTTCCCAGCTGTGGAAGAAATAAGGAAAAGAGAGAATTTTGCTTTCCAGGACCAAACAGAAAATCCCATTGCTAGTATGGTGAACTAGGCTCACAATTTCAACCTGGATGTCAAGTTTAATGATTTGGGAACTAGGCCTTTTTAGAAAAAAAGGAAAAATCTTTTTGGGTCTTCTCTGACTGGAAAGCAACTGTACACCAGGTATCTGCCCTCCTGAAAGCAATACAGTCTATATTCCTTCTACCCAGCAGAGGTACACCATCTACCTGGGCAAAATTACTTGTGTGCAGAGATATCTAAATTGTCTCTGGCTGAATTAATTCTGAGAGTGGAAACACAGCTTAACCAGATAATTAGCTCTTCTCAAAACTGGCCAAGAAGCAGAGTGAAATTACTTAAGGTAAATGTAATAGTATTACAGCTGGCCGGTACCAAAAGTATTTCTGGCACAATACTGTGCCAGGTAAACTATGCAGATGGCTTGTATGGGTTTTTGTTTGTTTTTTTTTTCTGGTTGATACTTATTCCAGTTTCAATGCTACAGCACCAGCCCTTCTCCCTACTATATGTATTTCATCACTTGGGAGGTAAGAGTCTGCTAAGCTACAGACAGCTTGCTATTAGATGGCATATCACTCTCTATTGCCTTTAATGCTGGAGAATCAGAAAAAAGCCTTCTATTTTTCATGCTTCAGATATCAACATTTAATTTTGTACTAGAAAATGTTGACTCCTGTTTTCCTTCCTTTGCTGCCAACAAATGGCTCATAAAAGATGCCAGGGTTTTTTGGTTTTTTTGGTTTTGTGGGAGTTTTTTGAGGCACTTAGTGCTACGCATACTCTAAACGAAGAAATTATTATATTTTGGAAGAGGATTTTGCCCCTGTAATAACAATCAGAACCAAATTCTCACAACAGGCTCAACACAATACTGGTTGTTTTTCTGAAGAAGGCAAGAACGAAACCCATAAGCGAATATGCAGTGTGACATGCTATCACTCAAAACCCATGAACACTATGTGCTACCTAAAAAATATTATCTCCAGCAGGGTCTTATTTTCCTTAAAATGTATTAATGAACTTTGATTTCATAAGACATGATGCAGTGTTTGCTTTAAGTCACTGTTTAACTGTATAATAGATTTTTTTTTAAATGCGTTTAAGTTTTCTTGCTGGATTATTAATTGAATAGGGACACATGTATGACTAGTTAATTACAGATGTGAATAACTGTATTTTGAAGTATTTTTCCAGGTTCATACATGAAGATTTTAACCAGAGCCTTAATGAAAAATTGTTTCCAAACTAGTTTGTCAGTGGGCACATGACTGTAAAATAAATGAGTGTAAAGTTTCAACAGTGACATCTGTCTTAGATGTTACTGAGTGCCCAACAAAATCAAGCTAGATAACAGTTCAGCTATCTGAATAAGCAGTCGATGAAAACAGTTCAAGAACAAACTTTCAAAGCAAAATGGTAGAGATTTTTGGTGATGTTTGTCTTTTCTGTTCTCTGAGATTATTATTCAGCCCACACAACCAGCAGAGAAAGCTGGGAGAGAGCAATTTAGAGTAACATCCCAACATGTGCAAGACATTTTGTTCATTTTGCTCTAGAGGAGAAATTCAAGACAAACAGGGAGCTAGCTATGGGTGGTCTTAAGAACTAGAAAAGGAATGTGTTAAGGTAGCACAGCCCTGGAAAACATACCTATAAGGGCTAATATACACACATCTGTACTACAGGTCCAGCATATGCATGTGATAGTCACATCCAACCACGTATGCTGGAGTGCAGCAAGTACAACATGTTGTAAAAACAAAAGCTTTCTTTTTGTTTCAATTGGCCAGCACACGAAGTTTGATGCCAATCTGCATTTTTTCTCAGGCAATTTGCAAAAGATGCTACAGATATTTTCAGCCAAACAGCATACCAGCAAAACTTTGCCATTATTTCACCAGTTCTTACAGACATTAAGTAGCCCAAGGTATGAAATGTTTTTTGCCATTACAATAGCAATGAGTAAAAAGGAATGGACTGTTTCTATAGATGTAATACAATGCAACCCACATGTGTCAGCTGTGCTTATTTCCTTTTAAGCTGTAATTATTTATATCATATTGCAGATCACATCTGAATCTGGGTACCTAGTGTACTAAAAGGTCATTAAAGTATAAAACTATGACAAATACAGCATGTACTGTAAGAAAAAACCCAGTATTTTAAGAGTTAAGGTTAAAGAGTTCATGCCACAGTTATTCCCCTTATCTGTTTTTGATTGTTGCAGAAGATGCACTTTACAGCTGCTCTCCTAAAATCAATATTGCTGACCTTTTAGACTATGAACTCTGTCTAATCAAAGAAGCAGCCTGGTATTTTTTTTTTTTTAACATACATATTTGAACTGCTTTATGTGGTTGCTGTCCATAATTTGTGAGGTAACAAATTTTTTTACAGTTCTGCTACAGTTGGACATTAAATGTTAGGATAATGATAATTTCATGGTGTGGTATCTGCTGCACTGTTAGCAGCTCCTCTATAGGACTGAAGGAAACATGAAACATTTATGCTAGTGCTGATCACAGATTCCAGAGTAAAAATAATTACCTTAGTCTGGAAACCATTTAAGAAACTACATTTTCCAACAAAAATAACTGTGTCTCCATTTGTTAAGTTATAACACCCATCCTAGGAACCCTATACAAAATAAACATGAAGTCAGTTAACCTATGGACAAAGTAAAATTTGTGAGACAGAGATTCCAAAGTATATAGTGTGATTTGAAAATACTATTTTATTTCTCAAATGCAGTTTAATTCAGGTTCTCAGCAGAATCCCAGTAAAGTTCAGAGCTGATGAGCAGATAACTTTAATATAGGGCAGCGGCAGTCCCGGTGCCAATTAACAGCCTCTATCACTTCCATGAAACCCCACTGGCTCCTGATTTACGTGCCTGTACTGTAAAGCCTCTAAACCAATTTCCAAAGCCAAAATAAAGCATAGTCTGTGCAGCAAATGGAAATCTTCCTGGAATCACAGAGCAATGCCATATTTCAGTTGAAGATTTCAGGATTCCTGTGTTAATAACAGCACACTGAGGAGCTGGTAATGGGAATGTGCTTGTGCATATGCCGCTGTCATTAGATCACCCATTTGTTTGTATACAGATCCCAGACTTCCAAGCTTAGCCTAATTTTAGCTGGACTCAGATGATCCTGCCAGACTTTCTATCCCTTGCTTTGCTAATTATTGCTCAGCACTCTCCTCCAGCTGACTTACCTTTTTCACTGTCTCTGAATTGCTGCCAGGGAGGAAGCAGTGAATGGTGCTTGGGTAGACCTCCTTGTATCTTCCTTGCTGTGTTTTAGTCAGTTTGTTGGGTGCAATCCCATTAACAACTGCCGAAAGGATGCTGCTGGTCATGAGAGGAGTCAGGGTCTGGCAGAACAGACAGAGGGCCACCACTAAGGCCAGAAGGAAGGGACGAGGGCGACAAAGCCTGCGGCATCTGGGGACTTGCCCACAAACCATGGCCTCACTTTGCCCTTTGCCACATTGCAGATGCAGTCCAAGTAGCCACGTCTTGCCAGGGTAAAAAAAGTCAGAGGCACATTTTACCCAAAACTAGTATGAATTTTCCCATTTCTATGGGAAAAAGTGAGTGTTTTCCTGGTGCCAGGCAAGAAGTCACGAGTTCCAGAGGAGCAGAGGTTTGGGGAACACCTTCCCATGGAGGTACTGGAACAACCTGTGAAAAAACAAATAGTGAGCAGCAGCAAACAGCAGCATGCCATGGGGCCTCCTGCAAGGACCTGTGGAGAGCTCTTCCACTCCATGCTCTCAGGAAAACAAACCTGCCAGCAGACAGATGAGGAGCAGAAATCTTCACCCCCTTTGCAAAAGGGACTACTTACTCATCCAGACAATAGTATTCAAGAAAGGAAGAGGTTAAAGCTTAACATGTCCTGTCCACAGCTGAAAAAAATAAGAGAGTGTACCAACTTTGTGAACAATCGTTTGCTGTTTTTTCTCTTGCATTCTCAATTCCCACTTTGTTTTTACAATTTCCTTCATTCCAGTCCTTTTAAATTTCCTCCTTCCTGTTAGAAGGCACAGCTTTCTCTCTAAAAGTGATAATTTATCTGAAAACTGACAGACTATGAAGATTTTCATTTGCATTTGTTTTGTCCAGACTGCAAGTTCAAAGTTAGGTTTACTTACTTGGTTTTTACCCTGTTTGAAGTTTTCCGTTCTCCTCTAATGGGCTGCTGATTAAAACCACTTGGAACAACCCTGGCTCATGATCCCAGCTCGTCTAACACACTCAGGAGGCAGGCACACGCACATAACACACACCATCTGAAGCCAGTTGGACCACAGACTTCACATAAATAAGGGCTGGATTGCTCAGAGGGTGGAGCTAAACTGGCTCTGCTCGGGGCAGGCACAGAGTTTGGAGACACAGCCTGAGGTCTGGAAGGGGAGCGAGAGGTGTCCTTGCTCATGCTGCATGCCTCGAAGCTACCATCACTGCAATTTTTAGAAAACTGCTGTTACAGTGACTAGCCTAATTGAAACAATGTTAATATCTTTCAGGGAGAAGCACCTGCAGTATTTTAATCCAGATTAACAAAAAGAGGTTTTAAACTAAGCAGATTTATTTGGACATAAACGTCACTGACAAAGCAGTTGTCAGTAATTTTCGGTAGTAGATAAAATATCTCATAGCAGAATATAAATAAAACTTCTTGCTGATGTCAAAGAGGGAGAGAAAGGAGGGTGGACAAAAATACTCTGATGAAAGCACTTATGATCTAATCCACAGAAGGTCTTAGTTACTACTTCCCCCTACTGACACAGGACAGGGACAAGACAGATGGGAACAGTTCACAAACTCTGTTATATTTATAGACCAGAACTTCTAATATAATCAAGTTCTTTTAGCTAAAAATACCTGTTTATAAGTAATCTATTTTATCTTCCATCATTAGTTGACGATTTTTGAAAAGACAGTTCTCCTACACTACCTCATATATAAGAAATTAATGTTGTTACAATAACTTTGAGTCAATCTAGACAGTTTGGCAGCTGCAGCAGCGCTATCAAATTAGAGACCTATAAACAGCAAGGAAGGGTAGCCTATACATTTTTTGAACTGTTGATTTTTATTCAGCTTAAAAATTAATTTTCTCTTTTTTCCCCCGCAAACTAAACCTATCAGTTTGCAGACAAAGAAAAATGTCATCAAAGTGACTGATTACCTCATGCAGGATCTCAGTGGTCACATGCATTGCATTTTAGTTTTGGGATTGTAGTTGCCTAAATTAGACTCCTGGGTTATCCTGAGCAAGAAGAGGCTACTTCAACTGCCTATACCCTGCTGTGATAGATGCTTATAAGCCACAGAGGAACTCCCATTTTGCTCTCTGGAGACATGCTGCTTGTGCTTCCTCCTTCCCAGCATACCAGTTCACATCCTCAGGCCCTGCTCCAGCCAGCCTGTGCCACAAAACCTCTAGCAAGCCAACAAATCTGGCTAGAGAACATCGATAGAAAACCGTGGGTACTCGCTATGTGTGGGGTAGGTCTCTTCCATCCAACGGAGAGGGATACTCAGGGAGCTGGTACACTCAACGGAGGATTGCAGAGACACTACTGCCAGCCTACCTGGGAGCCACAGTGACACCATCAACAGAAGAGGAGACTTGCTTTATTATTATAAGGTATTGTCCTGCAGATTTTGGCATGCTTTGATTTCTGGGCCCACGACGACCAGCTGTGTGGGTGGCATTTGCATGGTTGTCAACTTCTCTCAGAGTCCTAGTGAGGGTGTTTTAGTCAGAGCTTTAGTCATGGGCTGTTCCTAGAAGACTTGATTAAAACCATTTTATAAAGATTTGGCTTAATAGTTGCTTCATAATGTGGAGCTCATACCTCCTTGTATGAGTGTATCCCACACTAGAACAAAGCAATCTTCTCTGTCCCCAGCCCCCGCTCCCTCAGTTACCTTCAGCACAGCAAGTAATCGGGCTCTCCCTCCAGCCCAACATCATGTTCCCCTTTAAAGAATGTCAGTGGAGTCTTTATCCTCGTGTTTTCCCCAATGTCTCAGAGTCAATCCATCCTTCCTGCAACCCCAAAACCATTCATGGGTCCCAAGACTCCAGGACAAGCAGGCCACAGATGAAGGAGGTATCAGCAGAGGGCAGGTGGATCAGTCTGCCTCCTGTATATTCTTGGGAATCAGCCTTCTATCCATCTGCTTTTCCCAGATGTTCTGAGGAGTGAGCTGGATTTTTCTCTATAATTTGTGGTTTCTTTTCATGACAATAGCATGTAATTCCCTTTTCTTAGGATGTAAATACTTTCCTCAGTCACAGCTAGAGGGAAATGAGCATGATTCCTGTTATCTTTTGAATCAGGATTCCACTACATCTCTGGGCTTACATGTCTACTGACTTACTGGCCCCATTCTGACACTTCATAAACTAAGTCAGGACTATTGCATATGGGGACTAATTCCCCTGGCATTAACTAGTCATTTAGGAAAAGGATATAAGTGAATAAAGTGTCAGGCCTCCTGGGTCTCAAATTCACAAGAAAGATTCTTCAGTATATAATATTCAAATAACTGTTAAGGTCAGAACTATCCAGATAAGTATTCATAGGAATATGTGTGTATTTCAGAATTTCTAGCAGAAAGGTATAAATCTCCTATTTCTGAAATACAAAACAAGCTTAGTATTGATTTCCTGTTTGAGATTCTCTGACCTGTTTCTTCCAGTGGCTGCTCCCATTGCATGGATTAACGGCTCTCTAGTCTGTTTACCTCTTCCTATTTCTCCCTCTCATTCAGGACTTCTTGCCTGGCTGCTCCCTACAGCAGCCAACTACTGTCCTGCTCAGCATAACACAAGGTCATGCAGGGATCACCTCTGCCAAAAGCAGCAGACCATGATTGTCAAAAGTGATCTCCAATGCTTGCAGAGTCCCAGTTCCATCTGCATCATATGGAATAGACTAAAACTACCCTCATACATAAAAGCTGAGAGGAAAGTCACAAGACTTGCTAAAAATTACCAGGGACTGGGATTTGAGAGGACTTAGCCGAAGTGTCATGCAGGCATGTAATGTTCACATCATCGCACTGAGGTTTTAAGCAACTCGGCTCAGACACACAGCTTCCATTTTACATGAGTCTCCATGTTTGTTCAGTGGTGAAAGCTAGTGACCACTGAAAAATTATTTCCATGATCTAAACAGTAACCTGGAAACATAATTGCAGAAGCAAGGAGAAGATACTAGGCACAGAAAGTTAACAGGAGTTTAAGGTCAGCTGAATTAATATGTCTTATGCAAGTTTAGCTTCACTCAGAGATCTAACATAGACCATAAATTAAGTCTAGGTATAAGTGCTTGTAAGATGAAGCCTTGATATAAGAAAACCACTTAGCATCAATAATTTCACTATAGAGAGGCTGCCAAAAGGAAAATATATTAAAAAAAAACTTTTCGCAATTGCTCTTTTTCTGGGGAGAGTTTCAAATTTCAAAGCATAGCATCCTAGCAACCATTTCCGTGATAAATGAGATCACATGAAAATAAGTGCAAACTGATAATTTCTAAATTAACTGATAGTCAAGTGCTTGTAATCATCTGTCATCTTCACAGAGCAAACCTACATGCAATTTTCATTGTTTATGCTCAACTCTTAAATTTCTTTTTTATTTTCTAGTATGCTAAAAATTGTGCCCAGGGCCATAAATTCTCACTAACTTCAAAAATTAGTTAAAAGCTTCAGGAAGAATAGGCCTCAATAGCACTGTAAATATTCAAGCAAAACATCTTGTTAAGCTGTGTTGGAGAAAACCAGCTCAGCAGCAGCCCCCTCCCTCCCCCAGCCCTCCCGATTTTTTACTTTTCCTTAAATTCAATCCAGACTGCAATTAGATTTGTAGTGTCTTTAATCCTGTGTGTGGTCCCATTATAAGCAGTGAACAGGGAAGAATGGAACAAAATGAATAGGAAAAATACATTACTGTTCTGCACATTAGAAGATTTGATACCACTGAAGTTAAAATCAATCCCAGCATAGTAAAAGCCCAGATTCTCTCTCTTTGTCACATTCATAGAATCCTGTAAGCATTAGTGATATTCTGGTTTTGCTCCACTCCAGACAACAAAGATTCATGTCTTAATCCCACTTAAACTCAGCTTTCTGATTTTGGCTCACAGTGAAAGCAGGCAAGCAAAGAATCACAGAATAACAGAATATGCTGTGTTGGAAGGGACCCATAAGGATCATTGGATCCAACTCCTGGACCTGCACAGCACCATCCCCAGGAGTCACACCCTGTGCCTGAGAGCATTGTCCAAATGCTTCTTGAACTCTGTCAGGCTGGTGCTGTGACCCTGGGGGGCCTGTTCAGCCCAAACACCCTCTGGGTGAAGAACCTTTTTCTAATATCCAACCTAAACCTCCCCTGACAGAATTTCAGGCCTTCCTGTCACTGGTCACCACAGAGAAGAGATCAGTGTCTGCCCCTCCTCTTCCCCTCATGAGGAAGCTGTAACTGCAATGAGGTCTCCGCTCAGTCTCGTCCAGGCTGAACAGACCAAATTACCTCAGCCACTCCTCGTACAGCTTCCCATCAAGGCCCTTCACCATATTCATAGCCCTCCTTTGGCCACTCTCTAATAGCTTTATATTTTTCTTATATTGCGGCACCCAAAACTGCCCAGAATATTAAAGGTGAGGCCGCCGCAGAGCAGGACGATCCCCTCCCTTGCCCAGCTGTGATGCACCCCAGGACAGAGTTGGCCCTCCTGGCTGGCACGACACTGCTGACTCATGTTCAATTTGCCACTGACCGGGACCCCCAAGTCCCTTTCTGCATCACTGCTTTCCAGCATCTCATTCCCCAGTCTGTACATATATCCAGGGTTGGCTCAGGTGCAGAATCCAGCACTTTCCTTACCTCTTCTCCTGCTCTTTCCCTTCCTCTCTTCCTACCTGGTAGTGCTGCTCATTAGATCTTCCATGAGAAAGTACACAGCTGGGCTGTTTTCTGCCATGAGGGAATTGAATTGACAGTTGGAGTGGTCCAGTGGGGGCCCTCATGCTGGTACAGGTTAAGCAGCAGGAGAACTTTATTGAAAGAGGATGCAAACAGAGGAAAGGAACAAGACCTTTAGGTGGTGGCAAAGCTTGATACTCAGCTCATCAGATTACCAAACCTACCAGCTTCCCTAAAGTTTAGGTAGAATCTGGGCCAATTGAGGTATTTGTTCAGAGGCATTTCTGTATCTCAGCTATGTTCTTCACTACTGTGTTTTTGCAGAAGGGTTACAGAGGCATCTATTTATTTATGCATGTTAATAATACAGCAAGTTGCTTGACATGAGGATACAGGAAAGCATTTGAAGACCAATGTCTTATTAATATACTTATTAATAATTGCTTAAAAGGCAAACGTTAATGTCATGAGGATGAAATCAATCAGCAAATTCTCTGCTTCTCCCTGTCTACAGTTATTTGCTGACATAATCCCCTCGAAGCAGTTATTCAGAGATAACAGAGATTTATGGATTTTATAGCCAGTTTGATTGCTCAGACTGGTTACTGCTGAGAAATGGATAAGAATCAATGGTAATCAAAAAGTGCCCAGATAGGCTACAAGAACACAGAACAAAGTGAAAGACCTTATGACCTCTGACAGCATCTGCGTTCCTTTTTACTTTAAGTAATTATTTTATTTTGTGATGCTCCACATCATTTCTCTGGCATCTTGTTGGTCTCCTTCTTCACACTTCAGGTTAAAGTATTTGAGCTTCCATTCTCAGGCCTTCCTCTTCCTACTAACTTTTTCTGATTGTACCTCTGCTGTCTCTCAAGATAATTCTCTTATTTTAATGCAATGAATAATCTCTTTGCTTAGGTGATCTCAATCCTTCTTATTGTCTTTCAGTTACATTTTCTGTGTTTATTATATTAAAGGCATTTGCACAAATACTCTTCTACTTTCTCATACACTTCTGTTGCAAGCAGAGCTCTTCACTGCTTTGTACCTGCAGAAAGGCTCTGAAGTGCAAAGTAGTGCTTTAAGTGCATAGTAATATTTTCCTTGCAGTTTTTCCGAGCTGCATATATTCAGATGAAAATGTCATCAAAATGACCAGTGGGAGTGGAAAGAACACAAGAATACCAGTGTCATTGACTCTGTCCTAGCCACTCCATGCCTGCTCAAATGATGTCGACAATGAGGGCATCTCTATTCCTCACCAGCTGTTGCACGTATGGGAACACCTGCCCCAGGCCTGTGCCCTCCTCCCTTAGCACCAGGCCAGAAAAGCTCCCATGAGAAGGAGATGGGGAGAGGGAGAGCAAGAGGTAGGTATACCAGTTTGGAGGCTACTGCGGAGGGGAAAGATCAATTCCTCAGTCAGACCTCCAGAGTGAGAGCAGGATGTATCCTAAATAGTGGCCTGTGCAGTGGGAATGTATGATGCTTGCAAGCCAGCCATGGAGTTGTTTGAACAAGAGCAACAAATATGAAGAAAGGGATCATTCGGTAAGGGCATTTTGTATAGGAAAGAGGAGCATTTACAAATGTTTTTAATTGTAATGTTTAACATTCTGCATTTTGTTTGTTTGTTTTTAAAGTTAATTGTTCTCGTTTCTGTTTCAATAAACTCCAAATGTAGAATTGAAATGTCATAGTCCTCCAGGTCCTGCCACAAGATCTTTCCTCTTCTTCTGTGTAAACTATGTATTTCATTGCCATGTTCCCTTTTCACTTTAGCCTGGCCTTATTATGTAGGTAGCCAAGACTAGTGGTGTGCTTATTTTTTCTCCTATTCTACACCATAAGTGGATCCAATTCAGCCCAAATAGGAAGAAAGCCAAGGTCACCCAAGAATTCATGACACTCACCCCCAAGCACTGTTTTTTATACAGTTGCCTCTCAGAAGCAGTGTCAGTTTCAAATGAATTCACTTTAAGAAGATGCAATAGAAAAATACAATTAGACTCCTCATTCCGTAAACACTGATCTTCCAATTCACCCCTTAAACTGTGTTTGATTCTGTCTCCTTATCTTTGGCTGCTTTTCTTCCTTTTCACTGCTTATATGATAAGGAACATCCTCTCTTTCTTTAACAGTGGTTGCTTTGTTGAGACTGCCCAGACTTTTGCATGACTCTCCTAGTATCTTCTAGGTTCTCTGGTCCTCTGATGCTCCTTTGCAGCAAGAAAACAAATGAAAGTCTCCTACAAACAAATTTTGTCACCTCTATTGTGTCCATTACACAAGGGTGTAATGCTCTCAAGTATCTACAGCTGTTTGTGCTGTCCTCTAGATGATTTACTCTGTGCTGATGCAGATGAGGTGCCTGCCACCAGCAGGCTTGACAAACAAGCTCTGCTGTTTTGAACCAATTTTTCCAGGTGCCAATAATTTCAGACATTTTGGTCATTACATTTTTGTTCATCCCAGTACAGTAAATATCCATGCAAACATTAATGTTAAACCACATCATGGCCTCCACTGAATTCAGAGGTTGTGTGGATGTTTTAGGCACAAAGGAACAAGAACTTGATTTTTTCCTATCAAAAGGCTTTGTACTGATGGATATTTATTTAACAGAGCTCTTCTGTTAGCAAGATTTTTAAGACAACCACATTACACAGAAATTTAGACTAAATGCTCAACTGTGCCTCTCAAGGCACCCATAGATTTAACTAACCCCATCAAGGCCAGACATTATTATGTATGCCAGAGTATATGACAGTTTAGAATAGTTTGTTGCATTCTCATGGTGCTGCCAGAATACACAATAAACCAGCACAGAAATGTGTCGCCTGGGGCATTCCACATGAATGTATATGAGAAATTATTGTACAAGTGAATAGAACACGTGAAGATGCAAGACATGCTATTTTGTTGTTCTTATGGATAGGCAGGAAAAGATAACAGTATATTTCTTAACTTCTTGATCTGATTATAACAGTACAGCTTCTCTCACAAGTCCAGCTGCCACAGTATGATTGCTGAAGGACAAGATAACAGCAACCACTGTGGCACAGAAGTTACTTTAGAAATACTTTTAAGTACATTACATCTTTTAAGCACTGACTTTTGACAACCTACTCAACATGATATTTCTGAAAGTAAAGCTGAAAATTAGATTTAACCATTTTTACATCTTACAAAGCCAGGTGGCCTGAATAAATGGAGTGAAGGAGGCCACACAGAACATCTGCATTGCAGCTGGCACGAGGTCTGATGAGTTGTGTCCTGCCCCATGCAGAGTCACTACACTGCCTCTCAGTTCTGGCCTCATGGGCTGCACAGCTTGCTCAAAACGCACCTGATGGGCTTGAAAGCTGAAACTGGAGAGGGACATCATGTGGAACCATTGTAGTACAGCTGGGAGAAGGCTGAACATCACACAGTCAGTGGGTGATCTTGACCACTTTGATTAAACAGGTCATGTATACAGCTAGCATTCCAGGCAAAGGTCTGTTGAAAAACCAAGGTTTAAGGAAGATATTTCTCAGGTCTGAGAGAGCTAAAATGTTTTGCTGTCATTTTTCAATATTTCATACATAATTTGAATTGTCTGGAGGGGGTGAAAAGTGAAAAAAACCATTTTTGTTCTTTGTCTCATTATAAGACATGGTTTGTTGAACCTGTTTCATTTGTGGGTTGTTTTATTTTTTAATCATGGAGTTACGTTCTATGACTAGAGGTAGATGTATACGTACTTAGGATTTGATTTTGAAAAAAATTAAAATATAACCAAAATATAACCAAATCAGAATTGCTCTGAAATACAGTACAAAGTAGCTGAATAACCTTCTAATACATTCTTTTTATTTAATCACTATTTCTGTATAACTATGTTTTGATGAACTTTTGAAACTAAAGCATGTTTAAGAGACTCTTTGCTTTGAAAATAATGTAAAACCAGGTAGTGCCAACACTGAAAATTAATAAAATGTATATAAGGCAGATAACTAATTTGCTTGTTTTAAAAGTCTTTGGAGAAAGAATTACACACAATATTTGGGATTGATTTAAAATCACACTATCATTTGCTAAATAGGAAATCAGGTTACAATTTTATGATGTGATGATGAAATTAGGAACAATATGTTTTGCTGTCTTTCCTTCATGAGTTTAAATGTGACTCCTTAAGATTCAAATAGGGAAGAGGAAAGCTTTTAATCTTTTATATTATAAGGCTTGTCAGCCTCCAGAGAGAGACATTTTCAGTACATTCCTTTAACCCTCTTAACAGAAGTCTTTAAGTAAATAACTGTGGGTGAGTGTTTGGAAAGCACTTTCAAAGTGAAAAGCACTTCAGCACTGGAAAATCTTGAACATTAATGCAGATACTAACCAAAACACCTTAAAGTTGGATTTCAATCTCTTTTCTGTTTTTGAGAATCATCTTTCATTTTCCTGCCCTAGGCTGAAACTTCAAAACGCACACCTTTTCTACATCACTTCTGAATTTACAGATCCCTGTTACATCCTCATGGAGCTGCCTCTTTCCCATCCAGAAGTCCCAGACAATTCATCTGCTTCTCAGCTGTGTTGTCACTGTACAGCTTTGACCCTCCAATTAGAGCCTTTTCTTAGCTTTGCTGTCTTTTTGTAACAGAGCAAAATTTTACACTACATTGACCTAACTGCACCATCAATTTCCACAGTGTAAAATTATTTTCTGTTTTATTTTTTATCTCCCACTGAGTCATTTTCAGCACATATGTGAACTGCTGCTGAACATTGAGCAGAGGTTTCCATAAAATTACTAGATAACTACAAAAGCACTTTCCTACATAAGTAAGAGCTACTTCAGAGGACTCAGCTGCAGGTAAAGTGAGATCTAAGTATTATTTTATATATTATTTTGTATTTGCATTATTTTAGCAAAATGTTGAAATACATTTTCCACTTTATCAGACAGTCTGTCATAAGATTGGTCTGATGCTTTTAGCACTTTCCATTTTGGGGTTTTTTTTTGAGAAAACCACATATATGCAAACATTATGTTACTATTTAGGCCTCTTTGACTGATCTCCTCTGTAACTTGAGCAGCGGAGTCTTGCTCTTCTCTAGCAGTGTGTGTTGGGGATATTGCTAATTTATTCCTTTACTCTTTATTATTCTATTTTGCAAATAGTAGTGTGGATATCCCAGTCAAGGGATACCCACTCTTCAACCAGTGCATCACTCTTTTTAAAAAAGCTTTAATGAGAGACTTTGCACCTGTACTTGTCTACTCAGGGAAGTGTCCAGCAACTCTACTGACCATGAGGCATGAACTCTCTCAATATGCAACTACTCTCACTGCTCAGTGCTTTTACAGTCTAATCATCTCCTGACCTGTAAGCTTCTCTTACAGACTTCCTATTTAGAAAACAAAAGTATGTACAGGTTTGATTGTTCTACATCTTTGACTTAGGTATTGCATTTTTTCCCCATATTTTCACACTTGTCCATTTCTGTTTTCTTGATACTAAGTACTAATTTACTAATAAGGACAAATTTTTTCCTCTTGTGAGTGCTCTAATTTCTCAATGAAAAAATAATTTATATTCCCCAATGAAACAACGATCCGATATTCACTCTAAAAATTGAAATTTTATTTTGGATTTGTAGTTTTGGTAGCATCTTAGGTATGGTTACAGCAGAATGAGAGATTTTGCTGTATACAGTCTTACTTCTAAAGGGACTTAGTTCAGAGCCCTTGGGACAGACATTCAGTGTAAGGAGAATCTAGATTACTGATTGCTTATTTAATTTCAATTTATAGCACGGCACCAGTTTCCCACAGAACAAACACTTTGTTATCTCCACTGTCTCAACAGCCTCACTTAAAACCAGATATTCTAGTCTTCAAGTGGTTTTTTTAGACTGAGATTTCCACAGAAATATATACACAGTGGGTTGAGTTCGCAGTTTCAAGAGAACCTTAGTTAACTGCTCCTTGCTGTTTATTTTCACCAACTTCTATCCTATTCTTTTGCCAAAGTCTATTTATCATCCAAAATCACATTCCCCTTCTTACACATCTACTTTGCTTGAGTTCATGGACTTTAAATGCCTACTTTTTTTCATTTTGAAAAAGCATACTGTGACAGAAGCCTGGTTTCATTCTCTGCACATACTCTTACTACTAATGGACCTATCTGTTTTTATTCCCTTGACACTACTTGCATAGTCATGCAATGGAACCCTGCTTCTCTCCCTCTCTTCTTTTCATGGTTCTGGTAAGCTACCACATGACAGCCACAGTCTTTCAGCCTAATGTAAAATCTTTATTCCAAAGGGAAAGCATATTTTTTTAATAGTGGAAAGAAGGAGGAAGGAAAAAATAGACATAAAACCCATCTTTCTGTTCAGTGCTGCTGCATTAAAAAGCCACAGAAAAAAAAAGCAAATCTGTGAAATTACTTCAGCAGAGCTTTTTTTGACAAATGTACAGAAAACATTAATTAGAGGAGTTGAGGTTCTTTTATTTTACACCTAATACAATTCAAATTTAAAGGATTACTTGCACAAAAAAATAAACACATTTGGTATAAAAATTTATTGTCACTTTAACACCTTTTTTTCTTCTTATGGCCCCCGCCTTCTTGGAGCAGAAACATATAAAGACTAATGGCACAAGTTTGTTTTATTCTACAGCATTTTTTTGTTTTTACATACTCAAGTATCCTAAAGGACAACAGCCCGCTGTATACAAGAACCATTTTCTTCAGCCTGCTGAATTAAGTTTCATAAAGAACCAAAGCTATAAAGGCATTTTAAAAACCACTGTCTCTTTTTTCCTTTCAGAAGCACTGGCTTTTTGCACTATTAATATACATAGTGTTATGTAACAGCTCTTGAGTACAGTACATGCAGCAGAATATAGCTGTTGTATATAAAACATACATTTAAAATCTTGACTTATCTGAATTTTTGGAAGATTGAGTAATTGTAGAATGCCCGCTGCTTAGAGAAAATGGTTTGATAGTACAAATGTCTGCATATGTTGGCCACTGGAACAATCCAAGGCTCACTGGAATAGTATCTGTAGCGCATCAAGGTACGTAAATGATTTACCTACAATATTAAAACACAACTTAGCAAAACCAATAGTTCAAGATCTTATGACTGGGGGCTGGAACTAGAAGATCTTTACGGTCCTTTCCAACCATACCATTCTATGATTGCTATGTTACTTTTCAGTGGTTGCAAGGAAGTGTGGTGAGAGTTGCCCCTCTCCTCCCAAGTCCTTTATAAAACCTTTAGTATGCAATTTTTTCCAGATGAAGGAATTTATTTATGTCTACTGCCTCTTCTCTTCATTGCAGCTGTACACTGTGGACAGTACCATTTCCCTTTCGGTGCTTCTGTCAGTCCAACACATCCATAGTGGAACCACTCAATAGGGCACTATAAAAAGAGTTAAAAGAGAGTGTTTTGGATTTGGGGTTTTTTCAAAATGCCTATCAAAACTACAATTCGATGAAAATGAAACATGAGTGGGACGCATAGATTCTGCATTTCACACAAGTCACAGGACAAAACAAAGAGAAGGGAGGATCTGCAACATACACTCAGCACACTAAGAAAAATGATACAAATTCTAGGAGTCATAGATGGACTCACAGAGCAAAATGACTATGCTGTGCTTTGAAATGCTTAGTTTGACAAAGTAATCTCATCACTCACTTCTGTTTAAATATAGTTATGTCAGTAAATACATGATTCTATTCAACTGTTCTTTGAAAACTTTTTCTTTGAAAAGGACAGCTCTTGTAAGTAGTGAAATAGCTGTAAATTCACAGAAATCAAGGATATTTTGAAGCAGGGCATTTTTGAACCTAGCAAAGGCTGAAGGTTTCTAAAAGACCCTGAGCTGTGTTTGGAGAGATGAGAAGTTTCCTGAAGGATGGTTCAAATCATATGCACTTTACTCTAAAAAAATCTACTCAAGAAGAAACTCTAAAAAAAAAGCAACTCCTAAAAGCAATAGTTATATGCACAAGCCTCTCATGAACCTTTTGAACTTTGTTACTTACATCTTGGTTATCACAGCCTACCATTTCACCATAGGACACCTAGTAAAATAAGAAAAAAAACCCCTTAGCAATTAACATTTTGTAAGGGCCAACATTCAAATTTCTTCCTTTGAGAAGTTTTTCCATTAACAGCAGTAATAACGTTTTCATTTTACTTTGTTACCCAACCCAAACACCATCGTGTTCATAGTCAATTGATTTTCAAAAATTGTTTATGCAAAAGAAGATACATCTGCATATTCCAGATTGGATAAAAAACTAAATTCACTGTGAATCCCCTAATGTTTTTATTTAATTATTCCTGAAGTCCCATTACCAGATTTAAAACTCTCCAAGGATAATCACATCACTAAAAAAAATGACTATTTTTAGCTTCAACATTTCATTATTCACATCACCGTAAGTAAACAAAACCAGATCAGAAGTTAAAGAGTAAAAGTACAGTTTTTTTCAAAATTAGCATTCAGAGAAGGAAGTTCAGCTACATCAAAACAGCAGCTGTAGTTGTATTTCAATTTGGGGGCCATCCTTACCTGATTACAAATGCAGTAACGTGGCTCATTTGGATCATAGGTCCAATCAACCTGGCTATTAGAATCAGACTCTGGTATTACTGCTGTTTGCTGAGACAGTTCTTGTGCCAGTGCAGATGAAGAAGAACATGATGAGAGAGAGGAAGAAGAAGATGATGAGGAGGACTGCTGACTTGACGATTTGTTGTTGTTTCTGAGGAAGAGTCAAAAAAAGGAAAAAAAATAGCATACATGATTTATTTTCTGCCAAGTGAAAGAATCACTAAACAAGTACTTGGTTGACTTGGTTGAAATGCTGCAGTACGTAAATCCCAAAGCTATCATTCACCATCACATTTCATTCAACTACTGCAAGCACTGGAATGCACCCACTGAAGACTCTTGAAAAAGGAAACAAGTCATACCAGCTTACAAGTGCAAGACACGCTGCTCTAATCAATGGAATTCAACAGCTCTAAGCTGTCAAGTGGCTTTAACAAATGCTTTTCTTTACAAAGTTTTCCATCAACAGCCTTGGTGTCAAGTCCTTATAAAAATTGTTACCAATAGAACAGGAATTTACATATAAATAATGTCATATGTCTTGTACAATAGATAACTGTTTTGAAAATGACCGATTCTCTGTTAATCTCCACTCAAGCATCAGCAATCACTCCATAGGAATGGTGCCAGAATAAAATTTCTCTGCATTTGCTTATAGGTCAGACCTGACACCCAAGATATTCATAGATGAAAAATGCTTCTAAAACAGCATTATTAACTGAGTTGTGAACACACACAAATTTGAATGAAGGAAAAAACTCAAGTCAATTTAAAAGGATGGGCACTTTGAGACAAATTCTTTCAAATTCTGACTGTTGAACGTGTTGTGACATTGTGTTGTTAAAAATGTTTTAAAACTTCATTTAAATCAGAAATAAAATTCACTCCCTGTTCTAGATGGTCAGAACATGTCATGCTTACTTGAAATTGGCATCAAACATATCTCCAAATTATTTCAAGACCATCTACAAACCATTGCCCAGTAATTCCCAACATTTGCTATTAGATCCAACTTCTCCAAAACACAAAAAAATGAGGAAAAACACTTGATTGTCTCTCAGATAAAAAAGCAAATCAATGAAGTGAGTTTGCTTAAAGAAAAAGAAGTGAGAGACTAAAGAACACAGCCCTGAACAAAAAGTGGTCAACAGGCAGTAACTACCTTCTGCTGATTCCCCTCCACAGACATTAAACACAATGTATTTCTAATATGGCCCATGACCTTTTAAAAGAAAGCTTAGCTGTCTTAAAAGTTATAATTGCAGTCAACAAGTAAGAAAACCTACTTGCTTTTCCTGCCACTTCGTGAATCTGAGGTTGATGAACTTAACGTCTGAGTTAATGTAGATGCCAGAGCTGATGATGAATATCCAGCTGAATCTCTGGACAATGAAAATTCTCTTCCAAGCTGAAAATCATTGTTCTTAAATGCTTCATAGCTGGCTTTTAGACTGGATGTTCGTCTTCCCTCCTTCATCTGAAAGGAATACTGATATTATATCAGATTACGCAGTAAAGCTCCTACCTAAGGCTGCTAACTGCTAATGATATGCACAGGTTCACTCGTTACCTTGTTAATGCAATTATATACAGAAGGCAGTTAAATGTGTGAGAGTATCTTCCAGGAAAAGTCAGAAAACAAGCTGTCCCTTTAGGCAAGTTACACGGGATGAAATTGTCGCATACTAATAAAATTCTAATATAAGAACTGAATCACATCAACTGAAAGTGATTATGGGAATTCAGTTTAAAAAAAAAAGAAAAAAGCAGTCACTAGCCTTTCTTCTTAATCTTAAGAGGGTGGTAGAATGACAAGAATATTTTGACATTACCTGTGCCGTGGCTTGCACTGCTTGAGCTGCTGCCATGGTAATTGCACCGGCCCCGGATCCTGAAGATAATGAGCCCAGGTTATATGATGCCAATGGTTGAGAAGAGTTTGTATTGTATGCATTGTTTGAAGAGGATGATGAATTACTGTTTCGACACCCTTGATGAATAGAACACATTTATGAAATTCAAAATGAAACTAAATTACTTTGCATTTTAAGAAGAGTTATATGACAACCAGTGAAAGAGTAGGAACTCTGTTTACGCATCAGAGTAGTCTAATAATTTGGAAAAATGGTTTTAAAAGTAATTAGACACAGACAGTATTTGTTTATGGAGAAAAAAAAAAGAAGTTTGTTCCCTATCTATCCTCATATGCAAGGAGTCCTTTTAGAAAGACAGCTCTCACTATGATACTCAGCTATTGAAGAAAAAATGCAGCTGCTATACCTACGCCTATATTGAAACAATTCTCCATATAATTTCTCTCTATTTTCTACTATAATCATCAAGAAGAGGGTAAGAATGATTACACACCTATACTATTTCTGAGGTAGAACTTTCAACAATCTTAATTCTAAAAACTACAGATCAGTTTTAATGCAACACAATTTCCAGGGTCATCTGCAGAATGACAGCTGCTCAAATATAGCTACATTTTATTTGCAGGCTCATGTGAAATTTCTTCAAAAGAAAATTGAAATAGACATGACTGAAACTACTTAAAACTGACAAACATTACTGAACTCCAAAACAAGGTAGCTGACTTAGCTCTAACTCCTTAGTATTTTATTTTCAGAAAAGAAAATATGAAACACCTTAATATTGAGAATAGGCAGAAAAGTTTAGGTTTTTTTAGTCACTATTCAAAAAGACTTCTCTTTTGACATACACAACGCATAAAAGAATTTTATTTTCAGACCAACTCTCAAAAAAAAAGGTGTGAAAATTCTTTTCCCTTACTTTGGAAATTGTTGTATGCATTTTTCTCTGAAAATAATGCATTGATCTCTTATATTTCTACTACTAGCTGAACAAAACTGTACTGTTATCTTCCTCAAAGTTTAAATAAAAAGAAACAGCCAGCATACAGCTGTGAAATGACAACAAAGCAGACACGCTTCATGGACAACACAGAAAAATAAGAATGTCTGCCATTTCTCATGTTTCAAGTGACTGAAAATCCCAGGGAAAGGGATATAAGACTCTGATTGAGGACTGGCTGAATGGCAGACCCCAGAAAGTCATTATTCACGGCACATGCTCTAGAAGTTCCACAAAGGGAAGTGCAGTGCACCTGGACAGGAATAACCCCATGCAACAGCACCAGCTGTGGGCTGACCTGCTGAAAAGCCACCCTGTGGAGAAGGGTCTTGGTGAACAACAAACTGTCCCTGAGCCAGCAGTGTCCCCTGGGGGCTAAGAAGGCCAATGGTGTCCTGGGGTGCATTAGAAAAAGCATTGCCAGCAGGTTGAGGCAGGTGATCCTGACCCTCTACTCAGCCCTAGCAAAGCTGCATCTGGAGTGCTGTGCCCAGTTCTGGGCTCCTCAGTACAAGAGATGTGGAGCTCCTGGAGTAGGTTCAGTGGAGTGAAAAAAAGATGATTAAGGTACTGGAGCACCTCACTTACGAGGAAAGGCTGAGGGAGGTGAGCCTGTTCAGCCTTGAGAAGAGACAAATCACTGTCTACAAGTATCTGAAGGGAGAGTGTCAAGCGGATGGAACCAGGCTCTGCTCAGTGGTGCTGAGCAATAGGATAAAGGGCAACGGGCAGAACCTGATGCACAGGAAGCTCCAACTGAATATAAGGAAGAACTTCTTTACTGTGCAGGTGGCCACACACAGGACAGGTAGCATAGGAACAGGTTGCCCAGAGAGGCTGTGGAGTCTCCCTCACTGGAGATATTCAAGAACTGTCTGGACACAATCCTTTGCAAAGTGCTCTAGGATTACCCTGCTTGAGCAGGGAGGCTGCATCAGATGACCCACTGGGGTCCATTCCAACCTCACCTATTCCATGATTCTGTGATTTCAGAAGACTAACTCACAAATATAATTAAGTTTCTCTTCTTATTATTAAAAAGCAATGAAATGAAAGACAATTAGGATTACCTGGTGTATTTTCTTTAGAAGCATCTGAAGTCAGGGTAGATAGAAGAGCTTCAGATTTAAACTTCTTTTCAGGAACATGATCTGTTGTACTATGGTGAGAAGATGGATTGTGTTTCCTTTCTAAATGAAATAAATGAAGGGTACTTAAGTGTAAAATCTATTCAGCTTGAAAGTCAAATTATGTTAGCACTTTCAACTAATTCCCACCAGCAAAGCCTATTTCATTCTTGCACATCTTCAAAGACATTATTAGCATTTATTATGTTTTGTTTTCTCTCTGCAATGATGGAGGGAATAAAGTTCTAAACCATCTTCTTCCTGATACTACTCAACAAAAAAACCAAAGGAAACATAAAAAGTGGCCATCTTTCTAAGTTTCAAATACTTACTCTCTACCGGAGTGTGAGAATGGGAGTGATGGTTATTCACAGGCTGTGCTGGGGTATCCAGCTCCAGAGACCCTAAGAGGGAGGTAAGAAGGACATGAAAATTGAGAGTTGGCACTGTTTTAACTTTTATATACTAAAGGAATATTTAAAATATTAACCAAATCACAATGCAGTTATATTTTTTTTAATCGGAAAAAAATTTTGCTAGAGTTGAAAGACCTTTCTACAATACAACTAGGAGCCAGTGAGATTAGTTCTCAAATAAAAACTGATGACTGCTACTGTCCAACTGCTGAAATCAAGAACTTAAAATTAAGGGCAATAAGAAGAACCAACAACATTGCCCTCAACATGCCACTTACTGAAACGACTTGCAGAATGGCTGCATCAAAAGTATTGACAATCTACACCAATATAAACTGAAGACTGAACAATGTAAACTGTATAAACACAGCCTCCAGTCCCACTGAGGGACACCTTGTACACACCTTGTCACATTCAGTCAAAATTCAAGAAATAGCAGTTTCATCTTTCAAGATGATTTAACATTCAAAAGAAAGGGCTGCAAATCATCATCCAGATTTTCTTAACAATCAAAAGACACAGAGCAACAATACAAAAAAACCCAAATCCAAACAAAAAAACCCCACAAAACCAACAAAACAACAACAAACCCCACCCCCATCCTCCCCTCAAAAAAGGAAAAAGTTAGATGGGCATAAATCCAAGTCTATGTCTAAGAATAAAATTTCTTCTAAGATGAGGTTAAATAATCACAGCACAGGAGAGACTTCTATACATTTAGAACAATATACAATATTTTGTGTGTCAATTTTTAACAAAATATTTTGAAGTAGTTGCAATACCTACCAACTTACATTTTCACAGAAGACAAAACAAGAAAGCAATTCACATTCATTTTTAAAAATCTGTAGCTTCAGCATTTCTTTACCTCTTCTAGTGCTTTCAGAAAGCACTGACATACGTGAGTATATGAGTAATACATAAGTATTACAAAAGTTTAAATATAATTATTCTAGAAGAGGATCAAAGCATAAGGAGATATTTTGGCTGAGTGAACTTGAATCACATTATGAACTTGCCCAAAGGCTGCCCTCTGGCGGGACTTCAACCTTATGTATTTACTCTGAAAGCTAAAAATATTAAGAGTCTCCTACTTTTAGCTTTATTTAAAAACAAACAAGGAAAGAGAACTCTCAAGCCAAACAAACCTTAAAGATGCAACATGCAGTCTAGTACTTCTCTATTTTGAATTATTGAAATCCTATCTAGCAACCTCTCCAAACACATGGTTCAACAGAACATAGCAACACATCCTAAAACCAGTTGGGATTTAAACTAAAATAAACTAGTCCTTTTCTGTAACTGTGAGTCAATTAATAGCATTTAGTTTCCTTTTTTTGTGCCTGTTATTTGTAACAGCAATTACAAATAAAATAGCCCCAAACTCCCAGCTTATACAACACAGACACAAAAAGTTCCAAGAAAAATACTTATTCCTAATATCCCCAAGTGACTTAAGGTAATTTTCACTATCTCTGGCTATGAGGATAGCCACTGCCTCCATAATCACAGCAGTTAAATCAACCTGTAAATTTATCACAATCAGATTTGAATTTGATGTCTAAATGCTGATAAGTCAGATTCTTCTACACCAAGCTGGCAAAAAAGCTATAACTTTACATTTTTACATTCTGAATACCAGTGTGGTTGTATTTAACATGTAGGTTTCTTACATAAAATGCTTTTCCTTCACTGGCCCATTACAACCCATTCTTGCCCCTTTAAAAAAGAAAACCACCAAGTACATGGAAAACTAAAATAATGACCCTCCTTAGTTTGGTGGCAATCACTTCAAGGAAGAAATGGTACCCTTGCAACTGGTATGCTTAGACCAAAGCACTTGGCTTAATATCTACAATCATTAAAAACAGGTTTAAAGAATTATGTATTTTACTGTAGCAATTCATAAGGACAACAGTTGTGTGCAAAAAATTATTCTATCATTCAGCTCATTAATCAGTATTTTGATTTCACTGGTATAAATTGAGGTTGAGACTAAAATTTGAGAATCACTGATGAAAAGTGGGTTAATACACAGGTGAAAATACTGGCAGCCACTAACAAGTATATAACACTTTAATTTTGCAAATTGACAGAAAGTCTGTCAAGTTCTTAAAATCATGCATACTTACGTCTCTCTAATATTTCTGTAATTCCAGCATTATCTGCTTCAAGTTCCATTTTAAATTTAGCGAGTTCCTGGTCCAATTTTCTCAAATGACGGTCTACCTGTTTGTTAGACGAAGCAAAAATAAATAGCATCTACTTCTGGAACATGAATATCTACGTCCTCAATCTCAGGCTTGCAAAGTATTTCCCTTCCAGCAATTTTGTGCCACACAGCGCTAAGCACAATAATACACAGAAGCGATCTTTTTGGTCACCTCCACTTCCCTCACTCAGCAAAGACAATGCTGTTAACACCAAAATACAATAGGCAGAGCTTCAAGACTTCTTTTCAGAAATAAAGATGAAGAAGACTTGGAGGTGCCCTGGTTATGCAAACACAAAGGGGAAGAGAAAGAACAGTACATGACATGGACTTTAGTAGAAATTGGGCTGCTTTGGGGGAATTGCAAGCTCTGAACTGAAACCTGTGTGCAATTTGTGTGTCACTATAAACACCAGTAAATTTGGTGTGTACTGAGTCTTAACTGAAAGTGGAGACTCCTGTGTGTTTCAGCAAACTGTAACGTGCTCTTGGGTATTAAAAATTAACCAAAAAAATTCTCAACTCACTATCATGAAAAGAAATACTACATTTCAAATGCTTTCTACATCTGTAATCATACAGCAAAATTTACCCATCCTTATTGAAAATTGGGAGGTTTTTCCAGTTACCAGCTAAGCAAAAGAGAAGTTCCAACTTCTAGAACAAACTTTTGGCTAGTTGTAGTGAAACTAAAGCAGTTGTTTTATATCCTCTATATTTGAGTGTAGTCTGACTTGCAGGTTCTGTTCTCTTGAGAAATGCAAAATAAATATACTTAAACTTTATACTTTGAATCACGTGCCACTCCTCTTTGGGTCTGGCCATCCATCCCACTTTTTACCCAATGAATAGTGCACCCGCCCAAGGAATGAGCAACCAGTTTCTCCAGGAGTGTGCTGTACGAAACAGTGTCAAAGGCTTTACTGAAGCCCAGGTAGGCAACATCCACAGCCCTTCCCTCATGTACTAAGCAGGTCACTTCATTGTTGAAGATCAGGTCAGTTAAGCAAGACCTGCCTTTTCTAAACCCATGCTGCCTGGGTCTGATCCCCTGGTTGTCCTGCTTGTGCTGTGTCATGACACTCCCCAGGACTGAAGTCAGGCTGACAGACCCTTACTTCCCTAGATGATCTTTCTGACCGTTCTTGTACATGGGCATTACATTTGCTAATTTCCAGTCAACTGAGGCCTCTGGTAAACACCCAAAAGTGGCTAAGTGACCTCTTCCACCATCTCCCCCAGTGCTGTGGGGTGGATGCCATCATAGCCCTAGACTTGTGTGCGTCTAAGTGGCACAGCAGATTGCTGACCTCCCTTGAATTACGGAGACTTCATTCTGCTCCCTACCCACTTCTCCAGCTCAAGCGGCTGAGTATCCTGAAAACAACTGGTCTTGTTATTAAACATCGTGGCAATGAAGTACCTCTGCCTTTTCTTCATCCTCCACCACGGTGTTTACCTCTATATCCAGTAAAGGATATTTTTAAAAGTATTTTTCCCTTTCATAGCAGTAACCAGATAAAGTTCTACTTGGGCTTTGGCCCTTCTAATTATGGCCCCACATAACCTCATAAAATCCTTGTAGCCCTCTCAAGTTGCCTGCTCGTTCTTCCCAAGGTGATACACTCTTTTTTTCCCCCAAGTTGAAGACAAAGCTCTGTATTTAGCCAGGCTGGTCTTCTTCCCTGCTGGCTTCTCTTTTGGCACATGGGGATGGGCTGCTCCTATACATTTAAGATTTCCTTCTTGAAGAATGTCCAGCCTTCCTGGACTCCTCAACACTGCATCCCAAGGGATTCTCTCAACCAGTCTCCTAAACAGGCCAAAACCATGCATTAAAACCTTATGATTTTTAATACTATTTCTGTTTTATGTTTAAGTGACACTTAATACCCAAAACCCCAAAATTCTTATAACTCAATAAAATATTAAATGTTTCTTTCACCAGCAAAGCATTTGTATGTAGATGACATAAAAGTACAGGCAGCATGGCTGCAGCACTTATTAAAATACTTAGAACTTCCTAGGGTATACACTTAGGTAATTCACCACAAGTCTTGTGTCCACTTACCAGATCATATATTTGATTAGCCAGCTGCACCTTTTCATCTGCATCTTCTAAAGCCTTATAATAATCCTGTTATAAAAAGAGTTTTCTTTTTAATTATGAATGTAACTGAACTAATTTCAGTAAGTTTAGCCTAGTGTTAGGAAACACAAAATATAAGTCAAAAAGACAAATTTAAGTAAGTTTTCAGAAAGACTGTGAAATTTTACTGTATATAACCATCATCTGCAGTATAAATGAGATATAATATACATGAATTTATTTTCTCTGTGTTAGAAAAAGCCAAATTACAAGATGAGGAAACTTCCAACTAGAGTGATATCTAGATTCCTGCAAGAAATACTACAGGAAATGAAACAATCTTGGATTTATTTTATATTACACAGCATCATGTTACGGACTTAAAATAAGATTGTGTCTTTACTTCAGGACCACCACAAATCCTACTGCTCTTCAAAATGATGCTGAAGTACTCTGTGGGGAGGCCTTTCCATCACTCTAGTTAAACTGAGATAGTATTGTGTATCATTTAAAATACTTTAAAAAAGCTTCTCTAACTCAAAAGTGCATTCTAAATAATTTGACTAAAACAACTCAAAAGTCTCCTCTAACCAATGAAAATTCACAGATAAACCTTTTTATTAAAAAAAAAGTATATTTTCAAATGCTTTTACTTTAGATTTCAACAGATTTTACTGCCTTTTAATTCTCCGCTTCCACTGCATAGTATCTTATGTGAAAACTACTTGAAATTTTGATTCAACTAAAGTCAAAAGCAAATTTTTCATTTATTATAGTGAAGTCAGAGCTCTGACCTTTTTCTTTTTTAGAATTTAAAAATCTATTTGCATTAATTAAAGAAAACAACTCTTACCCAAATTAGGGGCTGAAGTAGCCACTGTAGGAGACTACAAAGGCATTTCTCCTGACAAAATGACGGACTACATTGCTAACAATAACACCACCAATGCTCAAGTATTGAAGGGTAACACAGAACACATTCATATTCATGTTCTTACTCTTCCCTCTCTCAAGCTACATAGATCATATGCATAATGTGTAGAAGAACACAGACCAAAAATCGCAGGAAATGCTGAATCTAAGCTTGAAAAATATCCTCTAAAAGAAAGCAAATTAACTTGGGCAACTTCATGTCACACAAACAGAAACAAAAAAAATCTGAGTTCAAAATTTAGTACCAGGCTTTCTCACCATTTCAGGATTACATTTTTTTAAATGCTAGCAAGTGCTCAGTAAATCTTGAGAGAAATTTTTGATCAAAGAAACCTTTCACTCACTTTTCTCCTCCAAGGTAGTTCCATCCACCTCTACGAAAGCCCAAATGAAGGCACAGTTCTGAGCACTTAAATCTCCCACCGATCATAAACTACTTTTTCCTAAGATTGTCTTAGTTTGCAAAAGGAAAATCTGACCCACTCTTGTGATAACCTTACTTTTTTGATTGATGTCATTTGTTCTTCTCTCCATTCAGGTTTGTTTTTCTTTGCATTCATAAAAAATTCATTTACCCTCTGCTCAAGCTGATCCATTGCATCTGTAGCATACGAAAAGATTGAGACAAATGTTATCTTCTCATGTACATAAACATTAGAAAATAAGGGGAAATTTTTTTCTCAAACAAAGTTGACAGGACTGAGGTGCAAACTATTAGAGAGGAAAGAAAAGAAAAAACCAAACAACCAAGCAACAGTGGACAGCGGAGGGAAATATTTACCTTAATTTCCAAGAAGCAGAATTGCATTCTGGTAGGATTCTCATCAAGGTTCTCGTGCTCTCCAGCATGGGACAGGCAGTACTCCAAGTTCTAAAGGTTTTTTGTCCCTAAGAGCAGTGGTAGTGACTTAAAGCACGACCCAAACTCCTCACCCAGGGCTATAGACTGCTGACTTTGGAACATTCTAGCCAGTTACAAACTGAGCAGGAAACAAAATGTTCTCCTAAGAGAAACAGTCAAATACAAAACCAAATAATTGAAAAAAAATTAGTGTCTCAAAAAGGTAGACCAATTGAAGAGCAAAGTCACTACCTTTAAGTCCAGGGCCTCTCCATTGTTTGCTAGGAAGGGTCAGGGCAAATTGAAAGCATTTACAAATTATTCCCTCCACCCCCAGAGGAGTAAATGCACTGATGAAGTATTATTTTCACTTCATAAAGTGACAGGATTCTCACTTTCATGAAGTTGAGAAATATCGTAAGGGAGAAAAAATAAAACCACCCATTTTCTAACCTTAACTATCTCTAGAAAGGAAAACGTCAACCACAAGTTATTTTTTTCATTGTTTATTGAGACAGGAACAGGGATTCCCTTCCCTTTCCCCTCTACACTTCTCCCACTGAGTTTACTATTTCAACAGCTGGACACTTGTGCACTCAACAGCTTGCACATTTCCAAAACCATGCAGCTGCCTCAGTCAAACTAGCTTGGACTGCCTTGCTAGTGTCAGGATAGATGACAGTATTGAGTTTTTTTTCCCCAGCATCCTCAGTGACATTGTTCAGCTATCAGTTTTAAATTAAATGTGACAATGCATGAATCACCCACAAATTCCAGGCTCTGGGTGCAAAACACCTAAGAAACTTTCCAGAAACTACCATTAAAACTGGATCACATCTTGCCAAGACAAAATGCAAATTAATTAATTAGTTCAAGAAGCTCATGAATCCCTAAGTATGATTTACTCTTAAAATCCAGGAGGCCAAGGGTCTTCTCAACTCCGTGAAAATTCACAGCTAGAACTAACTGTTTACATAAATAACCAAAAATAATTCCTACTAAACAATCAAAAATCTTAATCAGTCTTCCTTACACTGGGAACATTCAGCATCAAACCCAATAGGAACCTAACAACTGACTGGACAGAGCACCATTAATCCCAAGCTATAACAGTTGTGACATAAGTTCACATCAACTTTATTTAGACCCATACAAACAAAGTAGTCAAACAGTTTTGGAGTAAAACAGGCTGAAGTGAGATAACCTGAACAATGAGCATTTTCCACTTGCACCATATAGAGAACATTAAGAAGCCTGAGAGGCAAGCAAGAAACACACACTATATATAGAGGCTTCTAAAATCTTTGTTCTTTGATCAAATGACTCTAATTTGGACCAAAAAAACAAGAGACAAAATGTTCTATCTCCTATCCTGTCAGCACAAACACCTTAAGTGTTAGTTATTCTAGTGACTCCATTAAGAAAAAATTATAAAAAGTATCTTCCCTCTTCACTTTTTATTGAGGACATGTTATCAGTCTGTGTGAAACTGCCTAGGGGAAAATTTCCAGAAACTTGGTCTCTTCTGAAAGAGCAGCAAAGGCAAAGGCAAGTGCAGGTCAGATCTATCACGTTATATGGAAAGTTCTCTACTACACTCAAGTTCAGTCATTTTTTCTCATGATACTGTATTCTGAGATACCAATTTCTTAGATCAATTTTCCCAAGAGAGTTGCCAAAACTTCTATGAGAGCAGTCTTTTTTCCAGATGTTGACATTTTACCATGAAAACCTGATAATCCATGATTTTTAACTTAAACAGACAAACACATTTTATGCTTCATGTGCAGCTCAGTTAAAACCCAAGAGTCATGTCCCAACTCAGATGATCTTTGCTTTTTCCAAAGCAATCTTATCAGAATATACAGCAGATAGACCTGTTTTATTATTTCTTCCAACTACAAACAGCAGAAACTGCCTCATTAGGAGTTAATGTGGTCCAAACAGAACCGAATACAAAGTCAACAATGACATTAAAGCAGAGCAGCAGAGATATCTCTAAATTACAAATCGTGTAGATTTCTGGGACAGTATCACTATCAAAGTACTGTTTTCAAGTACTTCTGAGACACCAAACAACTTCCAGGTTTGCATGCAGCGCTCATCAGCCAGTTGGGCAAGTGATGCTGAAGAGACACTAGTCCAGAAGTTTCGTAAATGTCTTTGGATACCCTGCCAATCATTGGACAAGAATTACAGAAGTACCAAGGTCTGAGAAAATTTTTCTATACACCTAGGGTTGGTCCTAGTATACAATACTCATTGTCATTTACTACTTCCAGTAAGACAACATGGAGTGTTATTTGTCATTTTCAGTTAAAAAAGAGGAAATGATAATCTGCTGTCTCGGCATTGCTAGCTGCCTCAGGCACACCTAAAAAAAAAAACCTACTATGTTCTTTGCCTTCTTATGGAACAGAAGTAAAATGTATGAACTTACTCCAAACTATCCAAGTCAGGGAGCTGCTCACTCCCTCTCATGATGCTCCCTGGTGATAGCAACTTCAGCGGTGTTATCTCCCAGAAGGAGCCATGACAGTTCCCACAAGTTTAAGGACGGAACCCAAGACAACATTTAGGTCATAATATACAAAAAAAATCCTATAGACAGTCCTACATGTGTCAATAACACCTGATAAACAGACCTGCTGAGTTCACTAAAGTAAATATGCTACAGAAACCACATCAAAATATTAAAGAACTGTTCCCACTTAGTGCCACATTTTGTATTCCTATACAATAGTCCCTTGTTATTTCAATCTCTGCTCTTTCTCTCATTCCCCTTTACAATGGCTTGGCCCTTCCATATTAATGACTGCTCTCATCTTTTGTGCAGTAGCAGTTTCATTTATGAATACTTTTGGACCACAGTTATAGATAACCATATTAATTGTGTGTTGAATGACCACAGGAGCTACCCAGGGTGTTACAAGATACCTAAGTCACAGACGAGATTGCATTAGAAAAGATGAAATGGCAATGCATCCTGAAAACAGCATAAAACAGTGTATTACATCAGGATAAAAGGAGATACAAAGTGATCTGCAAAGACACCTCAAGTGTATTTATAAATATACTTTGTATAATATAATATATATACTTATACAAAAGTAGATATTTATATAAAATATAATTTGTATAAAACCGAAAGTATATTTTTAAGTAAATTTGGTTGCGTGTCAGCTAGGGCAAATAGCACCTTCCCATATACTGTTATTAGGGAGCTGGCTGGAAAGTTTCAGGGAGAGCATGTCGCTGCCTACTGGAAGGAGTGGGACATAACTCACGTTCCAAACCACCATCACTGCTCTTAGGGATCAAAAATCTAAAGAGTTTGGGACGTGCCACCGAAAATGCCTTTGGGAGCAGCACAAGCCCAAGAACGTAGCTCTGCCAAGGCCCCCCTTGAGCCGAGG